>UESW01001417.1:159994-417497 GCA_900491605.1 Calamus simplicifolius | reverse complement strand
TAGTTTCTTGCTTTTTTCTGTATCAAATCATAATTCTTGCTGCTATATGCGACCTGGCATCTCTTATCAATTATAATTCTTGCTGCTTGTATGCAGCATCTGGCATCCCTATTGTATCTGTTGAGTCTATGTCAGGTTTTACACCCAGGATTCGATCCATATATATCTAGAAATAAACAGTGGATTTTGTTTCACTTGTTTGGTATCCTTTTTCAGTTGTATAGAACAATGAGGGGGAGGCAAATTGGGGTTGCTAAGTTGATTGCCTTCAACAAAAACAAGCACTGTATTTATTTCTATATATCATAATTTGTTGGATATGATTTGCACATTAATCCAGTTCTCTCCTCAAGTGCTAAGCCAATCACAGGGCAATGTCTCATTCCAGTGCTGAGTTGCATGTTGAATAACTTAGGGGTTCCACTAATCCCTTTCTTGTAGGCTTCTGTTGGGCATTCTTTAGGTCATTATGTTGTGCTGAAATCCACTTGGTCTGTTTTTTGAATACTGAAAAAATGGCAAAATCATAAAACAAACTGTATTTAAGAAAGAAAGTAGCTGACGATTTCAGCTGTATTAGCTTGCAACTTCTACTAAAATTAGTTTGCGGAGGCCCCATGGCAATATGGCATGGGTGAGAAACAAACTGTTTTCTAGGTTTACAACATCCAATATGCCTGGGGAAAAGGAAATTCAAAATTCTGTAGATGTGTGGATTTAATATTCTGCTGGCTGCCTAGACTATCAGATTCCAAAATAACTCAAGAGCGTGGTTGTCATCACTGGAGAGGTCTGCCATAAGCTATCATCTGATTATCAATTAGTTGATCAAGACCTTATCAGTTGGACTCATGAGTGCCACCCTCCATGGCACCATCCACACCTTACCATCCAAGTCCAACCCTATGAAGAGAAACCTATGAATATTTACATCATCTGAGTTTTGTGAAGGTTACAAAATTTTTCCTTGGTTGCCACCTGCATCATTAATTCTGGCATCTAACCTCATGTAGATTTTCTTCTGTTTTGCTGCCATTCATAAGATATCCCTTTGCCTCAGATAATAGAAGCCACCTTGTTCTTCCATGGTGTAAATCTCTCTTCTTATTAGCTGGCGTTGAAACAGATGACCAGATTCCCTGATTTTGTACTACAAATCATCCTTGTTGCCAGATATTTAATGACTCCTAAGATTTCCTTCATTTTACCCAACATGTACCAGGGTTAATCAGAAAGGCGTTAGATAGAAACTGGTCTTGACAATTGAGAAACAAAGACAAAGAGCTTTATAAAGTGATTAAATTTAAGGTTCTCAAGCGGAGATGCTTCCAGTTCCATTACAATGTTTACATAAGGGCTTAGAGGGACAGCCCGGATTCCTCATCCTCTTCAAGGGTGGAGGTGTACACAAAGTAGAGGGCCCAGATGAGACCAAACACACCAAGCAGGATCCACCCCAGGAGGTTGTTGCTGACTCCCAGGCTGAGCCCTGTCCCTTCAGTGGACATCCTCTCATCGACCAGGGCCAGGACCGGGTTTGACACGCTCAACACGCCTGCTGCTGCAAGCAATGACACTCCCATGCTCAAACCGGTGACTGATGGCTTGGCCTCTGAGGAGCACCTCACCCTTCCACCTCTCACTTTAATCTGAGGCAGTCCTGAACATCCCATATCCAAGACAAAATTGTCAGCAATTTGGCAAAGATGGTGCGTAATAATCATATGTGAGTTTACCTAACACCGGCGACGAGGAGATGACGGTGAGTCCTCCGGGCACGGCGGCGCGTGCAACTCTTGAAGTCAGTGTGGTGGCACTGATGGGGCCATTTCAGCGTGTCCTCGAGAAGGGGAGGAGGAGAGTGAGGTGAGGAACTTGGGTGGTGACTAGCAATGAGAGTTATGTGGCTGTGTGTGGGCACTGGATTACTTCATTTAAGGGGTTACCAAAATATTACATGAACCTGTGCCTTTCAGCGCGCCCGCACAAAATTAAAAAAAAAAAAAAAAAAAAATTAAGACCATTGGCTAGGTATAGATAGGGTGGATAGCCTTCCTTTCAAACCTCATCCTTTCGCACCTCATCCTCTCACAGCAACCACTAACTTCCACGTGGATACATAATCTTCATAATGTTCACTAAAAACAACTACATGATATATACTATAGAAAGTACAGAGACGTTGGATAATAAGACCGAAAAAAATCCTAAGCATATAATCTATCTTGATTACCTATAATTAAAAGATTCATCAGATAACTGCGACATGTGTTTTAAATAAAAATCTATCCTTCAGCAATAATTTGAATTACCTTAATAAAAATCTATCCTATAGTAATCTGGATTATCTCTCATGAGGTAATTTAGATTACCTTAGGAAAGGTTGCTATCCACATTATTATGTTGTAATCTAATAATTTTTTTTAACAAAATTGCTCATGTCTCTTTTATAAAAATAAAATCATTTCTTTTCTCAAACAAAATTATTTTTTTTTTTTCTTTTTCTCATGTCTCGCGGTCATTTCTCATATCTCTAAATAAAAATAACCATGTTATTATTCATCCATAGAAGAAAAAAAAAAAAAAAAAATAAAATAAAAATAAAAATAAAAAATATATAGTTATAAGAAAGTTTAATTAAAAAATAATAAAATAATAAAAAGTTAAAAAATTTTAATTACTATTTTTTAATTTATAAAAAATTAATTAAAAATAATAAAATAATAAAATTAAATTAATTAAAAATAATGAAAATAATATGGGGAAGAAGGGAAATTTTTTTAGCTTTTTTTTTGTGCGAGTGATATACAAAGCGGGTACATCAACCCATTGATCGAAATACAATATTTGCTCTAAATTCAGCGTGATGAGTCACTGACGCTCCATCCCTCTGTGTACCTCTGAATTAGCTTCACGATAGATATGACGAATCTGGACTGTGTACGTTAGACTATATGCCAACGGATATCAATCATAGAATTATCTCAATAATGAGGTTATGAGCATGAAAAAAAAAAAATTAGCTTCAACAACGCATATAAAGAGTAATAGATTTGGCACATGTTTGAACCCCAATTTTTTGGTACCAACGATCTTGAAGGACAAGGCACCAAAATTTCATAAGAGCTGATCGTCATTTTGAGAGGTTCTATCTATCAATTACGACTATTTACCACTGCGAACGACACATCCTTAGCAAGTCATATAGTTTTGCATGACCTTAATCCAATGCGATGATCCCGTTTCGACTTAGTTCCATATTCAAGCCATAATTTTGGATCTAAACCCAATTTATTTACTAATTGAATTAGACTAGATTAAATCGATGAAAAAAATTTTATATTTGTTATTGGGATTTGATCAGAATCAATTATAACCTATATGCTTTTCGAATATTTAAATTTTATTCTTTCAAAAAGTAAATATTCAAGTTTGAATTGAGTTAGTTTTACATTACAGTTAGATATCTAGCTATTATTTAGCTAAAATATAATAATTAATTATTAATTATAGAATCATTTAAAATTTTAACTCATTCAAGTTATTGATCCACAAACAATGATTTAATATAATTAGGATGAAAAAAGAATTAATTTAACGAATTAGTGAGGATACTTAAAGTAAAAATAAAATAAAAAATATATAATTTAAATTTATAGAACAGATCGAATTAGGTTTAGATAATATTAGATCTATATATAGTTGAGCTGAATTAGATCGAAAAATATAAGATCTAGTACTAATATAAAATTTAGATTAAATATGATTTACAAACCTAATACAATTCATGAACTTTTAAACATGGATTAATGTAACGTGGGTTCTGATTAGGTTAGGGTTAGGTCAGGATTAAATATTTCATTATTATTTAACTATACAGCACCAAATCCGCCTTGAAATCTAGGCAATCACGAAATCAAGTTTAGGCTCACTTCATAGACGGCTCAGATATCTCGGGGGCACAGACAACAGCTTGGAATAAAATATGACGGAAGCGGTTATAACTCGATTTATGCTCAAAACAACCTTCCCTCTAGCTTCGGCAGGCCTCCGCGTTTCGCGCCTGTTTTCAACTCTCCCTCATCCATCTAATAGAGCGAAGGTTTTGATAGAATCCAGGGTTCTTAGACGGAGATGTGATGGTACGGGAGGGATGGGCCGCAGCGGCCGAGGCCAACGGCGCGGCGAAGAAGAAAGCGGCGGCCTCGACGAGGAGCTGGATCCTGTTGGACGCATCCGGGGAGGAGCAGGTCCTGGACGAGGACAAGTATGCCATCATGCACCGGGTCCAGATCAACGCCCGGGATCTCAGGATCATTGATCCCCTTCTCTCTTATCCCTCCTCCATCTTGGGACGGGAGAGGGCCATTGTTCTCAATCTCGAGGTGGTTTCCCATCGATTTGATCGCCTTTGCGCCTATTTGTTTTTATCTATGCAACTTCTTGTTTCTAACGTGCTAATGCGTCTTTTTTTTTTTTTTCCTTGAAAAAACAGCACATTAAAGCGATAATAACGGCAGAAGAGGTATGATTTGCACTCTCCATACTTGTTCTTTAGTCAAGTCGGGTTTTTTATTAGAGTTTTCTGTTTTGATATAGTTTTGATAATATTTAAGTTATCCAGGAGGGATTTGTGCTTGGGCTCGATGCAATGTAATATTCTGCATCAGTAGTTGTAGTGGTAGAAAAGGAAACAGGCCTTTTTTTTCTCTTTCCATTGCTATTCTTCTTTATGAATTCTTTAGGTGTTTCTTAGAGATCCGTACAATGAGAATGTGATTCCGCTGGTGGAGGAGCTTCGCAGACATCTACCCCCTGTCAATGCGGTTGGGCAAGCACAAGGTGAAGGGAGCGGACACAATGACATTGAAGCCGCCGGAGAAGATGGTGAGCTGCAATATTAGTTGCTTAAGAACTTCTTTTCCTGATTACTTTTGCCTTGTGGTAACGAATGAAGGGAAAAAACCCTGAATTTAGGTCATTATGGGCTCTTCTATTAGAAGATTAAATTTTCATATTTTGTTAACTGTAATTGTTCTTGAATAGGTTTCACAAATAGAAACCAAATCATATTTTTCAGCTTGCACGTTTAGGCTTTCTGATAACATTTTTTAGTAAATTTAAACAGAACAACAATTTGAGTGCATGATATGGAAATAGTACTTCTCATCTCAAAAGATATAAGTTTTAACCATATTACAGCAGTTTTTCCATGTGTAAAAACCTGACTCAAATTTAAAGAATAAAGAGGCCCCTCATAATTTCAACTCGAACCATATTATAATGAAGTCAGTGTTAGTAGTCCCGACTTCCATGTATTGGCCTAGAAATTCTGACTTTATCATTAAAGCTCTATTATTGTTGATGTTTGTTTTTGATTTAGGATTCAAAAAAGAAGGATTAAATGTGATCACACGCTAATTGTTGTAAGGTAACAAAGTATGTTAATATTTTCAGTACAACTTATAAATTGGATGGAGTTTAGTTGACTAGTAAAATTTGTAGTTTACATGTAAAATATTGCTTGAAAGTTAGTTTGTCAGAGTAACTAGGCTTTTTATTTTTTTCTTTTACAGATAAATTTTAATATTCCCAAATATAAATATAATATATTTTGATGACTTTTTTTAGCTTTTGTTTTCAAAAAGGAAAACTAAATCTGTAAACCGCAGCCATTTGATCAAAGCATTCAAAATCCATTATAGACACTATGAGTTTTGGGAGAGAAAATCTAAGAAATTTTTCATTCATCTTCTTGAATCACAGACTCCAAAATTTTTTATATAAGTGTTTGGCATATCAGCCCACTAAAATAGAAAGAAATCCTAAAAAAAAAGGCATTCCTTTAAACTAGAAAACTAATTAGTTATTGCATAATTATTCACCAAATAATTTATTTATTTAGGAAACAAAAAATAAGAAATAAATTTGGCCTAAATAAAGAATAAACAAACTTTCCTAGCTCACAATATTCGATTATATTCTACACTCCCCCTCAAGTTAGGTTGTGTATATTATACAATCCTAGCTTAGAACTGAATTCTTCAAAGTTCATCCTTGAAGAGCTTTTGTGAGGATGTCTGCAATCTGTGACTTTATAGGAATATAGCTCAATTGAACTATTCCATTGTTAACCTTCTCTGAGATGAAATGCCTATCGATTTTCACATGCTTTATCCTATCATGATGGACTGGGTTCTTGGATATTGATAGCAGCTTGACTATCATTGAACATCCTTATAGTCTTCACAGTATTAACTCCTCTGAAGCCACATTCCCTCACAAATTCTGGATACTACAGCTCACTAAATTCCCTAATCATATGAAATAACCAGTCATGGATCTTCTCTCGGTTAATTCTCCAGCCCAAGTAGCATCGGTATAGATTTTCACATCTTAACTGTCACTCTTTGTGAAGAGCAACCTGTGCCTAGGTGTCATCTTCAAGTACCTTAAAATTTTGTACACAGCTTCTAAATGGTCTTCATTTGGACTATTCATATGTTGGCTCACCATACTCACTAAAATAATGTCTACTCTAGTATGTGAGAGATAGATTAACTTTTTCACCAGCCTTTGATATCTTCCTTATCCACAGGAGCACTCTTTTCATTTTTCTTTGTCTTTTTGTTTGGATCCATTGGTGTGTCGTCAGGTTTACATTCTAGCATCCCGATTTCATTTAGAAGGTCTAATATGTACTTTTTTTGTAAAATAAATTTCTTTCTTTGATCGAGCAACCTCCATTCCTAGAAAGTACCTGAGGGCAACAAGATCTTTGATTTCAAACTCGATGGCAAGTAATTTCTTCAGTTTGGCAACTTCTTCCTCATCATCCCATGTCAGAATTATATCATCAATATATACAATCAAAATAGCAATTTTTCTCTTAGATGAAAACTTCACAAACAACATGTGATCGGCCTAATATTGAGTATATCCATGAGTAACTATTGTTTTGGCAAACCTGTCAAGCCATGCTTGGGGTGATTATTTCAAACCATATAAGGCCTTCTTGAGTTTACATACCATTCGGCCATTAGGGGAATTTTCAAGACCTAGAGGAACTTTCATATACACTTCTTCTTCAAGGTCTCCATTCAGAAATGCATTTTTGACATCAAGTTGGTGTAGGGGCCAATCTTGATTCACTACAAAAGAGAGTAGAACTCGGACTGTATTAAGCTTTGCAACCGGAGCAAAGATTTCCTAATAATCAATTATGTATGATTGAGTTAAACCTTTTGCAATAAGCCTGGCTTTAAGTCTTTTGATGCTCCCATCTCTACCTTGTATTTAACTGTGAATATCCACTTGCACCCTACCGGCTTCTTTTCATGAGAAAGTTCTGTTAAAACCTATGTTCTATTGCTTTTTAGAGCCCGGATCTCCTTTTTGACTGCCTGCTTTCATTTTGGAACTTTTAGTGCTTCCTGAACCCAGTTAAAATTTGAACACTATCAAGAGTAGACACAAAAGCTTTATACGGAGGCAACAATTTATCATATGCAACATAGTTTTTAATGGGGTATTTTGTGCATGCTCGAACACCTTTTCTCAGAGCAATAGGCAAGTTAGAATCATTAACAATTGGATCAGATAACTCATGAGTGAGTGAATCCATACCAGTGAACTTCTGAGACAAGAGGATTCGGTTCAAATTCTTGACTTTGCCCGATCTATGTAGCATTCTTTAGACCCTCTGTAGTTTTCCTCTTCTTAATATAGACACGAAGTTCCTAATTGTTTGTGCCAAGTTGTTGAGGACTAAACTTGGATAAATTTGTTTGATGAGTTTGAGGAAGTGGTTCTGATTGGCTTTGAGGAAGTGATTTTGACTGTCTAGTGAAAGGTTCAGGTTGATCATCAGGTTGGTAAGACTCGGGTAGATCAGATGGATTAGACTCATTAGGTTGGTTAGACTTGGGTAAAGATGACAATTGTGGCTGTGATGAAAATGAGGGCATGAAAACTGAATGAGAATCTTGAAGAATATCCCAAAACTATATTCTTTTGAGTTCTTTCCCTGAATTTCAGTTTTGAAAAAGTAAGACTGATGTTCAAAAAATGTGACATCCATGGATATGTATACTTTTCTAGTGATAGGTGAGTAGCATTTGTGCCCTTTCTGATTGAACAAGTATCCCAAGAAGATGCATTTGAGTGATTTTTGGTCAAGTTTTGTGCAGTTTTGTTGGTGTATATAGACAAATGCAAAGCAACCGATTAGAGGAAAATCAGAAGAGAATGACCTAATATATGGGAATGCTTCCATGAGAACATGCCAGGGTCTTTGAAATTTAAGAATCCGACTAGACATTCTTTTATGAGATAGGTTGCTGTAAGTATGGTTTCCCCCAGAAGTGTTTTGGAACATAATTAGTAAACATGAGTGATCTTGCTGGTTCCAGTAGATGCTTATTTTTTCTCTTTGCTATCCCATTTTGTGTGGGGTATCAACACATGAACTTGTATGTATAATACCCTGTTCTTTAAAGTAAGGGCCGAGAATGGAGTTGAAATATTTCCTGGCATTATCAGTTTTGAGAACCTGAATTTTGCTTTTGAACTGGGTATTGATCATGGAATAAAAGGATTTGGAGATATCCCCAGTTTCAGATTTTTTTTCATAAGAAATGTTCAGGTTGTTCGAGTATGATCATTTATGAAAGTCACAAACCAGCGAGTTCCTGTGAGGTTTTTGACCGCGAGGGTCCCCATATGTCACTGTGATTTATTGAAAATGGGTATGAGGGTGCATATTGGACACTAGGGTACACATGCCGAATGTTTAGCAAGTTGATAGATTTCACAATGGAAAGAATTGGGACTTTTATTAATGAATAGTTGTGGAAACAACTTCTCAAGGTACATAAAATTTGGATGACCAAGACGAAAATGCCATAACATAACTTGATTTTCATTTGAAATGGGCACTGAATTGAAAACATACTGAAAACACAACTTGTAAGTGAAACTTGTCTACGTAGTGGAGTATTTCCTTTGAGAAGATAGAGTCCGCCACTTAGTTCAGCTTTGCCAATCACCTTCCCTGAATCCACTACTTGAAATTCACACAAGTTTGGAGAGAATTTAGTTATGCAATTCAAATCATGAGTGAGTTTACTAATAGAGAGTAGATTGCAATCTAATTTAGGAATATAAAGGATAGAAGTGAGAGTAGGATCCTTTGTTAATTCAACCGATCTACTTTCTGCCAGCTATTTGCATAATAGAGGGGCTTGTGCATGGTATATAATGCTGCAAATGCTTATATCTCCTATCATAGAGTCGACTATCCATGACTTTGGTTTTCTGATTTGAGTAGTAAAAACGGAAGAGAATGTACCTTCATACTACCATACTAGTAGGTTGATCTATGGTGATCGACATAGTTTGAGAAGGAATGGCGATCTGACTAAATATCTTTTGCAATGCGTCAAGCTGCTCCTTGGTAAAGGGATTGGTCTCTTGAGTGTGAACAATGTTTGGTATAGCAGCAGCGTTTGCATGTTCCTCTCAATCATTACGTGCTCTATTCGGCTTCAATCAATAGGTTTACTATAAGCATGATTCCTTAGTGTAACTAGGTTTCTTACAATGTTCACATCAAGGTCTTATTCTTTTCTTGAAATCTGGTTTGATTGTGAAGAGCTGTGCGTGAAGAGGGCAGATCCTTTCGTGGTCGAAGTCATGCTTGAGTCGCCTATCATCATTACTTTCCTTCGGCTTTCCTCTCTTCTAACTTTCGAGAAGGCTTCTCTTATGGTAGGTAGTGGCTTTATTCCCATAATTCTCTCCTTACTTCGTCGAGTTCTTTGTTTAACCCGAGTAGAAACTTAAATGTTCTGTTCTGCTCAACAATCTTCTTGTACAAACCAAAGTCTTCAAAATTTCGAAGAATAAACTTCAAACATGTCAAGATGCTGCCAGTAGCATGTCAGAGTATTGAAGTTGAGTGACACTCAAATTACCTTGATGGAGATCATGGAGTTTAGTCTCAATCTCAAATAATTCTATATTCTCTGAGCTTGAATACGTTTCTCGGGTTGTATTCCAGATCTCTTAAGCCGTCTTATACAGCAAAAATTTTCTCCAATATTGTAGTCATAGAATTTATTAACCTTGACATTACCATGTGATTTTTTTCTTCCAGATTCGGTATTGAGGATCTATTTTTTTGAGATGGAAACTTTGCCAGTGAGATATTCATCTTTCCTCTTGCCGCAGATGTACATGAGGGCGGACTATGACCATTGAAGATAATTGTGACCTATGAGTTTATGATTTGTGATGAGGAGGGCCGAATTCTCTTGAGTGTTTATTGGAGGAATCTGCTCAGATTTTGAGCTAACTTCTTATGCAAAAGAGGATTGAGTATTCATGCCATACTTGGTTATGATGACTGAGGGTGAGAAGAACAACATAGAGAAGATGAAAACGAAAAAAAATTTGGCATGGGAATTAGGGTTCAAAGGGTGGCTTTGATACCATGTGAGTTTTGGAGAGATTGATTTTATTCTTCTTCTTGAATTATAGACTCCAAAATTTTTTATATAAGTAATTGGCATACCAACCCACTGAAATAAGAAGAAATCCCTCAAAAAAAGGCATTCTTCTGAATTAGGAAACTAATTAGTTATTGCAAAATCATTCACCAAATGATTCCATTTATTTAGGAAACAGAAAAATAATAAATAAATCTGGCCTAACTAGAGAATAAACAAACTTTCCTAAATTGGTTCACAATATTCGATTATATTCTACAGACACTATTGGCAATTTTGAGTTTTAGTTATACTCGTTCTCTACCAAATTTCTTGGAAAAAAATTGCAAAAGAATATCAGCATATCTATTCATTATAGGGTATTATGGGGCAGCACTGGATTATATGTTGAGATAGGTTACCAAAATTCTTTCCATATTAATGCATTCTAGGATTGGAATATTTATTTTAAACATTACTAGCATGGCATATTGTTAGCTTATTAATAAAGCATAAATGATAGTCAGTTCATTCAATTTCTGTCTAAAGAAGACAAGGTAATGTATCATTATTCATTGATTAGTAATTTTATTTGTACCATCATATGTGAGCATGCCAGCGTGTCTGCATGAGCGATGGGAAGTTATAGCAGAGTTAAGGTTAAAAAAAAAAAAAAAGAACCACCACCCAATTATGGTCTTCTCTTTTTTAAAGTGTAATTTGTGAGAGAGGCATTATAATTTCTAAGCCCTGATAACACTTATATCATGCAATATAGAATCTCCATTTGAGTTCCGGGCCCTTGAAGTTGCTTTAGAAGCAATTTGCAGCTTTCTTGATGCTCGTACAACAGAACTGGAAACTGCTGCATACCCAGCATTGGATGATTTGACCTCCAAGGTATGTGAAAACTAACTTTCTGTATGACACATCCTTTCTTACACTTGAACATCACTTATTCATTTGTTTCAAAATTCTGTTTAATTCATTTTCATTTTCTGTCATGTTTTCTTCTCATAGCATTGTGTGGACGATATTCTAATATCTAAACTTGGCCAGAAGTCTATACACTTGCACTAGGCCATATCTTCACCTTAGATGCTGGTGGAGACCATAATTATTTTTTTAGCATTTTTAAAATAGTTAGGTAATGAGAGATTGTTTCCATTTTCTGTTTTATGTGTCTCAAAAATAAATATTTCATCCATTAAATTAAACTTTGATGTTGATGCCATCCTAACAACTTTAGTAGTTGATCTTGCAATTTGTTTGGATAAATTCATTTGTCTTATTTAGAACTCTTGAGTTTTTTGTTGTTAAAATGATCGCTTGCAATTCCATGATTTCAATTTTTGCACTCAACTTCTTAATGCCTTTTTATTTATATGCTTTGATATCCATATAATTTGGGTTGTATCATCTTCTTTGCTTACAGCCTTCTGCTTTCCCATAGTGAGAGCATTTAGTGGCCTTCTTTAGTTTTAGGCTTTACTCAAGAAGCTTCTTTTGGATTATGTTTTCACACTGTATTTGTGACTATGAACATTTCTTCACTTAATGGCACCAGTTATATGGGATGTTCAAGCTGTTCAGTTATTATAGGTAACCATGATTTCTTAATGCAAATTCATGTTGTTATTATTGTCTGATAAGAAATAACCCTACATCTACAAGACTTCTAGGCTTAGATACCAAAACTAATTCAGGCTAGGTCCCTTAAAAGTGTCTCTAATCTTCTGGAGGATAGAAGACATCATCATTTTCTACCTATGTACTCGTTTATGTAATTCTCTCATCCATAAAACGTGTATAACCTATAAACATGACCATTAGGTAATCTGTGTCTCGGAACATATTGTAATGAATTGATTCCAACTAAAATATGACGAAGACGCATAAACACAAGGAATGCCATCTAGCTCTCCTAAAAAGTAAAATCACATGATTCATATGATTAAGCTGCATGGAGAAGTCGTTAAAATTTGATATATCACCAGCAAAAAATGCAAATTTTGGCCCACTAAAGTAAAGGATGATAAAACATGTCCAATAATTTCATAAACTAGTATACTTAAGCAACTTGTAGACTGTCTACTGATTTAAATCCTTCTATTCTCTAGTTTATATGATGCACCTTACTGACACAAAAGAAAACAACAGTATTAGTGGTGTCTAGGATGAATTATCTTTTTATAGCTATCTATATGTTCAACCTTGTGCTCGTGGCACTTTGGTTAACAATGGTAACTATCTGCAGATTAGCAGCCGCAACTTGGACAGGGTGCGCAAGCTTAAGAGTGCAATGACAAGGTTGACTGCTCGCGTTCAAAAGGTGCAGATTCTTTAAAAACCTTCTTAATGTGCACTGCTGACATATATTAATTATCTAGGTGTATTCACATACTCTGCCAAGGGTAAAGAATGTGTCCTGCAACATTCATGGCTGTATTAGGCTGCATCTATACTTTCAACTTTGTTAACTTGTTATGGATGTCTTTGATAGTTATTCTGATTTGTACATTACTGTTTCATTTTATTTTTGACATTTCTTAGAAAAAATGCAGTGACTTAGGTATCTTGTTCTGTTTTATTTGCATCTCATTTGCTAATCAGGAATAATGACATAGGGTGATCCCTGTAAGAACCCATTAGTTCATTTGCTACTTTCTGGAAATGTTGATCAGATGACATGGATTAATATCACTGTAGCAAATAAGGAAATCTTGTGCTCAATGAATCATTTTCCAACTGGTGATTCATGGGTACCATGAACTAGTCAATCTATCTCTGCATGCTTATGTACCAACATGTTGCTATTTATAGTGTTTACTGTGATTTCTTTGGCACTGCTTGATGGATAACAAAAGGTTATTTTATTAATGATCTACGTCTGCAAGATATTAGGCATATTATCAATTGTATGTGATATAGTAACTTTTCTAGTTTCCTTCATTGTATGTCTTAATTGCAGACATTACGTGGCAGTTGTGTCATCCCTACTAATGGGACCTTGCCTTGATGGTAATGGGAAGGGTTCCATAAAAGTTGATTTCAAGAATCTGGGATCATACATTTAGGTCATATGCATGCTTTCTTGGAGATGCCGACCCCATGTAGTTGGGAAAAGGCTTAGATGAGTTGAGTTGAGTTGCATGCTTTCTTGGAGATCCATTATCATTATCAGCATAAGCTTCAAGGTTGCATCGTTAACTGATCTTGTCCATATACTGTTGTCTCAATTTCTAGGTGAAACAACACTGGAATGTAATTTGTAGTTTTCTTGTATATTCAAGTGTTGATCTCTCTCTCTCTCTTTAAATTTTGACAACTGTAGAAATCTAGAGAGTTCTTGAGTATAATATTTCTGTTACTTGCATAATAATCATAATTTAATTTCAGTTTTAATATCCATGTGCGGATTTTGGACATGCTGATTTGTTGCATATTTAGAGTCTGGACTGCACTTCATTTCTTTTTTCCTTTAATAATCAAGTTCCCTGCCTTCTCCAGGTAAGGGATGAACTTGAACGGTTGCTGGATGATGACAATGACATGGCTGATCTATACTTCATTTTTTTTCCCTTTTAATAACCAAGTCCCCTGCCTTCTCCAGGTAAGGGATGAACTTGAACAGTTACTGGATGATGACAATGACATGGCTGATCTATACTTGTCAAGAAAGATGGCTAGAGCATCCTCCTTTAACAGCAACTCTGGTATGCCTAACTGGTCACCTGCCTCACCAACTGTAAGTTCAAAAATGCATAGAGCAAGCAAAGCAAGTGCAGCAACATTTCATGGAAATGAGAATGATGTTGAGGAACTTGAGATGCTACTTGAGGTTATGAAAATATTTCTACTCCTCACAATGAATTCCTGATCTGGTATAAAATTGTTAGAAACCATGCTTGTTCGATAAACTGATTCTAATGTGTTCTATATTCTAGCCATGCAGGCCTACTTCAGGCAAATTGATAGCACCTTGAACAAACTGACCACAGTAAGCATCCCTTTCTCAGTTGAACTGACTTCAGTCATGTTAATGTCTAAACAAACCTGAATTGTCCCCCAAAATTTGTGCTTTCTGCTCTAATGCCACCTTTTCTTTTCTTATGGCTCATGCACTTATTTATGTCCGACAAGGCTATACAACCTCTGGTATTTTAACGTAGCGTCACTTTTTCATTGATCTTAGTGGTACAGTGACATGCAATACTCTGCCAAAATTATATCTTAAAAATGATCTCTAACTTTTCTTATTCAAAATTCCGACTTTTAGGTAGTGTTTGATAGAAAAAATATTATCCATGGATAAGTGTACGGGATAGAGTTTATCCCCTGGCTATCCCTAGGGATATCCTTTGGCTATCCCATTGATCATATCAAATGCAAAAAGGTAAATCCATAGGATAACTTTTTTTTTTACTCTTATTTGAAGGGATAACCAGCTATTCCTGCATTTTCTAGGAAATAAATTGAGGGATATCCATGGTTAACCATAGATTATCCCTTTGGTTAACTTTATTCCCAGCTATCCCTTATAGTTATGGCTTTTGGGAATAAGAGGGGATATCCCTGGATATCCCTTTTATCCCCTATTTCAAACACTACCTTAGAGAATAGATGCAGAATTTTCATCTTTTTTATGTTTTTCATGTGGCTAGGAAATCCTTGATATTGTGGTCTTTCACATAATCTTGACCGTTAATATGTCAAATAATACACACTTTTACATGCCAAATATCAAATGAAGTATAAAAAAATAATTGTTCATGCTACACTTTACAATACAAAATGATAATAAGTTTCTTGATAATGAGCTGAGTTTTCATGAAAGATTAAGACCTCCAATGCAGTTGACTGTGGAATGCAATATCTAATTGTGAAATTGTTTTCGCCCATTACATTCTAACTCCATTTATGCTTAAAGGTAGTGAGCTGGATTACTGTTACTTGTTTGAGATTCTGGAACTGAATTTGTATGACAAAACTGGAAAGCATCTGTTTTGAAACGGGGACATTAGTGGGAGCAGTAGAACTCTTGTTAAAAAAAAAGATTATAGAGAATTGAATATGATGTGACTGACAGTGCACGGCAAAGATATGACTTCTGAGGAGTCTATGGCAAGGATAACTGCTATTTTCATTATGGCCAGGAAAAATTAGGGAAAGACATAAGACAGCACTTATTTTAAATCTATTACAAGTTGAAGAAGCAAAATAAAATTGACACCTTATGCTAGTTTTAGTATGTGGTAGCCTTACAGGACATCTTATCATTATGTAAAGATAATATTAATGAAGTGCCATCATTTTACTTCATGTGTATTTAAAAATGATGGTGGCCATTTTGCACTGTGTGATCACCTAAGAGAACCTTTGTGATATCCCATTTTGTTCTATGCAGAAGTAAGAAGAGAATTATTTTAGCTATCATGTCATTCATACTAAAATCAGACACAATTAGGTTGTTTTGGGCTGAAGTTTGGCTTGACCCATTTACATTGGTCCATGTTGGATCCTTAGTAGCAGGAATGTTCTCCTTATGGTGCGACACATGCTTTAGAATCTCCTTGAAAACTCATCGTGGCAACTGCTTGCTTATTTAAAAAAAAAGGAAACCCACTCCCCACACCCACACCACAAGGAATAGACGTTATGATCATCATTGACACCAGTTATGGGAGATTAAACCATCAAATTTAGGTCTGGAAGGAGTTGTTTGCTTGATTGATCTTACATATAGGGCATAGAGCCTTTTTTTCCCTTTTTCTATTTGCTTAACAAGAGGTTTCTAGTTGATTAGGTGAGTTGGGATGAAGTCATCTAATTATTAACATTTTGTTTGGCAGATTACATCTGATATTTTGGTTGGGGGGAGGGGTTTGAGGGAGATGGCTGACTGGGGTGATCCATCTCCCTCCTCCTTAGGAGTATATGCCCCACTTCCCTCGCCCACCTGTTATCCTTAGTGGCCAACCACTCATAAGGGCTCCAGAATAAATAATAGTTCTTCAATTCCGTTGAAATCCAGTGCCCTGTTCTCCAAAATATGACCTCTAATTTCTCATATTATACAAGTGCTCACATTCATACTAGTGATGCTTGTTGGTGTAAATTTGATGGAGGCAGATGTTGATTTCACTAATATAATTAGTTGGATGGGGAACCTAAATGTTATCATTTTCATTGGCAAGTGAGTTTTAGTGGTTGCACTCTTTTAATTTGATGCATGTTTTGAAGTTTTGATTGAAGCAGAAATTCTGTGATCCGATTAGTTTGGTTTCAATGGGAGCTCCAATAGAAACAGTTCCCAATTGAAACCAACCCTGATTGGGGTTTCAGCTGTAAAGGTGGCTGGGATCAATGTTTGTAAGGCTTTCTAACCTGGTCCATTTTAAAAATGGCGAGAAGAGTTTTTTTTTTTTCCTTTGAAAAAAAGAAAAACCACTTTAGTTTTTGATAGCTGGTTTTGCATTCAAAAGCATTGTTTGCTTGATTAAACTTGGATTTTGCGAACTTTAAGGAGATTTTGAATCATTTAGGGCTCGTTTGGTTCATGGTAAAAGAGATCGCAGAATTTTGAGGCATGTTTCTTTAAAGAATTGCAGAAATCTCATAATTTCATCATGCTGTGATTTCGCTACTTTTTTTCTATTTCTAAGATGGTTTGAAGATTTTCTTATATATTTTTTTTATTTGCCAAAGGATAGCCTTGCGATGATTTGATCCAAGTTTAGAGACTTGAATAAATATCCTATTTCTATTTTTCTTCTTTTTTCTTGAGTGTTTTTTCTTGAATAAATGGAAAGACTAATCCAGCAATAATAGTTACAAGTACATTCCATCCATAGCTCATCTTGGGTTTTTAACTTGTATCTTGATCTATAACTTTTGTCTTAATTTAGAATTTTGGTGTCTTGATTTCTTGACCATTTTTTATAACCCCATATAGAAGTTAAAAAAAATTAGATGGCAAAAAAATGTTTTAAGAAATAAAGGGTCTAATTGGTATTTTACACTACTTTTCTAGGAAAAAAATTGTTCAAGCACACGTGATAGCTTCATTCTTTCCCAAGAAAATGCATGTTTTCCATGGTCAACCAAACATGATAGTTTAGACATTCTATGCCTGAAAATTTAATTTTCAGACATCTTATTCTTGTTGAAGTCACTTCCTATAAACCAAACGAGTCCTTAGGTTGTTGGGTTTCATGAAGTTTAATTGAAAAGAATGTTCTTTTATTTCTTTAAAATGATTATCAAGTTTCTATGGAACAAATAGTTTTTGTAGATCCTACCTGCCGAAAATATTAAAAATCCAAAATTTTGGCTCATAGAATTTGAAATTTTTATTTACCATTTTTATCAGGTATTTTGAACTATGGATTTTACATGTTTCGAGTAACATATACATGTTGTCACATTTTATGAAACTTCCTAACTTGTAGATCAATTTTTTTTTTAATATTCTTATTACTCTTAAAAAATTGAATACGTATTTCTTGAAAAACGATCATTATGGCCAGCACAAGTGCAATTATTTGACTTCATACCTTTGGTTTTTAACAATAGGGAGGATACATTGTGCTTACTAATCTTGTATCATGTGATTGTGTTTCAGTCTGATCTTTCATTTATCATGCATATGCCATAAATGAAAATATTTCTCTATATCAAACTTTACTAAAGTCTTCATGTAGATTCTTCCAAGCTTACAAAAATATTTAAGGTTTGCTCCCACATGAGCTTCTAGAGTTCTAAACAGTTTTGTAGGTTGCATTGTGCTTGCAAGATTTGTATATTACATAATAGCTCCTAATATGTAATAGCCCTGAACCTCACTCAAAAAAGCTAGTCGAAAAGTATTATTTGGGTCATTACAAATAGTATCCAAGTGGACTTGGCCCTAGTCCATATGGACTAGGGTACATTGTAGATGGGCTCTTCTGATGCTGACCATGGGCCAATTGTGATTTTTTATGATGGGAAGAGTATGCAAGGACCCAGGCTAGTATATATTTAATCCAACATCTGCCAAGGAGATCTTGAGAATCCAAATAATACTTTCTGCTGTCTTTTTAGGTAAGATTCTTGGTCATTATACATTCTTTCCTAGTGGTTTGACCATAGTAAGTTTTTGATTTATTTTAATCATATGTTGATTCATTGAATTGAGTCCATATTAATGGGATTAGGCATGTGGTTTAATGTTAATATACTTACATGTATTCATGCATTAATGATCCTTCTATAAATACAACGAATACCATGTATAATGAATCGGCACTAGCTGTTATGTTTTTACATATTTCTTATTTCTCTTCGGTCTTGGTCTTTGGCCCATTGTTTCCTATCAAGCTCACCATGGCATAATAGGTAGTCAAGCACGGCTGGAGTAGAATATGACTTGTATCATGAGTCTGATTGATCTAAGTTTTGTTCATTCGTAGCTTTCTTTTATTTTTTTTTACTTGAATAGTTTCAATTTTTTTATGACCACAGAAAAATGTTATTCTTTATATCTTTCTTGCCTCATTTATTTTTGCATAGGCTGCTCTTCAGATGAAAGTGATACTTCATTGGCTGTTCATATTTTGCATCTCCACTCTGATTCTGATAGTTGTCACATTTAAAATTTTATTTGCAGCTGCGGGAATATATTGATGACACAGAGGACTATATCAATTTTCAGGTAGCTTCTGAATACTAAAAAGTTCTTTTACCTCATTCAGAAAAATGTAAGTGGTTCTTATAAATAGTGTGGGGAACACTGTCATATTCTAAATTATGCTCATTTTTGCAGCTTGACAATCACCGAAATCAGTTAATTCAGGTGACAATTTCTACCTCTGTTTGTTTGTCTGACTTTGTTTAAACTGTATTGAATGTCAGAAGATCCACATTGTTCTGATGGCAGATCATACATGCCATTCTACAATTGCTTGTTATTTAGCCAAACCAAGCACTTTGTTTGTTGTCTTCTTTTGTATTTGCTACAACATATTCTTGTTTATATGCTTTTGGAGGTGCTTTGATTTTCTTCCTGGTTGGCGCATGCTGGGTCCGTACTTATTTATTCCCTAATACCAATTGCAGTTAGAACTCTTATTGAGTGCTGGTACGGCTGCCCTCACTCTCTACTCGCTAGTTGCTGGGGTTTTTGGCATGAATATCCCTTATTCATGGAATGATAATCATGGGTATATATTCAAATGGGTGAGCATCTATGAATTAGTTGATGGACGGGCTATTGGACTTGCATAAAATGCTGCTGATATCTTGCCTACACTTACGTTTTTGATTGCTGAACAGGTGGTTGGCATGTCAGGACTTGTGTCTGGATTGCTTTTCATTTTTGTTGTTTTCTATGCTCGCTGCAGAGGTCTTATTGGGTCCTGATTTCCAGAGGTATGCATGATTGTAGAGTCAGATTATAAATTCTCCTATTGCAATCACTCGCAAGATATAGTCCATGCAAATGATTTACAAATCATTCTCTCAATTGGAATTGCTTGCTTCTTTTGTGTTGCCATGTTGTGTTGATGACTGCATGTTTTTTTTTTTTTTTTTTTCTGTTTTTGCTTTACCAGGATTTGTGAGAGTCAAAAATTCCCAATATTTGGCTACCCTTGCATCGTAGTAGCTTGGTGGTTGGTTCAGAACAACATTTCACTTTCAATGGGTCATTGTCTATATAATTTCCTTTCTTCCCTTTCTTTTTTGTCAAGCAATGATTTTTTTTTTTTAATCAATGTTTCTTCTAAATTCAAGTTATTTATACAAGTCAAAAGGTCTAGAAAGAGTTCGTTGCTTTGTTTTGCTTGTGATAAATTTTTTGATCAGTTCCTTCTATCATATAATTGCTACGTTATTTACCTGATGTTCATTGTCATGGGGTTCATGTGTTCTGATGACAACGGTTAGCTGTACTCACTCAACCTGCTTATCTATGGGGACTTTGAGAGTGCATACAGGGTAAGAGCTAGTCATTGTTTTATTTTCAGATTTATTTTGTTGGTTCTTCAGCTTGTGAATAACGTGGGCTACAATCGAGAGCAGCCCTCCCCGTGCCTACTAAACCAACCGTACGGGTTGGTCTACTAAACTGCCTCCTGCTCTTACCTCATGTTTCTTTGAAAAAAATGGTGTCTAGCACGTTGGCTGGTCAAGTCGACCTAGAGTTGTGATATCATGTGTTACAAAATTTTCTCATGCGAATCTGAGTCATGCATCCTGATTAACTTTTAATTGATTCACATTTCTTCTTTCCGTCGGTCTAAGGAGGGATGCACTTTCTTCTTTAAAAAGATTGCATCATGCTTTGAAACTTAACATTTCGATTTGACATGTTATTATTTAGAGAAAAAAATTGTGGCGACTTCCTTCAAATTTGATAGATTTTTATTTTTCCCGAAAACCTACGACCTTTGTTTTGTACACGAAGACTCGAGCAGGAGCTGAATTCGTACTCCTATAAAATCAGGGCAAAATTGGTATTATTTAAAAAGAGTTGCTATCAAGGTCATTAAAACAGAGGTTTTGACTTTTTTTTTTTAAATTAAGGTTAATCTTTAAGGTAATGTTTGATAGAAAAAATATTATTGATGGATAAGTGTGCGGGATAGAGTTTATCCCCTGATTATCCCTAGGGATATTCCTTGGCTATCCCATTGATCATTTCAAATGTAAAAAGTAAATTCATAGGATAACTTTTTTTTTCTTATTTGGAGGGATAACCAGCTATTCCTATATTTTTTAGGAAATAAATTGAGGGGATAACTCATGAATTATTTCTTTGGTTAACTTTATTCCAAGTTATCCTTTATAGTTATGACTTTTGAGAATAGAAGGGAATATTTTCTGAATATCATTTCTTATTCCCTATTTGAAACACTATCTAAAGGCATCTTATTGTAATTTCTCATATTATTTATAAAATTTGATGGTGCTAGAAGAAGTTAAAATAAGCTCATAAAATTTATGTATATATTTTTTATTATCATTGTTGTTTGTTGATGTTGTGAAGGTCCTACGCTATTTTTGGTACGTATATGTAGCTATATTTGCATGCTGAAACTTTAAATTAATGTAGCTATATTTTTGGTATGTATATGTAGCTATATTTGTATAAATTTTAAATTAATTATTAATCATTATTAATTATTTTTTAAAAAAATAAAATATATTTTCATAAAATGAGATATTTAGTGAACATGATTTTTCTATATTTATAATATAGTAGCGTGGGGATGTGGATATATAATGGCATAGAAATATATGGATATGATATAGTATAATGTTTTATCTAATAAATGTGAGTTTTATCTCATAAATATATTTTTTTAAAAAAGAAAATGTTGATTAACTTATGGCATTTTTGTTTTTGGAATATATCATGATGGAGAGGAGGTTGAATTTGGATGCGACAGCGTAAAGGGATTCATTAAAGCAAAGGCAGTGTGCATGAGTGTATGGTCTAAACAAGCAGGGAATGTTGGAAGGACGTCATCCCGTCAGCTCCTTGTTTATTTTACCATGTTGGAAGGATGTTATCCCGTGAGCTCTTTATTACTTTCTTACTTTTTTACTGCACAACAAAAGCCATGGTCGGAGCGTCAGTCAGGGATTGAAGCCTTAAAATTTAACGCTGCCAAAAGAGGATTCTTGTGGCTTTTTAAAGGCAAAATTTTATCTAACGGACCACATCGTTTCTGCCCCAACGTAAATTTAGATGTATTTTAGCAAAATTCATATTTTTTTAAGGCTTTTGTTTTTGTACGTTTATCCGTCTCATCATTTTTTGCAAATTTTCTTATAATGTGAATTTTCTACCTAACGTTCAGGAGACTGATGCCAACAAAGAAATGAAAAAAAAATTTTATTAAAATGGTGTTAAAGTAGAAAATATCATTTCTACTTCCATGTCATCATTCTCTAACTCAGCCCCGTCGGGATTGACTAGAAATCGTCACTTGATGTAGCAATTTCATTGAGTACTCGTAATGACGATTTCTATCCCGAAATCGCCACATTACGGATCCTCCCTTCGCATAATCTTCTAGCAAATCAAAAGAGGGGTTAGATGGTGATTAATGATTCAGTATCAATCAGAATTATCTTGTTATATTTATTATCTTGTTAATCAGAATTATCTTGTTATATCTATTATCTTGTTAATCAAAATTATCTTGTTATATCTATTATCTTATTAATCAGAATTATCTTGTATATATATTATCTGTTAATTAGAATTATCTTGTTATATCTATATTATCTTGTTATATCTATAACAAGATAATAGATATAACAATCAGAATTATCTTGTTATACCTATTATCGTGATCGGAAAAAAAATCTTTAGAAGAAGTGGCGATTTCTAGTCGTCCCGTCACCTTACTGACGGGCCAAATCAAAAAATGACATTTTCTACTTTAACACCATTTTGATAAAACCTTTTGTTCTTACCCTTTGTTTTAAAACCGGTGCCTTTTTTTCATTGGTTTAAAAAACTACTCTAACGTTCAGTCTACCTACCAAATGACCCAAAAAAAAACCATATTTACAAAAATACCCTTCCAAAATATGTCTAATAAAATATAGTCTCTCTCTCTCGTACTTATAAATGCCCCATGTGAGGTTGCCACTCAAATGCCATATACCGCGGCCTCATGGCAACGAAGAGGGAGAGTGGATTATTTGAGAGGTGATTCTAGGGCAAGGCCAGGAGGAGGTGAATATTTGAACAGATATATCACCTAGTATTTTGAAAACTGGACCGGCTTAACATTATCGGTTTGATTGAATAAATTAATTTTATTAGATCAAATAATATTATAATAATTTTTAATTTAATAATATAAAAAATATAAATATTAATTTAAATAAAAAATTAAAAAAATTAAAAGTTGGATTGGATCGATTTGAAACTGGATTGATTCAATAAATTTTTTTAATTTTTACTGGATTATATAAAAATTAATTTTAATAATAAATTAATTTTTAAAACACTGGTATCACCAAATACCTTGAGAGCAATTTTAGGGTGGCGACAAGACTTCCAATTAAGCTAATTAATGAGAGCATTACCTAGAAATTAGAAGAGGTGGGAGAGGTAGGTGTACGATGCGTAGAAATAGAGGGTGAATCATTTTGAGAAGGAACACTGTGGGCATACATACTGTTGTGAAACCAACGAGAGAAGGCATGGGTAGACACTGGAATCCTTGCAAGTAAAGAGACGCCAAAGAATATTGGAATTATGATCAGCGAATGAAGTAGCACAAGTCATGGTGGGGCCATGCTGAAATCTGTGAAAAAAAAAGAGAGAAAGGAAGAAAAAAAGTTAAAAATTTTGCTGCCACAGGCGAACAAGCCGGGTCAAACACCCATCACCAGTCACCACCATTGTCTTGTTTTGATTATTTGAAACTGCCATAATGGCGTCTCCCAATTAGGCCACCTGCTCCCTTGTGCTCTATCTTCTTCTCGGTAGCCTTCATGGCGTTGCCCTTTGACCTCTCCCGCCATGTACATAGCTACCATTACGATGCATAATGCCAGTACGTATACTGCTTTCCTACACTATCGATACCTCATCTTCCCCACCATCACCATCGTCGCCCACCGCTTGCTCTTATTGTTTTTTTGGAATAAAATTTCTCTAAGATAGTGTTTGAGTCATAAAAAGCTATCCTTAGATAAGTGTACAGAATAGCATTTATCCAGAAAATAGCACAAGGGATAATCATCTTTTTAAATAACAGCTTTGCCATCAAGAGATAACTCTAGTTATTCATACAATCCCTAGGGAATAAGTTCAGAGAATAACCCATGATTAAACATGGGTTATTCCCTCTAATTAAACTTTTTCAAAACTATCCTTCCTAATTATAGCTTTTGAGGATAATAGATGATATCCCTGGATATCCTCCCTTATCCCCTATATCAAACACAAATGTCAACCTATAATTCTTGCATTCATATTCTCCTCTACCAACCCCTTTATCAGCTAGCTCTTTGCATCTCCCCACTATGATTCTTCGTATCTCCATTGATCGTGCCTCTATTCACTTCAAATGCCTCACCAATTATATCTACCTCTTTGCTTCTATTGAAGAAAATATCTTATAAGATTTTGCGGAAGCCCAGATTTTTATCGACGGAGTTTGCTAATCATCGCCATGCTGTTGATGCTTACACTCCTGGCCACTGAGGTTCCCCTGCTGTTTCGGCAGCGAACCGGCATACAGTTTTCATTTCTTGGAAACTTCCACCCTCAGGATTTGTCAAAATTAACTTTGATGGCAGTGTGCATGGAAGACTAGCTGAGTCAGCTTTTGTTATTCATGGATTTGATGGCGCACTTTTAGCGGCTAGTGGCTTTGTCACTCTTGACTCCACGGTCCTCATGGTTGAGCTTTATGCGGCTTGGACTGGCATTACTTTTGCTGTTCGGATTCTTCATGCCTGCAGCCTCCTTATTGAGGGGGACTCGCTTATTGTTGTACTGTGGATTTGCAACGATAGCAGCAACCAAGTCCCTAGTAATCCACTGCTCCGCGACATTTGGTCTCTTCTCCAAGGAATACAGAGAGCCCATATCCGACATATCTATCGTGAAGCCAATTCGGCTGCTGATTGGATAGTGGCATCTGCGGCTCGTAATGGAGGGTTTTGGGTATGGAAGCAGGGTGACCTGTGTCCCCTAGTGCTGAAGCAAATTTTGTATTATGATATTTTTGGGTTGACTCGTACTAAGTTAGTGTGATCATCCATTTGTATAAAAAAAAAAAAAGAAAGAAAAGAAGAAGAAGAAGAAAAAAAAATATAAGAAACATCGTTAGTCACTTAAAGCCATGAATCCACGTAAGGATCCTCGAACGTATGTGATCGTAAACAAGGCCGTTATTTAGGATCTCATGGGTGAGAGCAATTTAATCATTGTATTTAATAATAATTGCTTAACAACATGCTAGTATTGTTGGTATGGTAGAAGTAACGTGTATAATAGAATACGACGACATGGAAAAATAACTAAGAAGAGATAACTATATACACACATGTACGTGTGTGTCTAGAAAAAGAAACATTTGAAAGGGCATATATGTAAAAATTTATTTTTTTCATTCCATCATGCATGATTTTTTGATGTATCTTCGTTAGTTAGCACTACAAGAAAATACTGAAATAGCGATGCAATTTTAGCGACGCATTATTGCGTCGTTAAATTGCGACCACTTTGCGACGCTTCTGTGACAACAAAATATTGCGACGCATTAGCGACTCATTAGCGACTCAATTAACAAAAAAATAAAAAAAAAATTAAATATTTAATATTGCGACGCAATATTTGCATCGCAATATTTTTAAATTAATTTTTTTATAAAATATAAATATCAATTAAAATATTGCGATGCAATATATGCGTCGTAATATTTTTAACAAAATAAATATTTTAAATAGCGACGCATTAGCGACGCAATTAAATAGATAATTAGAAAAATTATTTTTAATTTAGCGACGCAACAGTTGCGTCGCAAATAATTTCAATGAAATTAAATTTTAATAAAATTTAAATATCGGAAAAAATATTGCGACGCAACACAGTGCGTCGCAATGTTTTTAAAAGTATTAAATTTTATAAAATTTAAATATCAAAAAAAAATATTGCGACGCATTAGCGACTCAATTAACCAGAAAATCAAAAAAAAAAATTATCGCTATATTTAATATTGCGACGCAATATATGTGTCGCAATATTTTTAACAGAAATAAATATTTTAAATAGCGACGCATTAGCGATGCAATTAAATAGATAATTAGAAAAATTATTTTTAATTTAGCGACGCAACAGTTGCATCGCAAATAATTTTAATTAAATTAAATTTTAATAAAATTTAAATATCGGAAAAAATATTGCGACGCAACACAGTGCGTCGCAATGTTTTTAAAAGTATTAAATTTTATAAAATTTAAATATCGGAAAAAATATTACGACGCATTAGCGACTCAATTAATCAGAAAATCAAAAAAATTACTATTTTAATATTGCGACGCCAATAATGCATCGCAATATTTTTAAATTATTTTTTTTATGAAATATAAATATCAATAAAAATATTGCGACGCAATATATGCGTCGCAATATTTTTAACAGAAATAAATATTTTAAATAGCAACGCATTAGCGACGCAATTAAATAGATAATTAGAAAAATTATTTTTAATTTAGCGACGCAACAGTTGCATCGCAAATAATTTCAATGAAATTAAATTTTAATAAAATTTAAATATCGGAAAAAATATTGCGACGCAACACAGTGCGTCGCAATGTTTTTAAAAGTATTAAATTTATAAAATTTAAATATCGGAAAAAAATATTGCGACGCATTAGCGACTCAATTAACCAGAAAATCAAAAAAAATACTATTTTAATATTGCGACGCCAATAATGCGTCGCAATATTTTTAAATTATTTTTTTTATGAAATATAAATATCAATAAAAATATTGCAACGCAATATATGCGTCGCAATGTTTTTAACAGAAATAAATATTTTAAATAGCGACGCATTAGCGACGCAATTAAATAGCTAATTAGAAAAATTACTTTTAATGTAGCGACGCACCAATTGCGTCGCAAATAATTTAAATGAAATTAAATTTTAATAAAATTTAAATATCGAAAAAAATATTGCGACGCAACACAGTGCATCACAATGTTTTTAAAAGTATTAAATTTTATAAAATTTAAATATCGGAAAAAAATATTGCGACGCATTAGCGACTCAATTAACCAGAAAATCAAAAAAAATTACTATTTTAATATTGCGACGCCAATAATGCGTCGCAATATTTTTAAATTATTTTTTTTATGAAATATAAATATCAATAAAAATATTGCGACGCAATATATGCGTCGCAATGTTTTTAACAGAAATAATATTTTAAATAGCGACGCATTAGCGACGCAATTAAATAGATAATTAGAAAAATTACTTTTAATGTAGCGACGCATCAATTGCGTCACAAATAATTTAAATGAAATTAAATTTTAATAAAATTTAAATATCAGAAAAAATATTGCGACGCAACACAGTGCGTCGCAACGTTTTTAAAAGAATTAAATTTTATAAAATTTAAATATCGGAAAATATATTGCGACGCATTAGTGACTCAATTAACTAGAAAATAAAAAAAATAAAATTTTAATATTACGACGCATTAGCGACTCAATTAACCAGAAAATCAAAAAAATTAATATTTTAATATTGCGACGCCAATTATGCGTCGCAATATTTTTAAATTAAATTTTAATCAAATTTAAATATCGGAAAAAAATATTGCGACGCAAAACAGTGCGTCGCAATGTTTTTAAAAGAATTAAATTTTATAAAATTTAAATATCGGAAAAAAAATATTGCGACGCATTAGCGACTCAATTAAACCAGAAAATTAAAAAAATTAATATTTTAATATTGCGACGCCAAAATTGCATCGCAATAATTTTAAATTAAATTTTAATAAAATTTAAATATCGGGAAAAAAATATTGCGACTCAATTAACCAGAAAATCAAAAAAAATAGGTCGTAGGAGATCGGGATCAGGGCTTGGATCGATCGCAACCGTCGGATCGTCGCCGATCTCGGACGGATCGCCACGGTCCGAGATCGGTCGTGGCCGATCGGGATCAGGGCTTGGATCGATCGCAACCGTCGGATCGTCGCCGATCTCGGACGGATTGCAACTGTCCGAGATAGGTCGTGGCCGATCGGGATCAGGGCTTGGATCGATCGCAACCGTCGGATCATCGCCAATCTCGGACGGATTGCAACTGTCCGAGATAGGTCATGGCCGATCGGGATCAGGGCTTGGATCGATCGCAACCGTCGGATCGTCGCCGATCTCGGACGGATTGCAACTGTCCGAGATAGGTCGTGGGAGATCGGGATCAGGGCTTGGATCGATCGCAACCGTCGGATCGTCGCCGATCTCGGACGGATCGCCACGGTCCGAGATCGGTCGTGGCCGATCGGGATCAGGGCTTGGATCGATCGCAACCGTCGGATCGTCGCCGATCTCGGACGGATTGCAACTGTCCGAGATAGGTCGTGGCCGATCGGGATCAGGGCTTGGATCGATCGCAACCGTCGGATCGTCGCCGATCTCGGACGGATTGCAACTGTCCGAGATAGGTCGCGGCCGATCGGGATCAGGGCTTGGATCGATCGCAACCGTCGGATCGTCGCCGATCTCGGACGGATTGCAACTGTCCGAGATAGGTCGTGGGAGATCGGGATCAGGGCTTGGATCGATCGCAACCGTCGGATCGTCGCCGATCTCGGACGGATCGCCACGGTCCGAGATCGGTCGTGGCCGATCGGGATCAGGGCTTGGATCGATCGCAACCGTCGGATCGTCGCCGATCTCGGACGGATTGCAACTGTCCGAGATAGGTCGTGGTCGATCGGGATCAGGGCTTGGATCGATCGCAACCGTCGGATCGTCGCCGATCTCGGACGGATTGCAACTGTCCGAGATAGGTCGTGGCCGATCGGGATCAGGGCTTGGATCGATCGCAACCGTCGGATCGTCGCCGATCTCGGACGGATTGCAACTGTCCGAGATAGGTCGCGGCCGATCGGGATCAGGGCTTGGATCGATCGCAACCGTCGGATCGTCGCCGATCTCGGACGGATCGCCACGGTCCGAGATAGGTCGTGGCCGATCGGGATCAGGGCTTGGATCGATCGCAACCGTCGGATCGTCGTCGATCTCGGACGGATTGCAACTGTCCGAGATAGGTCGTGGCCGATCGGGATCAGGGCTTGGATCGATCGCAACCGTCGGATCGTCGCCGATCTCGGACGGATCGCCACGGTCCGAGATCGGTCGTGGCCGATCGGGATCAGGGCTTGGATCGATCGCAACCGTCGGATCGTCGCCGATCTCGGACGGATTGCAACTCTCCGAGATAGGTCGTGGCCGATCGGGATCAGGGCTTGGATCGATCGCAACCGTCGGATCGTCGCCGATCTCGGACGGATCGCCACGGTCCGAGATAGGTCGTGGCCGATCGGGATCAGGGCTTGGATCGATCGCAACCGTCGGATCGTCATCGATCTCGGATGGATTGCAACTGTCCGAGATAGGTCGTGGCCGATCGGGATCAGGGCTTGGATCGATCGCAACCGTCGGATCGTCGCCGATCTCGAACGGATCGCCACGGTCCGAGATAGGTCGTGGCCGATCGGGATCAGGGCTTGGATCGATCGCAACCGTCGGATCGTCGCCGATCTCGGACGGATTGCAACTGTCTGAGATAGGTCGTGGCCGATCGGGATCAGGGCTTGGATCGATCGCAACCGTCGGATCGTCGCCGATCTCGGACGGATCGCCACGGTCCGAGATCGGTCGTGGCCGATCGGGATCAGGGCTTGGATCGATCGCAACCGTCGGATCGTCGCCGATCTCGGATGGATTGCAACTGTCCGAGATAGGTCGTGGCCGATCGGGATCAGGGCTTGGATCGATCGCAACCGTCGGATCGTCGCCGATCGGACGGATCGCCACGGTCCGAGATCGATCGTGGCCGATCGGGATCAGGGCTTGGATCGATCGCAACCGTCGGATCGTCGCCGATCTCGGACGGATCGCAACGGTCCGAGATCGGTCGTGGCCGATCGGGATCAGGGCTTGGATCGATCGCAACCGTCGGATCGTCGCTGATCTCGGACGGATCGCCACGGTCCGAGATCGGTCGTGGCCGATCGGGATCAGGGCTTGGATCGATCGCAACCGTCGGATCGTCGCCGATCTCGGACGGATTGCAACTGTCCGAGATAGGTCGTGGCCGATCGGGATCAGGGCTTGGATCGATCGCAACCGTCGGATCGTCACCGATCTCGGACGTATTGCAACTGTCCGAGATAGGTTGTGGCCGATCGGGATCAGGGCTTGGATCGATCGCAACCGTCGGATCGTCGCCGATCTCGGACGGATTGCAACTGTCCGAGATAGGTCGTGGGAGATCGGGATCAGGGCTTGGATCGATCGCAACCGTCGGATCGTCACCGATCTCGAACGGATCGCCACGGTCCGAGATCGGTCGTGGCCGATCGGGATCATGGCTTGGATCGATCGCAACCGTCGGATCGTCGCCGATCTCGGACGGATTGCAACTGTCCGAGATAGGTCGTGGTCGATCGGGATCAGGGCTTGGATCGATCGCAACCGTCGGATCGTCGCCGATCTCGGACGGATTGCAACTGTCCGAGATAGGTCGTGGCCGATCGGGATCAGGGCTTGGATCGATCGCAACCGTCGGATCGTCGCCGATCTCGGACGGATTGCAACTGTCCGAGATAGGTCGTGGCCGATCGGGATCAGGGCTTGGATCGATCGCAACCGTCGGATCATCGCCGATCTCGGACGGATCGCCACGGTCCGAGATAGGTCGTGGCCGATCGGGATCAGGGCTTGGATCGATCGCAACTGTCGGATCGTCGCCGATCTCGGACGGATTGCAACTGTCCGAGATAGGTCGTGGCCGATCGGGATCAGGGCTTGGATCGATCGCAACCGTCGGATCGTCGCCGATCTCGGACGGATCGCCACGGTCCGAGATCGGTCGTGGCCGATCGGGATCAGGGCTTGGATCGATCGCAACCGTCGGATCGTCGCCGATCTCGGACGGATCGCCACGGTTCGAGATCGGTCGTGGCCGATCGGGATCAGGGCTTGGATCGATCGCAACCGTCGGATCGTCGCCGATCTCGGACGGATTGCAACTGTCCGAGATAGATCGTGGCCGATCGTTATTATAATAAATTTAACATTAAAAAAAATATAATCAATTATTAATTTTATAAAATAAATTGCGATGCCATATGTCGTCGCAATTATTATAATAAATTTAAATATTTTCATTTAAAAATATTAAAAAAATAATTGCGATGCAATTTTTGCGTCGCAATATTTGTAATAAGTTTTTATTTTAATCTATTTAAATTATTTAAAAAAAATTGCGACGCCTTAGCGATGCAATTATTAGAAAATAAAAATATTCTTCCCGCCAGGTAATGGCGCCATTTTAGCGACGCCTCAGCGACGCATTTAGTGGCGTCGCTATTTTTTCAGAAAAAAAAAATTATTGCGATGAAAATAGCGACGCACTATGGCGTCGCTAAGTTCCTATATTTAAGCCGCTTCCATTCTTCTTTCTTCTTCACGTCTTGACCTAGCGCCGCCGCCGTCCTCCGGCTATTCCGTCCGATTTTCCCGGCGATTCCCCGGCGATTCCCCGTCCTCCGGCTACCGAGGATCGCATCCGACTCCGGCAACCAAGGTTAGCTCCGATAATAAAAAAAACAAATTTTTTTTTTATTTTTTTAGATCTTCTCCGGCCACGGCAGCGCCGTGGCCGTCTTCTCCGGCCATGGCAGGGCCGTGGCCGTCTTCTCCGGCCACGGCCGTTGCCGTGGCCGCAGTGGCCTGGCCACGGTGGCCAGGCCACTGTAATGAAAAAAAAAAATTTTTTTTTTACAGGGGGGAGGGGAGGAAACCCCCCCCGCCCCCCCTTTGTTTTCTTGTCTGGCCACGGCCGCTGCCGTGGCCGGACAAGGTGGCCACGGCCGCTGCCGTGGCCGTCTTCTCCGGCCATGGCCGCTACCGTGGCCGTAGGGGCCTGGCCACGGTGGCCAGGCCACTGTAATCAAAAATTTTTTTTTTTTTTTAGATCTTCGACGGCCACGGCAGGGCCGTGGCCGTCTTCTCCGGCCACGGCCGTTGCCGTGGCCGCAGTGGCCTGGCCACGGTGGCCAGGCCACTGTAATGAAAAAAAAAAAATTTTTTTTTAACAGGGGGCCGGGGAGGGGAGGAAACCCCCCCGCCCCCCCTTTGTTATCTTGTCCGGCCACGGCCGCTGCCGTGGCCGTCTTCTCCGGCCACGGCCGCTGCCGTGGCCGCAGTGGCCTGGCCACGGTGGCCAGGCCACTGTAAAAAAAATTTTTTTTTTTAACAGGGGGGGGGAGGGAGGAAACCCCCCCCCCCGCCCCCCCTTTCTTTTCTTGTCCGGCCACGGCCGTTGCCGTGGCCGGCAGTGGCCTGGCCACGGTGGCCAGGCCACTGTGAAAAAAAAAAAAAAAAAAATTTTATAACAGGGGGGAGGGGGGAAACCCCCCGCCCCCCTTTCTTTTCTTGTCCGGCCACGGCCGTTGCCGTGGCCGGCAGTGGCCTGGCCACGGTGGCCAGGCCACTGTGAAAAAAAAAAAAAAAAATTTTAACAGGGGGGAGGGGGGGAAACCCCCGCCCCCCCTTTCTTTTCCGGCCACGGCCGTTGCCGTGGCCGGCAGTGGCCTGGCCACGGTGGCCAGGCCACTGAAAAAAAAAAAAAAAAATTTCAGGGGGGGAGGGGGGAAACCCCCCGCCCCCCTTTCTTTTCTTGTCCGGCCACGGCCGTTGCCGTGGCCGCAGTGGCCTGGCCACGGTGGCCAGGCCACTGTGAAAAAAAAAAAAAAAAAAAATTGGGGTCATAGCAGGGGGGAGGGGGGAAACCCCCCGCACCCCCCTTTCTTTTCTTGTCCGGCCACGGCCGTTGCCGTGGCCGGCAGTGGCCTGGCCACGGTGGCCAGGCCACTGTGAAAAAAAAAAAAAATTTTTCATACAGGGGGGAGGGGGGGAAACCCCCCGCCCCCCCTTTCTTTTCTTGTCCGGCCACGGCCGTTGCCGTGGCCGGCAGTGGCCTGGCCACGGTGGCCAGGCCACTGTGAAAAAAAAAAAAAAAAATGGATAGCAGGGGGGGGGGGGAAACCCCCCGCCCCCCCCCTGTGAAAAAAAAAAATTTTTTCTTAATTTAAGCAAAATGTTTATTTAATTTACATATTATTTATGCAATAATTAATTTAAGCAGAATGTTTATGACAATAGTATTTGTGCATTTATACTCATTTACATTTGTTATGTTTTGATTATTTATATTTGCTGCAAACTTAATGATGCATTACATTTTGAAATGCTAAATAAAATGTTTTGTTGTTATATTATTTAATTTCCAGCAACAAATTACTAGTTTCAATGATTTACATTTTAGTATTCGCAAACCTTTGTATTTGACACAATAATCTTAAAAAAGTTAGTGATTACATGTATAATTCACAAGATGTTAAGAATAACAAGCATAAGTTCGATTGTCTTCGGACTTTCATAATCACAGCACTTTAATTAACCTTTAGACCCGTTTGAGAATTTGTAAGCCTTAGTCTTGCAAATTCTCAAATTGTCCTGGTGGACAGTTTGGGAATATTTTTTGTGACATGTTAGTCTGCTAGTAATCATCGTGGGGTGAGATTTCGGTTTGCATTTCCTCATACGTTCTCCTAGTGTGGCTTATATACCACACATGTAGGAGAACATATGGGGAAATGCTGCCGAAATTTCAATGTTGCCGATCGATGATAATTAATAGCAGAATAACATATCACAAAAAATATTCTTGAATGGGATAGGGCCTTACCTTGTAGACATGGAGTGAAGGTAGAATTATTTAAGACACTTGAATTCTTGTGAAGTCTAATGACTAAACGCATCGCCTTATGGCCCGACACAAACTCAAGCCCTCTCTTTAGCCATTAACCTATGCATCGGTCCTTCCTAGCAATTGGTTGTATCTAAATTATTTGCGTACTTATAAATGATTTAATTGGTTGTAATTAACCTTATTAGTTGTGCCCAAAAATAATTTAGATATATTATTAATACTAATATAGTTTTATTTTTTGGTTTTAATTAATGCTTTACCAGACTTTGTATAAGTCGGACAAAAATGAGCGGGACTCGCTCATGGATGTATGCAAGGATAAAAGATGGCTTGCTGAATCCAGATTTTCTGAATGGATTGGAAGAGTTTATCGCATTTGCATGTAGCCAACCTGAATGGATGGATGGGCCTAGGATTAGGTGCCCATGCAACTTCCACAGGTGTCAGAATAAAGCCTACAGAGATGTGGAAACTGTTAAGGTGCATTTGTGTAAGAAGGGTTTTGTGCCTGATTACTATGTTTGGTACTGTCATGGTGAACCAGAGGATATTCCAGCTGTTATAGGCGAACAAGAGTCAATTCCCGTAGAAGAACCATTTGTGAATTTAAACACATATGAACAAATGGTTATGAATGCATCGGGTAATGACTTCAATCAGAATACATTTATGGAAGAACCAAACCCAGAAGCACAACAATTTTACGATATGTTGAGTGCTGCCAATCAAGAATTGTATCCTGGGTGTGAGGGTCATTCCCAGTTCTCTACAGCTGCTCGAATGTTGAATATTAAGGCAGAACATCGATTATCAGAAAAGGCGTTCAATTCTGTAGCTGAGTTAATCAAAGAAATTCTGCCAAATGATAATGTTGCCGCAGACAGTTTTTACGCAACAAAGAAGTTGTTGCGTGGGCTTGGGCTTCCAGTTAATAAGATCGATTGTTGCTTGAACAATTGTATGATATTTTGGGGTGAAGACTCAGAGCTGAGATGGTGTAAGATTTGTGGGCAATCACGGTTCAAAAACACCGAAGGAGGAGCCGGTACAAGTAGGAGGAAAAGTGTGCCTTACAAGAGGATGCATTACTTTCCTCTTACCCCACGCCTGCAGAGATTATATAGATCTGAGGCAACAGCTGCTGATATGAGATGGCATGCCGAACATGAATCTAAAGAGGATGAAATGCGGCATCCATCAGATTCAAAGGCTTGGAAGCAGTTCAATGAAAATCATCCTGTTTTCGCTGAAGATATAAGGAATGTGAGATTAGGTCTTTGTACCGATGGCTTCCAACCATTTGGTCAAGCGGGGCAACAGTATTCATGTTGGCCTGTGATACTGACTGTATATAACCTTCCTCCGTGGAAGTGCATGAAAGATCCTGCAATGTTTTTAACCGTTTTGGTTCCAGGACCATCAAATCCTAAGGAAAAGATTGATGTCTTTCTGCAACCGTTGGTGGCCGAATTGAAAATGTTGTGGGAAACAGGAGTGGTAGCCTACGACATTTCTATGAAACAAAATTTCTTAATGAGAGCTGCTTTGATGTGGACAATAAGTGATTTTCCGGCATATGCAATGTTGTCTGGTTGGAGCACTGCTGGACGTCTGGCATGCCCTCATTGCATGTATGATTCGGATGCATTTACATTGCAGAAGAGTGGTAAGCAGTCATGGTTTGATAACCATAGGAAGTTCTTGCCACCAAATCATCCTTACAGGCGTAACTTGATCGCCTTCCGGAAGAACAAAGCAGTCACAAAATTTGCCGAACCGGTTAGGTCCGGCACGGATCTATTTGATTCTATAGAGAATTTGGGGTTGATGTATGCATGGGAACCAGATGCAGATAGAATAAATAGCCGTATATGTAAAGAACATAACTGGAAGAAACGAAGTATATTTTGGGATTTGCCTTATTGGAGCACAAATCTCATCCGGCACAACTTGGATGTCATGCATATAGAGAAAAATTTCTTTGATAACATATTTAACACGGTGCTAAACATCCCGGGAAAAACAAAAAGATACTGCAAAGTCAAGAGAAGAACTTAATCAGTACTGTAGAAGAGGTGATTTGAGAAGGAGTGCCGATGGGACCTATCCTAAAGCATGTTACACTCTTGACAGAAATTCGAGAAGTTTTATGTAACTGGCTTAGAGGGTTAAAATTTCCAGATGGTTATGCCTCAAATATCGGTAGGTGTGTGGACATGCATAAGCTCAAGTTGTTCGGCATGAAGAGCCATGACTGCCATGTTTTCATGCAACGATTATTACCTATAGCTTTTCGTGAGTTGCTTCCGCAACATGTCTGGAAGGCAATTACGGAGCTCAGCTTATTCTTCAAGGAGTTATCTGCCGCAGTCATTACTTCTGCATCAATGGCAAGGCTTGAGGAGGAAATTCCAATTATTTTATGCAAGCTTGAGCGAATATTTCCTCCCAGTTTTTTTGACTCAATGGAGCATTTACCGGTTCACTTGCCATACGAAGCGAGCATAGCTGGTCCTGTGCAGTATCGCTGGATGTATCCATTCGAGAGGTAAATATATACATCATTAAGATATGTTGACATTTGAAATATTATTTCATTGCTTGAAAAATTCGTTAATTTTTTGTTGCAACTTTACATATAGGTATCTTAAGAAGTTAAAAAATAATGTGCGTAATAAGGCAAGGGTTGAAGGTTCTATATGCAATGCACACTTGGTCGAAGAAGTTTCAGCTTTTGCCTCGCATTACTTTGAGGGTCACGTCCACACGAGGAGCCGAAATCATGGTCGTAACGATGACGTATGTGTGGACGAAGCAGAAGCTAATGACGGCAGAATATCAATTTTTAAAGCTATCGGCCGTTCATTTGGTGGGCAGAAGTCAAGAAATCTTAGCGATATGGAGTATAATGCAGCACATTATTACATCCTAATGAACTGTCGAGAAGTCGATCCATATATTGAGTAAGTGTATACTTCAATGCTAAATTGAAAATTTAAATTTATATAATAATATACCATAATATTTAATTTCTAACAGTAGTTTTCATCCTTTTCATCCCATAAGGATGTTTTGTGATAGACAACGACAGATGAATCCCGACATCAGTCAAGTTGCAATTGGGCAGAAATTAGAAACGGAGTTTGCTTACTGGTTTTATGAATTTGTGAGTAGTATCACTCAATCAATTTCGATAATGGCAATTATTTTTTGAATTGGATGTCAATAGCTTATTAATTTATAGGTCAACGGTCCATGGTCGACAACCGACAATATTTTCATTAAATGTCTATCGCAATGGCCATTGAAGACCGTAACAACCTCTACTGGCTATTTTGTAAATGGGTACAAATTTCAGATTGAACGATTAGCAGCTTCAAGAGGCACTCATAACTGGGGCGTGTGTGTAAAAGGAGAAAGTGTTGGAGCAAATATGCAGGATTATTATGGAAAGTTAGTAGAGGTGGTTGAAGTTGAATATCCCGGTTGGCCTTTAAACGAACCGTATTGTTTCGTTGTGATTGGTTCGATCCGATAATTCCTGTGGGCAAAAGGGTTCATAACGACTATAATTTGGTTGAAGTGAACCATCGACGAAGATTACAGAAATATGACCCATTCATCCTTGCATCCCAAGCTCAGCAAGTCTTTTACTGCGGATATCCAAGTTTGCGCAACGACAAGCGAGATTGGTGGGCCGTTTCTAAAATCGTCCCACGTTCAACAATCGTATTAGAGGAGAGTTCATCAAGTCAATCCGCCGAGTGCCCTGCATTTCAAGAGGATGAGATGGAACTGCATGCAATTGAGGACGACACAAGAGCTCCTGAAACATCACTTATCGATCCAAGTGGTGATGTCCAAGAAATTGCGGATGCAAATGTTCGGTTTCCTTCCGATAATGAAACTGATTCGCAATCCGATACGGCATCGGATGTTGAACCAACATTTCACGAAACAAATGACAACGATTAAACATAAAGGTTTTTTAAAATTTAACTTTTTTTTATAAGTGTTAAATTCGTACATAGTCAATCATTAATCGTAATTTAATTGTGTGAATCCTTAGTATTTTCAGTATGAGGGGCAGAGGTAGATCTACCGACGATAGATTGGGTGAGCAGAGACGTAGTTTGGATCCTTCGACATCAGATCACATGAGCGTCGGCGATGGAGAGTTTGGATCTCCAGCAGAGGCGCAGCCTTCGACCTCTGCACCAGTATTACCATCTACCCGATCGGCACAGACCTCCGAGAGTTCTTCCGCCTTCGGCCGCACTTTACTTCGACTTGATGCTCAGGGGATGTAAGTATATATTAATTACAAATATTTGTTAATGTTTTTAAGTCATTAACTTATAAACTTGCATTTTTTTAACAGATTCATTGAGCAGCATCATGTCTCCAGCCACATCAGCGCCGTTTTTCAGAGGCGTGCAGATCCCAGTGGCTACGATTGGCGCCACGTATCGCCGGCCACGAGGGAGTTTTATTTTTCCGAGTTTCAGGTAAACTTATTAAATACAATTTAGCAGTGATATATAATTCTTTAAAGTTAATAAATTCAGAAACTAACTGTTTATTTTAATGCAGAAAAAATTTACGTGGGATCCTGCCACCCATGATGCCATTAGGGCAGCATGGGAGGCTCTGACGCGACGCCGATACTCCGACATGCTTCATCGTTGGAGGTCGTCGGGTCAGCGTCCTGCGCACGTGCCAGAGGGTATTTGGCACGAGTGGCAGCAGGCCTGGGAGTCCGATGGCTGGCGCAGGAGGTCCGCATCAGCCAGCACGAACCGCCGATCTGAGAAGGGCGGTCGTGGCACGGGTCTCTCCTGTCATACATCGGGCTCCATTTCGATTCAGGAGCACAGACGGCGTATGGTAAGAAAACATAAATATTTTATTACTATTTTAGTTCTTTACAAATATTTTTATTAATATCATTTTTTTATTGTTATAGACTGAGCAGGAGGGCGGAGATCCTGGTGAGTTTCGTCTATTCAGGGCGACACACACCAGGAGGGACGGCTCCTGGGTCGATACGCGATCACGGGAGGTTGCGGTAAGAAATTAGATTTATGTAGTATCTGTTTAATTTTTAAAATTTTATTTCTAGAAATTTATTAACTCATTTATTATTGATTTCATAATTTCAAGGCACGAGTCGACGAGCTTCGATCCCAGGCATCACAGGTCGACTCTACTGATGGGGAGACGCCCGTCGAACTCTCAGCAGATGAGAGTCGACGTGTGTTTTTGGAGGCTGTTGGTGCCCAGCCACGAGACCGCAGGGTCTATGGTATGGGCACTAGAGCTTCTACATTTTTTCCCCATCAGGCCTCCAGCTCGCGAGTTCCTGTTGATCTTCCTCCCGAGCGTTTAGAGGAGCTTCGCAGATCTATTGCAGAGGAGCTTCGCCAGGATTACGAGCAGGATTTTGAGGATCGTATGCGAGGCCGGGATCAGGAGGTTGCTGACATGCGAGATGAGATGCACTATTTGCGGGATATGGTTAGACGCTTGTCGCAGAGTCTTCAGCCTCCACAGCCTCCACAGCCTTCACGTGATCATTCAGATTCTTGATGTATTTTTTTTTTATGTTGTAAAAACTTTTAAATTTTAATATATAAATTATTTTTTGAAATTTATTATTGTTTGGATTGAGTGAAAAATGTTTGTATCAATATTTAGATTTAACGAAATTTTATTAATCGTTTTAATTTTTAATCATTTAAATATTTTTTAAAAAAAAATTTTCGACGCTTGCGACGAATCTTTTTAAAAAAATTAAAATATTGCGACGCAATTGCGTCGCAATATTTTAAAATAATTTTATTGCGACGCATTCAAATTGCGTCGCAAAAATTATTATTAAATATTGCGACGCATTTAAATATTGCGTGCGTCGTTTAAAAATTAAAAAAATTTAATTTTAAATATTGCGACGCAATTTTATGCGTCGCAATATTTATTAATAAATTTTTAATTTTTAAAAATTAATTTTAAATATTGCGACGCAATAAATGCGTCGCAATATTTAATAATTAATTTTTTTAAAAATTTAATTTTAAATTTAGCGACGCATTTTTATGCGTCGCAGAGCGTCGCAATTGCGTCGCAATATTGCGACGCAATTGCGACAAAAGAGTATTGCGACGGGGAGTTGAGCGACGCCATCATTGCGTCGCTATTGCGTCGCTAAACATGGTATAGCGACGCAATAGCGACGCATTTTGGCGTCGCAATATTTTTAATTTCTTGTAGTGTAGGTGGCAACTGCCTAGATTCTCTCTCTCTCTCTCTCTCTCTTAGCATGAATTACGTGAATTTGTTGCTTCTTAAATGCAAGGGATAATCTCATTAGACATAGGGAAAGAAATGTTAATTAAAGCACTGATCCGGAACTGTACGTTCTATTGTTTGCTGATCACCAACAAAAACATGCAGGATCGATTTCAGTAAATAGATTAATATAAGAATCAAACAGTCATTGCATGTTCTTTTTTTTTTCCTTGTTGAATTTATATGTTATATTATGTTGCTCATAGATAAAAATAGGGAGGCCTTAATTAGATGTAGGGCCATTAGGTAACTCACACAGAATTTAGGTGCAATTCGATAAGTGCTAATATTTCAATTTCAATTTTTATGAAAAAAATAAAAGAGAAAGAGAAATAGCTAGCAGGGGATCCCTTGTCTCATTTCAACTCATGAAGTCAATATATTAATTATACATGGGTCACTGAGATCAAATGCTGATGCAATACATGCATGGATGAGAAGCAATTACTCTGGGAGAAGTCCCATGATGCATCTTTATTAATTATTCTCTGGGGTAAAAATTAAGATACCGAGGCTTAATCCAACCAGTTGGTAACATCCTATTAAATGAGTGCAGAATGCTTCATTATAAAGCCAGCCAATATGGCCTAACTGCCAGCACCTCTCGGTACGTACGTGCAGTGCATGGTGTTGAGGGCGCACGCGCATCTCCATTCCTTGTCTGCGGTCATCTCCAACCCAGGCAATCCGATGATGATTCCCAGCATGACAAATAACAAATAATTTGAAATTAATGTGCCAGATTAATTAATAACCACTTTTCTTGGTGCATTTTTGTTCTTTCTTTTTAAGAGAGAGAGATAGAGAGAGGGAGGGTAAATAAATATAAATGCCTCACTTAGCAGTGCTGGAAGAAATTAATGAAACAATTCAAAATATCTAAGAAGAAATAAGATATAATGGTCGGACAACAGCTATCCTAGAAGTATAATGTGCTATATGATGCAGTGATTGTGTGCTAGCGATATACAAAATATGGGTAATAATTCATAAATATGATACATAGATTTCATTTTTTTTATTTTTCCTTCTTAGAGAATAGCCTAATTAAATGCGGGCTCCAATTGTAATTTACTTTTCTCGAGAGTTAGTAACTAAAAATGGATGGAATATCCTACAAAAAAAAAATGGGGTACTGATTAGATAACAAGGTTGAGAGTATACCAGAATGTGTGGCGAATATATATACATATTACTTAGGCACTTAAAATTTTGCAGCAAACTAGGCAAATGAGATGCATAAAGATTAATATTATATCAAAAAAAAAACAAAATTGTAAGGTTGAAAAGCTTGCCAAAAAAAAAAAATCATTATGACATGCTTTGCATTGATTAGGAAGCATCTAAATCTATTTAAGAATTATATCGCTATATGGTATGTGAGATTTGAAAAGTACGAGTATATTTATGCAACAGTGTTATACGCTTCACATGGTAAAGTAAAATAATTAATTTTTTTCCTTTTTTTTTATCTTTCAAGATGGTCCAGGTGGCTGCCCCGTCATATATTCTAGTAGGCTTAGCAATATTTAATATTAAAATTATGCACGTGGCATGAAGAAGTACTACATGGTTTTTTTCCATTCGATGGTTGGAGATTGATTATAAGCTGATCCTCTTTCCATATGGGTAAGAGGCTGTTGAACTGGCGCTGACCTCTTCTTTATAAAAAAAAAAAAAAAAATGAAAACCGGTTCACGCTAAACTAGTTCTAGCCAACCCGTTGCATAACGGCAACCAAGAACCAAAAGCCTTTCAGATCCTTCTCTTCTTCTCCCTATCTTAGCCGTTCATACCAAATTTAGCTAATCAGAAGGAGAAGAGAGAGAGAGGGCGAACCGGGTTCATACCAACCCAAACTGTTTCTTCTACCGCCGTCCTCTTTCATCCGCCGCCCTCTGTCATCGAAGAAAAAGAGAAGAGCGGCGGCCGCCGTCCTCTTTCATCATCAAAAAAAAAAAGAAGAGCGTTTTTTCGCCGCCGTCCTCTTCCATCGTAGAGCGAGCGGTAAGATCTCCGACAGATCTCGTTTTTCTTGAAAAATGGTCATTCTTTTTCTTGATAAGTTTCTTGATAAGATCTGCGAGAGATCAATTTTTTCTTCCACAGCCTTCTTTGATCATCGAAGAATAGAAGAGCGAGCGGTTCATCATAAAAAAATATTTGAAGATCTAAATAAAAGGATTCAAAGGAGATGTAGACATAATGTATATTTTTCGCTCAGTTCCCTCTAATGTCCAAATATTAGTAATAACATGTTACTATTCAATTTGAAAGAGAGAAACCAAAATTTCGAAAGAAAGAAAAAAAAATTGCTTAATTTAATAGTCAATTGTAAACATACAATTTTTATGATAAAAAAATGCACATATACAATGTGAAATTATTGCATGATATATCTTTTGTATATAAAAAGTGGACAAATATTTTGAGTCATGCAAATGTTATCATTTTTCAACAAATTTGTGTTTAGCTAGTCACATTAATTTTATGCTTTTAGCTCAACCGGCAAATCAGTTGAATTACTTAATTTTAAATTGATTGTTTGTTTGCGATTGAAACATTTTATACTTAGCTTGATTAGAATATATTTAACGCAAACATCTACTTAACCAGGTTGAATAGCAACATAAGAGGCAACTCAATAATAAACTTTGATATCAAAATAGAAACCCCAATTCAACTTCAAAACTTTTTAACTCGAGCATGTAGGGCTGAAAATGGGTCGGATAAAATCCAACGTATTCGAATTATATCAAATTTGGATATTTATTTTATAGTTTAATCGGATTCGAATACGGATTCAGATATCTAAACTAAAAATTATTCGAATACGAATACGAATATAATTTTACGTATGTTTTTAGATTCGGATACGGATATCCGTTACGAAATCTCGCTTTCCCAAAAATTCTCGCTTCCCAGCGATCCTCATCCAAACATTTCAACCAATTGGAGGAGAGCTCGCGGATTGTGTGTTTCTTCAAACCCATTCTTGCCCGTTCGATCCCCCAGCAACGAGTAGGGGTGCAACTTGGGCCGGGTTCAACCCGAACCCGGCCCGCAGAACCCGATTTGCAGCAGTACTCAAACTCTAATTTGCTTAACCCGAACCCGAAGGATCCGGGTTGAACCCGGACCGATTTGCAACTTGGGCCGGGTTAGGGTTGCAGTCAACCCGAACCCGAGAAAATCCGAACCCGCAAAGCCACAAGCAGCATGCCCACTGGTATTGTGGAAGTGATGATTTAGCCTTGTTTGTTAGGTTTAAAGTATGTAGAGCTGATAATAGTTTTGTGGAAGTGATGATTCTTGGTATGAATATTTCATTAGAACCTTCATTATCTTTTAAAATGAGCAATATACATTTAACCATTGCATTTTATCATGTAATGTTGGTGGGCCAAACTAGTATCTTTATGTTTTTTAATTATCTTCTTTGAGTTGTAACTTCTAATATGAAGTTTGCCAAAATTTTATGAAAGCATCTGGGAAGAGGTGATGAGCAGAAAACTAAAACATCTAGGAAATGGGTGATGAGTAAAAAATAAGAGAGCTTTGGATAGCGAATGCAGTCTCGCTACATGGAAAAGATCTCTCATACCAGACTTATGTGGTCTTCTAACTGGCTCTTTATATCATCTCAATATTTTCTGCTTCTGAAGGATAAAGGTGACTTCATCAATGCATATGGTGGCTATTGAAATGTTATGCAACATTTGGATTACTTTGAATATGTTTTGGTTTAAAAATAGACTTTTTTTTTTGTTTAGTCTTATGTAAAAGATGTATATTTTTAGACATGTAATTTGAAATGTGAAGCTTGTTTGTTTCAAACTTCAGCTTATTTGTACAATGTAAAGCTTGTTTGTTTTAGATTGTCATATTTTTTTTTTTTTCTGTCAACCCGAATTCCAACACGAAACTCAACCCGAACCCGATTTTTAAAAATAGGGTTAGGGTTGGGGTTTTACAAATAGGGTTAGGGTTAGGGTTAGGGTTGACATTTTACAAATAGGATTAGGGTTAGGGTTGAGGAAAACCCGAGTTTCATGAGCCCGAGTTGCACCCCTAGCAACGACCCCAAATCCCTCCTCCCCTAGCGGGTAACCTCCCTTCGCATGCCTCTCCTATCCCTCTCTCTCCTTGTAATCTCCCCATGGCCCTCGCGAGGGGAAGGGTACTGGAGCTGGAGAGGATCGCCAGGTGACTTTCGCGAAGCGGCGGAACGGGCTGCTCAAGAAGGCCTACGAGCTCTCCGTGCTCTGCGACGCCGAGGTCGCCCTCATCATCTTCTCCAACCGCGGGAAGCTCTATGAGTTCTGCAGCAGCTCCAGGTAGTGGGCAGCGGATGAGAACTTGGTAAAAAGCAGCGAGGTAAAAGCTTCTTCTTTTATTTATTTATTTTTTGTTTGGATGTTTCGTTCTCTTTCTTGGTCTTGATCTGTTTCCGGTTTTAGATCTCGGGGGAAGGGGCTGTTCCCGTTGCTGTTCTTGTGTAAAAGCTTCTTCTTTTATTTATTTGTTTTTTGTTTGGATGTTTCGTTCTCTTTCTTGGTCTTGATCTGTTTCCGGTTTTAGATCTCGGGGGAAGGGGCTGTTCCCGTTGCTCTTCTTGTGTCCTTTTTGGTGAAACAATAAAGGAAGTCAGATCTGCTGAGAAAAGAAACTAGTGATCTATAAAATTCAGAACTTTCTGGTTTTTGATTATGTTTTTCTTCCTCTACTCAGGATCGGAGCGATCTACAATTCTTAATTAGTTAGAGAAGGATCTACAATTCTTAAATTTTGGCCATGTCGTTTTCTGGGCCTTGTGAATCAATTGAGACAGAACCCTTTGTACCTTGCCGCTGATGTATTTTACTTTCCGGCTTCTGGCTTGAAAAAACACAATCGATCACACTGAAAAAATAAGCCGATATATTAACGTTTTTATCAACAAACCACCAGCTAAAATCCCTAAAAATATTTCATTTTTTTTAATTCAACTAGTAATGGTATTATGTCACAAAACTTGCTGACTATCAAAAATTCAAATTTAACCGAATGACCCCGCCTTTATATTTATTTATCATCAGATAAATAATAATAGGAGATGGAAGCTAATATGCCAGGATGCCAACTTATATTCTTTGCATGAGTTTTCTCATACTGTTTATTTAATCTAGACAACTAGTTAAGTCTTCATCCTTCTGTTTAAGTTTCACTAATTAATTAGTAGGGAGTAATTAGTTAGGATAGACTATAGAGGTAAACTTTATTGAATCTAAAGATTAGTTCTCAATTTTCTTACTATAACAAAAATTAGATTTAAAAATAAAAGTAATTGCCAAGAAAAGATATCTATGAGTGATTGCTGAAAAATAGCTTTTCATGCTTTGCAAATATAAATTTTAGAATGCGTAGGTAATAAATTTCATGATGGTGTTTGTTTCATGTGTTGGGCGTTTCACACTTTGTATCTTGGCAAATTTAGTTAGACAATGTCCTTAATTCATAGTTTGTAATTTTTTTATGAATTTTTATTTTATATTTGCTTATGAAATTCTTTTAAGTTGAAGTGGACTAATTATACTTGCAGCTTGTTTTCGCTATTTCTCTAGAAATTTCTATCTTACATCTGCATATAGAATTCTTTTGATTTGATTTGGAATCGATACACTTGCAGATTGTTTCTTCTTTTCAAGGCTTTTATCTTGCTTCCAAATTAGCCAGAATTAGTTTTGCATCTGTGATGTTATTTATATATAGAGGTCCTAGAGGCCAATTCTCTTCGTGGTTGGTAAATAAATGGACTAGATAAGCATTGAATGAGCATTCTGAGAAAGAGATACAACATATGTTTGTGGTGTTGAAATATCTAGTCAAGGTATTTTTTACTTGACCTTCTTTATTGATTCATGCGATCCTGTTGTATTTATGCATTTTTTGTATTAGTGAACTGCAAATTCTTATATATGTCTACATTTTTGTGAAAATTCTTGTCTCAATGCTTAATGATTTCCATCTCAAATATTTTAGGTCCAGTTACAATGTTGCTTAGTTTGATTTATTGTGGATTTCAACCTCTTTTAGGTTTCTTAAGAGAACATTTAGGTAGCCATATTCCTATGTTTTGCTCTTGTGGTAGACAGTGAGTATTCCTCTATTTATTAACTCTTTCACAATTATTCATCATATAACACCATCATAAGATCATAGAAGTTTTTATCTTCATATCCGTATCCGTATTTGTATATAACATATATGGATATGCTTGATATCTAATTCGTATTCGTATCCGTATATAATAAATATGGATATACTGGATATCCGATTCGTATCCGTATCCGTATATAATAAATATGGATATACTTGATATCCGATTCGTATCCGTATCCGTTTAGAATAAATATGGATATGAATTTTAATATCCGTTTAGTATTCGTATCCGTATTCGTATCCGTTAAAAAATATGGATACAAATATGGATATACTACTATCCGATCCGTATCCGATCCGTTTTCAGCCCTATGCCCTATCGAAAACGAAAACGGGCAGATTTTTTTTAAGAATATTGTATTGTTACATGTTGATTTTCTGATCGCAGTATTGATTACAATTTTTTTTGGATGACTTCTTGGTTGAATTGCAGTTTTTTAAAGAAAAAAATGAGTTTGATTTCTCAAAACCCTCTTTCTAAGAAAAGAGGGAAGATTGATGGACATGATAAATCGGAGGAGGGGAAGAAGAGGATAAAAGATTACGAGTCGTCGAAGCGAAAGATAGAACAAGAGAAGGAGATGAAGAGACTAGAGAGCTTCTTGTTTGCTAACCTTTACTCCCATGTGGAGTTTGGTAAGGAAGCGGGTGGTGGAGAAGAGGAGGTGTCTCGAGATGGGCCTTTGTTCTTCATGGATAAGTCCACCAGCGATGACCTGGTGGTCTATGAGGAGGACTTCGACTCTCGGATCGAGGTAGAGCGCGAGGAAGGGAGGAAGCCAGCATGGCTCGATGACGAGGAGGAGAGGACGGAGGTCGATATAGTGAAGGTCAATAGGTTGAGGAAGCTTAGGAAGGAGGCCGATGAGCGTGTGATATCTGGTGCAGACTATGTGGCTCGTCTGCGAGCCCAGCATGCTAAGCTGAATCCTGGAACTGAGTGGGCAAATATCGACCGGAAATCTTCCCGTGTTGGTGACTCCGATGATGAATCCGATGATGAAAGCGGTGTCACAGTTGCCCGTGGATACGAGGATATGGAGGGTGATGATATTCTCCGGAGCAATGATGAGCTTGTCGTTAAAGGTGGAGATAAGCTGTTGCCAGGGTTGCTGGAGTACTCGAGGTTAATGAATGCCAATTCGGAGGAGCCTTCCAATGGTCCAATCAATTCAGTTCAGTTCCATAGGAATGGCCAATTGCTGCTGACCGCTGGACTGGACAGAAGGTTGAGGTTTTTCCAGGTTGATGGAAAACGCAACGCCAAGATTCAGAGCATATTCATCGAGGACTGTCCGATTCACAAGGCTTCGTTTTTGCCTGATGGGTCTGAGGTCATCATTTCAGGAAGAAGGAAGTTCTTTTACTGCTTTGATTTGGTGAAAGCGGCCGTCAGTAAGATAGGTCCGTTGACGGGGAGGGAGGAGAAAAGTCTTGAAGCTTTTGAGGTTTCCCCTGATTCGAGCATCATTGCATTTATTGGCAATGAAGGTTATATTCTCTTGATGTCATCGAGAACAAAGGAGCTGATTGGAACCCTGAAGATGAATGGAAGCGCTCGTTCTTTGGCTTTTGCTGATGGTGGGCAGCAGCTGTTGAGCAGTGGTGGTGATGGTCAAATTTATCACTGGGATCTTAGGACAAGGCAGTGCATCCATAAGGCTGTTGATGAAGGATGTATAACGGGTTCAGCTATCTGTGTTTCACCAGATAGCACTTTGTTTGCGGCAGGTTCAAGCAGTGGAATCGTGAATGTGTACAAAAGGGAAGAGTTTCTTGGGGGAAAGAGGAAGCCATTGAAGACAATTGAAAATCTTACCACAATGGTTGATTTTATGAAGTTTAATCATGATGCACAGATTTTAGCCATCAGCTCAAGAATGAAGAAGAATGGTCTGAAATTGATACATATTCCATCTTTTAATGTCTTCTCAAACTGCCCCCCACCTAGATTTAGTCTGCAGTATCCACGTGCCTTGGATTTCAGTCCTCATGGAGGTTTCATGGCCATAGGAAATGCAGGTGGAAAGGTTTTGTTGTACAAGTTGCATCATTACCGAAACGCATAAATCATTGCGGCAACTGATAGGAACTCTGGCTTGTGGTGGCATTCTTTTCTTTAACCTATTGAGCTGGTAGTTTGTAAGACTCTTCATGGAAGAGAGCTGTATTGGATCAACTGCTTCAGAGCTAGAAGGAGATGTCTTGATGGTGGTTGTTTTTGTTTTTGAGTTACTTATTTTGACAGACCATTTTGAAATCCTCATATGGAGATGCTATAAATTTTTTTCCCTTATGCTGTCTGATGTCTCTTGAATGCTTTTGTGACTCAGATTCGTGCTGATTGCTGGCAATCAGTTTTAAGCATGTAGCTAAGTAAAGATGCCGAGACTTCAAATTCTTGCATCAATTGACTTGAAGCAAATGTTTGTTATTGTTTGTTCTTTCATGTTCATGTTGTTGTCTGGATTTGTTATTTCCATCAATCATGCTACGTTGTTGATATGCCCTTTTCCAGGTAGAAACATGATGTATTGTTGAAGAATTAGGGTTCTCATTTGTTATGTTCGATGGAGCTAACTTGTTCTTCCTTTTAGCATGAGAGAGATGCAGGAGGGAAGGAGGAGATTTCCCAAAACGTGGTTTTTACTTATTTTAAGCAAATATCATGTGTCATCAACTAATTCATTTTACTTTAGGCTCCTCCATGAAGCCATTATAGGTAGTTACAAAACCCTAATTCTGTTTCGAGATTTCTTTTCCTTCTCTCTAGTTTCTTGCTTTTTTTTTTTCTGTATCAAATCATAATTCTTGCTGCTTATATGCAGAACCTGGCATCTCTATCAATTATAATTCTTGCTGCTTGTATGCAGCATCTGGCATCCCTATTGTATCTGTTGAGTCTATGTCAGGTTTTACACCCAGGATTCGATCCATATATATATCTGGAAATAAACAGTTGGATTTTGTTTCACTTGTTTGGTATCCTTTTTCAGTTGTATAGAACAATGAGGGGGAGGCAAATTGGGGTTGCTAAGTTGATTGCCTTCAACAAAAACAAGCACTGTATTTTATTTCTATATATCATAATTTGTTGGATATGATTTGCACATTAATCCAGTTCTCTCCTCAAGTGCTAAGCCAATCACAGGGCAATGTCTCATTCCAGTGCTGAGTTGCATGTTGAATAACTTGGGTGTTCCACTAATCCCTTTCTTGTAGGCTTCTGTTGGGCATTCTTTAGGTCATTATGTTGTGCTGAAATCCACTTGGTCTGTTTTTGAATACTGAAAACAATGGCAAAATCATAAAACAAACTGTATTTAAGAAAGAAAGTATGACGATTTCAGCTGTATTAGCTTGCAACTTCTACTAAAATTAGTTTGCGAGGCCCCATGGCAATATGGCATGGGTGAGAAACAAACTGTTTTCTAGGTTTACAACATCCAATATGCCTGGGGAAAAGGAAATTCAAAATTCTGTAGATGTGTGGATTTAATATTCTGCTGGCTGCCTAGACTATCAGATTCCAAAATAACTCAAGAGCGTGGTTGTCATCACTGGAGATTAGGTCTGCCATAAGCTATCATCTGATTATCAATTTAGTTGATCAAGACCTTATCAGTTGGACTCATGAGTGCCACCCTCCATGGCACCATCCACACCTTACCATCCAAGTCCAACCCTATGAAGAGAAACCTATGAATATTCTACAATTGCTTGTTATTTAGCCAAACCAAGCACTTTGTTTGTTGTCTTCTTTTGTATTTGCTACAACATATTCTTGTTTATATGCTTTTGGAGGTGCTTTGATTTTCTTCCTGGTTGGCGCATGCTGGGTCCGAACTTATTTATTCCCTAATACCAATTGCAGTTAGAACTCTTATTGAGTGCTGGTACGGCTGCCCTCACTCTCTACTCGCTAGTTGCTGGGGTTTTTGGCATGAATATCCCTTATTCATGGAATGATAATCATGGGTATATATTCAAATGGGTGAGCATCTATGAATTAGTTGATGGACGGGCTATTGGACTTGCATAAAATGCTGCTGATATCTTGCCTACACTTAACGTTTTTGATTGCTGAACAGGTGGTTGGCATGTCAGGACTTGTGTCTGGATTGCTTTTCATTTTTGTTGTTTTCTATGCTCGCTGCAGAGGTCTTATTGGGTCCTGATTTCCAGAGGTATGCATGATTGTAGAGTCAGATTATAAATTCTCCTACTGCAATCACTCACAAGATATAGTCCATGCAAATGATTTACAAGTCATTCTCTCAATTGGAATTGCTTGCTTCTTTTGTGTTGCCATGTTGTGTTGATGACTGCATGTTTTTTTTTTTTTTTTTTTTTTTCTGTTTTGCTTTATCAGGATTTGTGAGAGTCAAAAATTCCCAATATTTGGCTACCCTTGCATCGTAGTAGCTTGGTGGTTGGTTCAGAACAACATTTCACTTTCAATGGGTCATTGTCTATATAATTTCCTTTCTTCCCTTTCTTTTTTGTCAAGCAATGTGATTTTTTTTTTTTAATCAATGTTTCTTCTAATTCAAGTTATTTATACAAGTCAAAAGGTCTAGAAAGAGTTCGTTGCTTTGTTTTGCTTGTGATAAATTTTTTGATCAGTTCCTTCTATCATATAATTGCTACGTTATTTACCTGATGTTCATTGTCATGGGGTTCATGTGTTCTGATGACAACGGTTAGCTGTACTCACTCAACCTGCTTATCTATGGGGACTTTGAGAGTGCATACAGGGTAAGAGCTAGTCATTGTTTTATTTTCAGATTTATTTTGTTGGTTCTTCAGCTTGTGAATAACGTGGGCTACAATCGAGAGCAGCCCTCCCCGTGCCTACTAAACCAACCGTACGGGTTGGTCTACTAAACTGCCTCCTGCTCTTACCTCATGTTTCTTTGAAAAAAATGGTGTCTAGCACGTTGGCTGGTCAAGTCGACCTAGAGTTGTGATATCATGTGTTACAAAATTTTCTCATGCGAATCTGAGTCATGCATCCTGATTAACTTTTAATTGATTCACATTTCTTCTTTCCGTCGGTCTAAGGAGGGATGCACTCTCTCTTTTTAAAAAGATTGCATCATGCTTTGAAACTTAACATTTCGATTTGACATGTTATTATTTAGAGAAAAAAATTGTGGCGACTTCCTTCAAATTTGATAGATTTTTATTTTTCCCGAAAACCTACGACCTTTGTTTTGTACACGAAGACTCGAGCAGGATAGCTGAATTCGTACTCCTATAAAATCAGGGCAAAATTGGTATTATTTAAAAAGAGTTGCTATCAAGGTCATTAAAACAGAGGTTTTGACTTTTTTTTTTAAATTAAGGTTAATCTTTAAGGTAATGTTTGATAGAAAAAATATTATTGATGGATAAGTGTGCGGGATAGAGTTTATCCCCTGATTATCCTAGGGATATTCCTTGGCTATCTCATTGATCATTTCAAACGTAAAAAGATAAATTCATAGGATAACTTTTTTTTATTCTTATTTAGAGGGATAACCAGCTATTCCTATATTTTTTAGGAAATAAATTGAGGGGATAACTCATGAATTATTTCTTTGGTTAACTTTATTCCAAGTTATCCTTTATAGTTATGACTTTTGAGAATAGAAGGGAATATTTTCTGAATATCATTTCTTATTCCCTATTTGAAACACTATCTAAAGGCATCTTATTGTAATTTCTTATATTATTTATAAAATTTAATGGTGCTAAAGAAGTTAAAATAAGCTCATAAATTTATGTATATATTTTTATTATCATTGTTGTTTGTTGATGCTGTGAAGGTCCTACGCTATTTTTGGTAGTATATGTAGCTATATTAGCATGCTGAAACTTTAAATTAATGTAGCTATATTTTTGGTATGTATATGTAGCTATATTTGTATAAATTTTAAATTAATTATTAATCATTATTAATTATTTTTTTAAAAAAAATAAAATATATTTTCATAAAATGAGATATTTAGTGAACATGATTTTTCTATATTTATAATATAGTAGCGTGGGGATGTGGATATATAATGGCATAGAAATATATGGATATGATATAGTATAATGTTTTATCTAATAAATGTGAGTTTTATCTCATAAATATATTTTTTTTAAAAAGAAAATGTTGATTAACTTATGGTATTTTTGTTTTTGGAATATATCATGATGGAGAGGAGGTTGAATTTGGATGCGACAGCGTAAAGGGATTCATTAAAGCAAAGGCAGTGTGCATGAGTGTATGGTCTAAACAAGCAGGGAATGTTGGAAGGACGTCATCCCGTCAGCTCCTTACTTGTTTATTTTACCATGTTGGAAGGATGTTATCCCGTGAGCTCTTTATTACTTTCTTACTTTTTTACTGCACAACAAAAGCCATGGTCGGAGCGTCGGTCAGGGATTGAAGCCTTAAAATTTAACGCTGCCAAAAGAGGATTCTTGTGGCTTTTTAAAGGCAAAATTTTATCTAACGGACCACATCGTTTCTGCCCCAACGTAAATTTAGATGTATTTTAGCAAAATTCATATTTTTTTAAGGCTTTTGTTTTTGTACGTTTATCCGCTGTCTCATCATTTTTTGCAAATTTTCTTATAATGTGAATTTTCTACCTAACGTTCAGTCTACCTACCAAATGACCAAAAAAAACCATGTTTACAAAAATACCCTTCCAAAATATGTCTAATAAAATATAGTCTCTCTCTCTCTCTCGTACTTATAAATGCCCCATGTGAGGTTGCCACTCAAATGCCATATACCGCGGCCTCATGGCAACGAAGAGGGAGAGTGGATTATTTGAGAGGTGATTCTAGGGCAAGGCCAGGAGGAGGTGAATATTTGAACAGATATATCACCTAGTGTTTTGAACACGGGACCGGCTTAACATTATCGGTTTGATCGAATAAATTAATTTTATTAGATCAAATAATATTATAGTTTTTTTTGATTTAATAATATTAAAATAAATATTAATTTAAATAAAAAATTAAAAAAAATTAAAAGTTGGATTGGATCGATTTGAAACTGGATTGATTCAATAAATTTTTTTAATTTTTACTGGATTATATAAAAATTAATTTTAATAATAAATTAATTTTTAAAACACTGGTATCACCAAATACCCTAAGAGCAATTTTAGGGTGGCGACAAGACTTCCAATTAAGCTAATTAATGAGAGCATTACCTAGAAATTAGAAGAGGTGGGAGAGGTAGGTGTACGATGCGTAGAAATAGAGGGTGAATCATTTTGAGAAGGAACACTGTGGGCATACATACTGTTGTGAAACCAACGAGAGAAGGCATGGGTAGACACTGGAATCCTTGCAAGTAAAGAGACGCCAAAGAATATTGGAATTATGATCAGAGAATGAAGTAGCACAAGTCATGGTGGGGCCATGCTGAAATCTGTGAAAAAAAAAGAGAGAAAGAAAGAAAAAAAGTTAAAATTTTTGCTGCCACAGGCGAACAAGCCGGGTCAACACCCATCACCAGTCACCACCATTGTCTTGTTTTGATTATTTGAAACTGCCATAATGGCGTCTCCCAATTAGGCCACCTGCTCCCTTGTGCTCTATCTTCTTCTCAGTAGCCTTCATGGCGTTGCCCTTGACCTCTCCCGCCATGTACATAGCTACCATTACGATGCATCATGCCAGTACGTATACTGCTTTCCTACACTCTATCGATACCTTACCGCTTGCTCTTATTATTTTTTTTTGGCATAAAACTTCTCTAAGATAGTGTTTGAGTCATAAAAAGCTATCCTTAGATAAATGTACAAAATAGTATTTATCCAGAAAATAGCACAAAGGATAATCATCTTTTTAAATAACAGCTTTGTCATCAATAGATAACTCTAGTTATTCATGCAATCCCTAAGGAATAAGTTTAACCATGGGTTATTCCCTTTTATTAAACTTTTTCAAAACTATCCTTCCTAGTTATAGCTTTTGAGAATAATAGAGGATATCCCTGGATATCCTCCCTTATCCCCTATATCAAACACAAATGTCAACCTACAATTCTTGCATTCATATTCTCCTCTACCAACCCCTTCGTTAGCTAGCTTTTTGCATCTCCCCACTATGGTTCTTCGTATCTCCATTGATCGTGCCTCTATTCACTTCAAATGCCTCACCAATTATATCTACCTCTTTGCTTCTATTGAAGAAAATATCTTATAAGATTCTGCGGAAGCCCAGATCTTTATCGGCGGAGTTTGCTAATCATCGCCATGCTGTTGATGCTGACACTCCTGGCCACTGGGGTTCCCCTGCTGTTTCGGCAGCGAACCGGCATATGGTTTTCATTTCTTGGAAACCCCACCTTCAGGATTTGTCAAAATTAACTTTGATAGCAGTGTGCGTAGAAGACTAGCTAGGTCAGTTTTTGTTATTCGTGGATTTGATGGCGTGCTTCTAGCAGCTAGTGGCTTTGGCGCTCTTGACTCCACGGTCCCCATGGCTGAGCTTTATGTGGCTTGGACTGGCATTACTTTTGCTGTTCGGATTCTTCATGCCTGCAGCCTCCTTATTGAGGGGGACTCGCTTATTGTTGTACGGTGGATTTGCAACGATAGCAGCAACCAAGTCCCTAATAATCCACTTCTCCGCGACATTTGGTCTCTTCTCCAGGGAATACAGAGAGCCCATATCCGATATATCTATCATGAAGCCAATTCGGCTGCTGATTGGGTAGCAGCATCTGCGGCTCGTAATAGGAGGTTTTGGGTATGGAAGTAGGGAGACCTGTGTCCCCTAGTGCTGAAGTAAATTTTGTATTATGATATTTTTGGATTGACTCGTACTAGATTAGTGTGATCATCGGTCTGTATCAAAAAAGAAGAAGAAGAAGAAGAAAATATAAGAAACATCGTTAGTCACTTGAAGCCATGAATTCATATATGGATCCTCGAACGTACGTAAACAAGGCCGTTATTTAGGATCTCATGGGTGAGAGCAATTTAATCATTGTATTTAATAATAATTGCTTAACAACAAGCTAGTATTGTTGGTATGGTAGAAGTAACGTGTATAATTAATAGAATACGACGACATGGAAAAATAACTAAGAAGAGGGAACGATATACACACATGTACGTGTGTGTCTAGAAAAAGAAACATTTGAAAGGGCATATATATAAAAATTTATTTTTTCATTCCATCATGCATGATTTTTTGATGTATCTTCGTTAGTTAGGTGGCAACTGCCTAGATTCTCTCTCTCTCGCTCTCTCTCTCTTAGCATGAATTACGTGAATTTGTTGCTTCTTAAATGCAAGGGATAATCTCATTAGACATAGGGAAAGAAATGTTAATTAAAGCACTGATCCGGAACTGTACGTTCTATTGTTTGCTGATCACCAACAAAAACATGCAGGATCGATTTCAGTAAATAGAGTAATATAAGAATCAAACAGTCATTACATGTTCTTTTTTTTTTTCCTTGTTGAATTTATATGTTATATTATGTTGCTCATAGATAAAAATAGGGAGGCCTTAATTAGATGTAGGGCCATTAGGTAACTCACACAGAATTTAGGTGCAATTCGATAAGTGCTAATATTTCAATTTCAATCTTTATGAAAAAAATAAAAGAGAAAAGAGAAATAGCTAGCAGGGGATCCCTTGTCTCATTTCAACTCATGAAGTCAATATATTAATTATACATGGGTCACTGAGATCAAATGCTGATGCAATACATGCATGGATGAAGCAATTACTCTGGGAGAAGTCCCATGATGCATCTTATTAATTATTCTCTGGGGTAAAAATTAAGATACCGAGGCTTAATCCAACCAGTTGGTAACATCCTATTAAATGAGTGCAGAATGCTTCATTATAAAGCCAGCCAATATGGCCTAACTGCCAGCACCTCTCGGTACGTACGTGCAGTAGTGCATGGTGTTGAGGGCGCACGCGCATCTCCATTCCTTGTCTGCGTCATCTCCAACCCAGGCAATCGATGATGATTCCCAGCATGACAAATAACAAATAATTTGAAATTAATGTGCCAGATTAATTAATAACCACTTTTCTTGGTGCATTTTTGTTCTTTCTTTTTAAGAGAGAGAGAGAGAGATAGAGAGAGGGAGGGTTAAATAAATATAAATGCCTCACTTAGCAGTGCTGGAAGAAATTAATGAAACAATTCAAAATATCTAAGAAGAAATAAGATATAATGGTCGGACAACAGCTATCCTAGAAGTATAATGTGCTATATGATGCAGTGATTGTGTACTAGCGATATACAAAAATATGGGCAATAATTCAATAAATATGATACATAGATTTCATTTTATTTATTTTTCCTTCTTAGAGAATAGCCTAATTAAATGCGGGCTCCAATTGTAATTTACTTTTCTCGAGAGTTAGTAACTAAAAATGGATGGAATATCCTACAAAAAAAAAATGGGGTACTGATTAGATAACAAGGTTGAGAGTATACCAGAATGTGTGGCGAATATATATACATATTACTTAGGCACTTAAAATTTTGCAGCAAACTAGGCAAATGAGATGCATAAAGATTAATATTATATCAAAAAAAAAAAAATTGTAAGGTTGAAAAGCTTGCCAAAAAAAAAAAAAAATCATTATGACATGCTTTGCATTGATTAGGAAGCATCTAAATCTATTTAAGAATTATATCGCTATATGGTATGTGAGATTCGAAAAGTACGAGTATATATTTATGCAACAGTGTTATACGCTTCACATGGTAAAGTAAAATAATTGTACGAGTATATTTTTTAAATTTGAATTTGGTTGAATTAAGAGTATACAGATGTGCTTTTGGATTTAATAAGTTTGGATAGAGCGGATCAAAATAATCCAATCAAGATTATCAAGATTATCAACGGTTCAGATCATTTGCATAACTCTTATATATTCTATGATGTTCTTCCGATTCAATCGTTTCTTCGATCGCCGCCCTCTCTCTGTTTCTTCCGCCGCCGTTCTCTTTCATCCGCCGCCCTCTGTCATCGGAGAAAAAGAGAAGAGCGGCGGCCGCCGTCCTCTTCATCATCGAAAAAAAAAGAAGAGCGTTTTTCTGCCGTCCTCTTCCATCGTAGAGCGAGCGGTAAGATCTCCGACAGATCTCGTTTTTCTCGAAAAATGGTCATTCTTTTTCTTGATAAGTTTCTTGATAAGATCTGCGAGAGATCAATTTTTTCTTCCACAGTCTTCTTTGATCATCGAAGAATAGAAGAGCGAGCGGTTCATCATAAAAAAATATTTGAAGATCTAAATAAAAGGATTCAAAGGAGATGTAGACATAATGTATATTTTTCGCTCAGTTCCCTCTAATGTCCAAATATTAGTAATAACATGTTACTATTCAATTTGAAAGAGAGAAACCAAAATTTCGAAAGAAAGAAAAAAAAATTGCTTAATTTAATAGTCAATTGTAAACATACAATTTTTATGATAAAAAAATGCACATATACAATGTGAAATTATGCATGATATATCTTTTGAAAGTGGACAAATATTTTGAGTCATGCAAATGTTATCATTTTTCAACAAATTTGTGTTTAGCTAGTCACATTAATTTTATGCTTTTAGCTCAACCGGCAAATCAGTTGAATTACTTAATTTTAAATTGATGCGATTGAAACATTTTATACTTAGCTTGATTAGAATATATTTAACGCAAACATCTACTTAACCAGGTTGAATAGCAACATAAGAGGCAACTCAATAATAAACTTTGATATCAAAATAGAAACCCCAATTCAACTTCAAAACTTTTTAACTCGAGCATGGCTTTAAAACTTTTTAACTTCAACAGGGTTGATATAAGTAAGGTTTAGGCATCAATGTAAAACATATTTTGAAGTGGGGTTCAAGGTTTAAAGCAAAGCTGTAAATAAGCCGTGTTGGCTAAGTCAATTCTGATCTGATCAGAACAAAAAGAAATCTCATCATTAAATCTCTTGCAATTGTAAGTATGCAAAAACATTCTTTTTTTTTTTTTTATCTTTCCTTTTTTTTCATTAAATTCTTTTAAAATACTAAAGCTATATTTAAATAAAATAAAATATATTCTCTCCCCAAAACGCAAAGAAAGATTATCAATGAATATCTCTTATAACTTTAAGTCTATAAAAACAATTAAAACTCTATTTAAATAAAGTAAAATATATTTAATTAAAGCATACAGTCCTCCGATGTCCAAGAGGTGGTAATAGCATTTTATTTCTATTCTAAGTATTGAATTGTATGAAATTGATTTTTTTTAAATATATATTTTAATAGCTACCTATAAACATAAAACTTAGTATGTGCTAAAAAGTTAATTCATGCGTATAATATACATTATATGAAAAAAGTGATATGAATTATTCATAGCATATTATTTTTTAAAAAATATATATTTTTATACATTATAAGCAAATAAAATAAATCCGTTTAGTTAATTTGAGCTGTCTATTTGCAATTAAAACTTTATATACTTGCCTTGATTAGAAAATATTGGAGCAAACAATTTATAATATATTAATATATATGCATTATATCAAAACCCTAGACCCAGTTGAGCAATGTAAATTATAAAATATTAATTATAATTTAATAATGAAAATTATAAAATATTAATTATAATTTAATAATGATATATGATATCTAAAAACATATTTTAAATTTGAATTTGGTTGGATTAAAAAGTATACAAATGTGCTTTTGAATTTAATAAGTTTGGATAGAGCGGATCAAAATAATCCAAGATTATGGCATAACTCACTCTATGTTTCTTCTTCCGATTCAAATTTCAAAGCGTTCTTCCGCCGTCGTAATAAGATCTTTCATTCTTTTTCTTGATAAGATCTATCTCTCTCTTTCAATCTTTTTCCATCTCCGAAAGATCTCATTTTCCATTGTTTTCTTTGATCCCATCCCGTTTTCTTCATCCCTTTGTTTTCCTTGATGCCCTATTAGGGCTGAAAATGGGTCGGATAAAATCCGATCCGTATTCGAATTATATCAAATTCAAATATTTATTTTATAGTTTAATCAGATTGAATATATTCGGATATCTAAACTAAAAATTATTCGAATACGGATACGAATATAATTTTACGTATGTTTTTAGATTCGGATACGGATATCCGTTACGAAATCTCGCTTTCCCGAAAATTCTCGCTTCCCAGCGATCCTCATCCAAACATTTCAACCGAGAGAGCTCGCGGATTGTGTGTTTCTTCAAACCCATTCTTGCCCGTCCGATCCCCCAGCAACGACCCCAAATCCCTCCTCCCCCAGCGGGTAACCTCCCTTCGCATGCCTCTCCTATCCCTCTCTCTCCTTGTAATCTCCCCATGGCCCTCGCGAGGGGAAGGGTACTGGAGCTGGAGAGGATCGCCAGGTGACTTTCGCGAAGCGGCGGAACGGGCTGCTCAAGAAGGCCTACGAGCTCTCCGTGCTCTGCGACGCCGAGGTCGCCCTCATCATCTTCTCCAACCGCGGGAAGCTCTATGAGTTCTGCAGCAGCTCCAGGTAGTGGGCAGCGGATGAGAACTTGGTAAAAAGCAGCGAGGTAAAAGCTTCTTCTTTTATTTATTTATTTTTTGTTTGGATGTTTCGTTCTCTTTCTTGGTCTTGATCTGTTTCCGGTTTTAGATCTCGGGGGAAGGGGCTGTTCCCGTTGCTGTTCTTGTGTAAAAGCTTCTTCTTTTATTTATTTGTTTTTTGTTTGGATGTTTCGTTCTCTTTCTTGGTCTTGATCTGTTTCCGGTTTTAGATCTCGGGGGAAGGGGCTGTTCCCGTTGCTCTTCTTGTGTCCTTTTTGGTGAAACAATAAAGGAAGTCAGATCTGCTGAGAAAAGAAACTAGTGATCTATAAAATTCAGAACTTTCTGGTTTTTGATTATGTTTTTCTTCCTCTACTCAGGATCGGAGCGATCTACAATTCTTAATTAGTTAGAGAAGGATCTACAATTCTTAAATTTTGGCCATGTCGTTTTCTGGGCCTTGTGAATCAATTGAGACAGAACCCTTTGTACCTTGCCGCTGATGTATTTTACTTTCCGGCTTCTGGCTTGAAAAAACACAATCGATCACACTGAAAAAATAAGCCGATATATTAACGTTTTTATCAACAAACCACCAGCTAAAATCCCTAAAAATATTTCATTTTTTTTTAATTCAACTAGTAATGGTATTATGTCACAAAACTTGCTGACCATCAAAAATTCAAATTATAACCGAATGACCCCGCCTTTATATTTATTTATCATCAGATAAATAATAATAGGAGATGGAAGCTAATATGCCAGGATGCCAACTTATATTCTTTGCATGAGTTTTCTCATACTGTTTATTTAATCTAGACAACTAGTTAAGTCTTCATCCTTCTGTTTAAGTTTCACTAATTAATTAGTAGGGAGTAATTAGTTAGGATAGACTATAGAGGTAAACTTTATTGAATCTAAAGATTAGTTCTCAATTTTCTTACTATAACAAAAATTAGATTTAAAAATAAAAGTAATTGCCAAGAAAAGATATCTATGAGTGATTGCTGAAAAATAGCTTTTCATGCTTTGCAAATATAAATTTTAGAATGCGTAGGTAATAAATTTCATGATGGTGTTTGTTTCATGTGTTGGGCGTTTCACACTTTGTATCTTGGCAAATTTAGTTAGACAATGTCCTTAATTCATAGTTTGTAATTTTTTTAGGAATTTTTATTTTATATCTGCTTATGAAATTCTTTTAAGTTGAAGTGGACTAATTATACTTGCAGCTTGTTTTCGCTATTTCTCTAGAAATTTCTATCTTACATCTGCATATAGAATTCTTTTGATTTGATTTGGAATCGATACACTTGCAGATTGTTTCTTCTTTTCAAGGCTTTTATCTTGCTTCCAAATTAGCCAGAATTAGTTTTGCATCTGTGATGTTATTTATATATAGAGGTCCTAGAGGCCAATTCTCTTCGTGATTGGTAAATAAATGGACTAGATAAGCATTGAATGAGCATTCTGAGAAAGAGATACAACATATGTTTGTGGTGTTGAAATATCTAGTCAAGGTATTTTTCACTTGACCTTCTTTATTGATTCATGCGATCCTGTTGTATTTATGCATTTTTTGTATTAGTGAACTGCAAATTCTTATATATGTCTACATTTTTATGAAAATTCTTGTCTCAATGCTTAATGATTTCCATCTCAAATATTTTAGGTCCAGTTACAATGTTGCTTAGTTTGATTTGTTGTGGATTTCAACCTATTTCAAGTTTCTTAAGAGAACATTTAGGTAGCCATATTCCTATGTTTTGCTCTTGTGGTAGACAGTGAGTATTCCTCTATTTATTAACTCTTTCATAATTATTCATCATATAACACCATCATAAGATCATAGAAGTTTTTATCTTCATATCCGTATCCGTATTTGTATATAACATATATGGATATGCTTGATATCTAATTCGTATTCGTATTCGTATATAATAAATACGGATATACTGGATATCCGATTCGTATCCGTATTCGTATATAATAAATATGGATATACTTGATATCCGATTCGTATCCGTATCCGTTTAGAATAAATATGGATATGAATTTTAATATCCGTTTAGTATTCGTATCCGTATTCGTATCCGTTAAAAAATATGGATACAAATATGGATATACTACTATCCGATCCGTATCCGATCCGTTTTCAGCCCTATGCCCTATCGAAAACGAAAACGGGCAGATTTTTTTTAAGAATATTGTATTGTTACATGTTGATTTTCTGATCGCAGTATTGCTTACAATTTTTATTTTGGATGACTTCTTGGTTGAATTGCAGTTTTTTAAAGAAAAAATGAGTTTGATTTCTCAAAACCCTCTTTCTAAGAAAAGAGGGAAGATTGATGGACATGATAAATCGGAGGAGGGGAAGAAGAGGATAAAAGATTACGAGTCGTCGAAGCGAAAGATAGAACAAGAGAAGGAGATGAAGAGACTAGAGAGCTTCTTGTTTGCTAACCTTTACTCCCATGTGGAGTTTGGTAAGGAAGCGGGTGGTGGAGAAGAGGAGGTGTCTCGAGATGGGCCTTTGTTCTTCATGGATAAGTCCACCAGCGATGACCTGGTGGTCTATGAGGAGGACTTCGACTCTCGGATCGAGGTAGAGCGCGAGGAAGGGAGGAAGCCAGCATGGCTCGATGACGAGGAGGAGAGGACGGAGGTCGATATAGTGAAGGTCAATAGGTTGAGGAAGCTTAGGAAGGAGGCCGGTGAGCGTGTGATATCTGGTGCAGACTATGTGGCTCGTCTGCGAGCCCAGCATGCTAAGCTGAATCCTGGAACTGAGTGGGCAAATATCGACCGGAAATCTTCCCGTGTTGGTGACTCCGATGATGAATCCGATGATGAAAGCGGTGTCACAGTTGCCCGTGGATACGAGGATATGGAGGGTGATGATATTCTCCGGAGCAATGACGAGCTTGTCGTTAAAGGTGGAGATAAGCTGTTGCCAGGGTTGCTGGAGTACTCGAGGTTAATGAATGCCAATTCGGAGGAGCCTTCCAATGGTCCAATCAATTCAGTTCAGTTCCATAGGAATGGCCAATTGCTGCTGACCGCTGGACTGGACAGAAGGTTGAGGTTTTTCCAGGTTGATGGAAAACGCAACGCCAAGATTCAGAGCATATTCATCGAGGACTGTCCGATTCACAAGGCTTCGTTTTTGCCTGATGGGTCTGAGGTCATCATTTCAGGAAGAAGGAAGTTCTTTTACTGCTTTGATTTGGTGAAAGCGGCCGTCAGTAAGATAGGTCCGTTGACGGGGAGGGAGGAGAAAAGTCTTGAAGCTTTTGAGGTTTCCCCTGATTCGAGCACCATTGCATTTATTGGCAATGAAGGTTATATTCTCTTGATGTCATCGAGAACAAAGGAGCTGATTGGAACCCTGAAGATGAATGGAAGCGCTCGTTCTTTGGCTTTTGCTGATGGTGGGCAGCAGCTGTTGAGCAGTGGTGGTGATGGTCAAATTTATCACTGGGATCTTAGGACAAGGCGGTGCATCCATAAGGCTGTTGATGAAGGATGTATAACGGGTTCAGCTATCTGTGTTTCACCAGATAGCACTTTGTTTGCGGCAGGTTCAAGCAGTGGAATTGTGAATGTGTACAAAAGGGAAGAGTTTCTTGGGGGAAAGAGGAAGCCATTGAAGACAATTGAAAATCTTACCACAATGGTTGATTTTATGAAGTTTAATCATGATGCACAGATTTTAGCCATCAGCTCAAGAATGAAGAAGAATGGTCTGAAATTGATACATATTCCATCTTTTAATGTCTTCTCAAACTGCCCCCCACCTAGATTTAGTCTGCAGTATCCACGTGCCTTGGATTTCAGTCCTCATGGAGGTTTCATGGCCATAGGAAATGCAGGTGGAAAGGTTTTGTTGTACAAGTTGCATCATTACCGAAACGCATAAATCATTGCGGCAACTGATAGGAACTCTGGCTTGTGGTGGCATTCTTTTCTTTAACCTATTGAGCTGGTAGTCTGTAAGACTCTTCATGTAAGAGAGCTGTATTGGATCAACTGCTTCAGAGCTAGAAGGAGATGTCTTGATGGTGGTTGTTTTTGTTTTTGAGTTACTTATTTTGACAGACCATTTTGAAATCCTCATATGGAGATGCTATAAATTTTTTTCCCTTATGCTGTCTGATGTCTCTTGAATGCTTTTGTGATTCAGATTCGTGCTGATTGCTGGCAATCAGTTTTAAGCATGTAGCTAAGTAAAGATGCCGAGACTTCAAATTCTTGCATCAATTGACTTGAAGCAAATGTTTGTTATTGTTTGTTATTGTTTGTTCTTTCATGTTCATGTTGTTGTCTGGATTTGTTATTTCCATCAATCATGCTACGTTGTTGATATGCCCTTTTCCAGGTAGAAACATGATGTATTGTTGAAGAATTAGGGTTCTCATTTGTTATGTTCGATGGAGCTAACTTGTTCTTCCTTTTAGCATGAGAGAGATGCAGGAGGGAAGGAGGAGATTTCCAAAACGTGGTTTTTACTTATTTTAAGCAAATATCATGTGTCATCAACTAATTCATTTTACTTTAGGCTCCTCCATGAAGCCATTATAGGTAGTTACAAAACCCTAATTCTGTTTCGAGATTTCTTTTCCTTCTCTCTAGTTTCTTGCTTTTTTTTTTTTTCTGTATCAAATCATAATTCTTGCTGCTTATATGCAGAACCTGGCATCTCTATCAATTATAATTCTTGCTGCTTGTATGCAGCATCTGGCATCCCTATTGTATCTGTTGAGTCTATGTCAGGTTTTACACCCAGGATTCGATCCATATATATATCTGGAAATAAACAGTTGGATTTTGTTCACTTGTTTGGTATCCTTTTTCAGTTGTATAGAACAATGAGGGGGAGGCAAATTGGGGTTGCTAAGTTGATTGCCTTCAACAAAAACAAGCACTGTATTTTATTTCTATATATCATAATTTGTTGGATATGATTTGCACATTAATCCAGTTCTCTCCTCAAGTGCTAAGCCAATCACAGGGCAATGTCTCATTCCAGTGCTGAGTTGCATGTTGAATAACTTAGGTGTTCCACTAATCCCTTTCTTGTAGGCTTCTGTTGGGCATTCTTTAGGTCATTATGTTGTGCTGAAATCCACTTGGTCTGTTTTTGAATACTGAAAACAATGGCAAAATCATAAAACAAACTGTATTTAAGAAAGAAAGTATGACGATTTCAGCTGTATTAGCTTGCAACTTCTACTAAAATTAGTTTGCGGAGGCCCCATGGCAATATGGCATGGGTGAGAAACAAACTCTTTTCTAGGTTTACAACATCCAATATGCCTGGGGAAAAGGAAATTCAAAATTCTGTAGATGTGTGGATTTAATATTCTGCTGGCTGCCTAGACTATCAGATTCCAAAATAACTCAAGAGCGTGGTTGTCATCACTGGAGATTAGGTCTGCCATAAGCTATCATCTGATTATCAATTTAGTTGATCAAGACCTTATCAGTTGGACTCATGAGTGCCACCCTCCATGGCACCATCCACACCTTACCATCCAAGTCCAACCCTATGAAGAGAAACCTTGAATATTTACATCATCTGAGTTTTGTGAAGGTTACAAAATTTTTCCTTGGTTGCCACCTGCATCATTAATTCTGGCATCTAACCTCATGTAGATTTTCTTCTGTTTTGCTGCCATTCATAAGATATCCCTTTGCCTCAGATAATAGAAGCCACCTTGTTCTTCCAAGGTGTAAATCTCTCTGTTCTTATTAGTTGATCAAGCCAGTGAGATATTCATCTTTCCTCTTGCCGCAGATGTACATGAGGGCGGACTATGACCATTGAAGATAATTGTGACCTGAGTTTATGATTTGTGATGAGGAGGGCCGAATTCTCTTGAGTGTTTATTGGAGGAATCTGCTCAGATTTTGAGCTAACTTCTTATGCAAAAGAGGATTGAGTATTCATGCCATACTTGGTTATGATGACTGAGGGTGAGAAGAACAACATAGAGAAGATGAAAACGAAAAAAATTTTGGCATGGGAATTAGGGTTCAAAGGGTGGCTTTGATACCATGTGAGTTTTGGAGAGATTGATTTTATTCTTCTTCTTGAATTATAGACTCCAAAATTTTTTATATAAGTAATTGGCATACCAACCCACTGAAATAAGAAGAAATCCCTCAAAAAAAGGCATTCTTCTGAATTAGGAAACTAATTAGTTATTGCAAAATCATTCACCAAATGATTCCATTTATTTAGGAAACAGAAAAATAATAAATAAATCTGGCCTAACTAGAGAATAAACAAACTTTCCTAAATTGGTTCACAATATTCGATTATATTCTACAGACACTATTGGCAATTTTGAGTTTTAGTTATACTCGTTCTCTACCAAATTTCTTGGAAAAAAATTGCAAAAGAATATCAGCATATCTATTCATTATAGGGTATTATGGGGCAGCACTGGATTATATGTTGAGATAGGTTACCAAAATTCTTTCCATATTAATGCATTCTAGGATTGGAATATTTATTTTAAACATTACTAGCATGGCATATTGTTAGGCTTATTAATAAAGCATAAATGATAGTCAGTTCATTCAATTTCTGTCTAAAGAAGACAAGGTAATGTATCATTATTCATTGATTAGTAATTTTATTTGTACCATCATATGTGAGCATGCCAGCGTGTCTGCATGAGCGATGGGAAGTTATAGCAGAGTTAAGGTTAAAAAAAAAAAAAAAGAACCACCACCCAATTATGGTCTTCTCTTTTTTAAAGTGTAATTTGTGAGAGAGGCATTATAATTTCTAAGCCCTGATAACACTTATATCATGCAATATAGAATCTCCATTTGAGTTCCGGGCCCTTGAAGTTGCTTTAGAAGCAATTTGCAGCTTTCTTGATGCTCGTACAACAGAACTGGAAACTGCTGCATACCCAGCATTGGATGATTTGACCTCCAAGGTATGTGAAAACTAAATTTCTGTATGACACATCCTTTCTTACACTTGAACATCACTTATTCATTTGTTTCAAAATTCTGTTTAATTCATTTTCATTTTCTGTCATGTTTTCTTCTCATAGCATTGTGTGGACGATATTCTAATATCTAAACTTGGCCAGAAGTCTATACACTTGCACTAGGCCATATCTTCACCTTAGATGCTGGTGGAGACCATAATTATTTTTTTAGCATTTTTAAAATAGTTAGGTAATGAGAGATTGTTTCCATTTTCTGTTTTATGTGTCTCAAAAATAAATATTTCATCCATTAAATTAAACTTTGATGTTGATGCCATCCTAACAACTTTAGTAGTTGATCTTGCAATTTGTTTGGATAAATTCATTTGTCTTATTTAGAACTCTTGAGTTTTTTGTTGTTAAAATGATCGCTTGCAATTCCATGATTTCAATTTTTGCACTCAACTTCTTAATGCCTTTTTATTTATATGCTTTGATATCCATATAATTTGGGTTGTATCATCTTCTTTGCTTACAGCCTTCTGCTTTCCCATAGTGAGAGCATTTAGTGGCCTTCTTTAGTTTTAGGCTTTACTCAAGAAGCTTCTTTTGGATTATGTTTTCACACTGTATTTGTGACTATGAACATTTCTTCACTTAATGGCACCAGTTATATGGGATGTTCAAGCTGTTCAGTTATTATAGGTAACCATGATTTCTTAATGCAAATTCATGTTGTTATTATTGTCTGATAAGAAATAACCCTACATCTACAAGACTTCTAGGCTTAGATACCAAAACTAATTCAGGCTAGGTCCCTTAAAAGTGTCTCTAATCTTCTGGAGGATAGAAGACATCATCATTTTCTACCTATGTACTGTTTATGTAATTCTCTCATCCATAAAACGTGTATAACCTATAAACATGACCATTAGGTAATCTGTGTCTCGGAACATATTGTAATGAATTGATTCCAACTAAAATATGACGAAGACGCATAAACACAAGGAATGCCATCTAGCTCTCCTAAAAAGTAAAATCACATGATTCATATGATTAAGCTGCATGGAGAAGTCGTTAAAATTTGATATATCACCAGCAAAAAATGCAAATTTTGGCCCACTAAAGTAAAGGATGATAAAACATGTCCAATAATTTCATAAACTAGTATACTTAAGCAACTTGTAGACTGTCTACTGATTTAAATCCTTCTATTCTCTAGTTTATATGATGCACCTTACTGACACAAAAGAAAACAACAGTATTAGTGGTGTCTAGGATGAATTATCTTTTTATAGCTATCTATATGTTCAACCTTGTGCTCGTGGCACTTTGGTTAACAATGGTAACTATCTGCAGATTAGCAGCCGCAACTTGGACAGGGTGCGCAAGCTTAAGAGTGCAATGACAAGGTTGACTGCTCGCGTTCAAAAGGTGCAGATTCTTTAAAAACCTTCTTAATGTGCACTGCTGACATATATTAATTATCTAGGTGTATTCACATACTCTGCCAAGGGTAAAGAATGTGTCCTGCAACATTCATGGCTGTATTAGGCTGCATCTATACTTTCAACTTTGTTAACTTGTTATGGATGTCTTTGATAGTTATTCTGATTTGTACATTACTGTTTCATTTTATTTTTGACATTTCTTAGAAAAAATGCAGTGACTTAGGTATCTTGTTCTGTTTTATTTGCATCTCATTTGCTAATCAGGAATAATGACATAGGGTGATCCCTGTAAGAACCCATTAGTTCATTTGCTACTTTCTGGAAATGTTGATCAGATGACATGGATTAATATCACTGTAGCAAATAAGGAAATCTTGTGCTCAATGAATCATTTTCCAACTGGTGATTCATGGGTACCATGAACTAGTCAATCTATCTCTGCATGCTTATGTACCAACATGTTGCTATTTATAGTGTTTACTGTGATTTCTTTGGCACTGCTTGATGGATAACAAAAGGTTATTTTATTAATGATCTACGTCTGCAAGATATTAGGCATATTATCAATTGTATGTGATATAGTAACTTTTCTAGTTTCCTTCATTTGTATGTCTTAATTGCAGACATTACGTGGCAGTTGTGTCATCCCTACTAATGGGACCTTGCCTTGATGGTAATGGGAAGGGTTCCATAAAAGTTGATTTCAAGAATCTGGGATCATACATTTAGGTCATATGCATGCTTTCTTGGAGATGCCGACCCCATGTAGTTGGGAAAAGGCTTAGATGAGTTGAGTTGAGTTGCATGCTTTCTTGGAGATCCATTATCATTATCAGCATAAGCTTCAAGGTTGCATCGTTAACTGATCTTGTCCATTACTGTTGTCTCAATTTCTAGGTGAAACAACACTGGAATGTAATTTGTAGTTTTCTTGTATATTCAAGTGTTGATCTCTCTCTCTCTCTTTAAATTTTGACAACTGTAGAAATCTAGAGAGTTCTTGAGTATAATATTTCTGTTACTTGCATAATAATCATAATTTAATTTCAGTTTTAATATCCATGTGCGGATTTTGGACATGCTGATTTGTTGCATATTTAGAGTCTGGACTGCACTTCATTTCTTTTTTCCTTTAATAATCAAGTTCCCTGCCTTCTCCAGGTAAGGGATGAACTTGAACGGTTGCTGGATGATGACAATGACATGGCTGATCTATACTTCATTTTTTTTCCCTTTTAATAACCAAGTCCCCTGCCTTCTCCAGGTAAGGGATGAACTTGAACAGTTACTGGATGATGACAATGACATGGCTGATCTATACTTGTCAAGAAAGATGGCTAGAGCATCCTCCTTTAACAGCAACTCTGGTATGCCTAACTGGTCACCTGCCTCACCAACTGTAAGTTCAAAAATGCATAGAGCAAGCAAAGCAAGTGCAGCAACATTTCATGGAAATGAGAATGATGTTGAGGAACTTGAGATGCTACTTGAGGTTATGAAAATATTTCTACTCCTCACAATGAATTCCTGATCTGGTATAAAATTGTTAGAAACCATGCTTGTTCGATAAACTGATTCTAATGTGTTCTATATTCTAGCCATGCAGGCCTACTTCAGGCAAATTGATAGCACCTTGAACAAACTGACCACAGTAAGCATCCCTTTCTCAGTTGAACTGACTTCAGTCATGTTAATGTCTAAACAAACCTGAATTGTCCCCCAAAATTTGTGCTTTCTGCTCTAATGCCACCTTTTCTTTTCTTATGGCTCATGCACTTATTTATGTCCGACAAGGCTATACAACCTCTGGTATTTTAACGTAGCGTCACTTTTTCATTGATCTTAGTGGTACAGTGACATGCAATACTCTGCCAAAATTATATCTTAAAAATGATCTCTAACTTTTCTTATTCAAAATTCCGACTTTTAGGTAGTGTTTGATAGAAAAAATATTATCCATGGATAAGTGTACGGGATAGAGTTTATCCCCTGGCTATCCCTAGGGATATCCTTTGGCTATCCCATTGATCATATCAAATGCAAAAAGGTAAATCCATAGGATAACTTTTTTTTTTACTCTTATTTGAAGGGATAACCAGCTATTCCTGCATTTTCTAGGAAATAAATTGAGGGGATATCTCATGGTTAACCATAGATTATCCCTTTGGTTAACTTTATTCCCAGCTATCCCTTATAGTTATGGCTTTTGGGAATAAGAGGGGATATCCCCTGGATATCCCTTTTTATCCCCTATTTCAAACACTACCTTAGAGAATAGATGCAGAATTTTCATCTTTTTTATGTTTTTCATGTGGCTAGGAAATCCTTGATATTGTGGTCTTTCACATAATCTTGACCGTTAATATGTCAAATAATACACACTTTTACATGCCAAATATCAAATGAAGTATAAAAAAATAATTGTTCATGCTACACTTTACAATACAAAATGATAATAAGTTTCTTGATAATGAGCTGAGTTTTCATGAAAGATTAAGACCTCCAATGCAGTTGACTGTGGAATGCAATATCTAATTGTGAAATTGTTTTCGCCCATTACATTCTAACTCCATTTATGCTTAAAGGTAGTGAGCTGGATTACTGTTACTTGTTTGAGATTCTGGAACTGAATTTGTATGACAAAACTGGAAAGCATCTGTTTTGAAACGGGGACATTAGTGGGAGCAGTAGAACTCTTGTTAAAAAAAAAGATTATAGAGAATTGAATATGATGTGACTGACAGTGCACGGCAAAGATATGACTTCTGAGGAGTCTATGGCAAGGATAACTGCTATTTTCATTATGGCCAGGAAAAATTAGGGAAAGACATAAGACAGCACTTATTTTAAATCTATTACAAGTTGAAGAAGCAAAATAAAATTGACACCTTATGCTAGTTTTAGTATGTGGTAGCCTTACAGGACATCTTATCATTATGTAAAGATAATATTAATGAAGTGCCATCATTTTACTTCATGTGTATTTAAAAATGATGGTGGCCATTTTGCACTGTGTGATCACCTAAGAGAACCTTTGTGATATCCCATTTTGTTCTATGCAGAAGTAAGAAGAGAATTATTTTAGCTATCATGTCATTCATACTAAAATCAGACACAATTAGGTTGTTTTGGGCTGAAGTTTGGCTTGACCCATTTACATTGGTCCATGTTGGATCCTTAGTAGCAGGAATGTTCTCCTTATGGTGCGACACATGCTTTAGAATCTCCTTGAAAACTCATCGTGGCAACTGCTTGCTTATTTAAAAAAAAAGGAAACCCACTCCCCACACCCACACCACAAGGAATAGACGTTATGATCATCATTGACACCAGTTATGGGAGATTAAACCATCAAATTTAGGTCTGGAAGGAGTTGTTTGCTTGATTGATCTTACATATAGGCATAGAGCCTTTTTTTCCCTTTTTCTATTTGCTTAACAAGAGGTTTCTAGTTGATTAGGTGAGTTGGGATGAAGTCATCTAATTATTAACATTTTGTTTGGCAGATTACATCTGATATTTTGGTTGGGGGGAGGGGTTTGAGGGAGATGGCTGACTGGGGTGATCCATCTCCCTCCTCCTTAGGAGTATATGCCCCACTTCCCTCGCCCACCTGTTATCCTTAGTGGCCAACCACTCATAAGGGCTCCAGAATAAATAATAGTTCTTCAATTCCGTTGAAATCCAGTGCCCTGTTCTCCAAAATATGACCTCTAATTTCTCATATTATACAAGTGCTCACATTCATACTAGTGATGCTTGTTGGTGTAAATTTGATGGAGGCAGATGTTGATTTCACTAATATAATTAGTTGGATGGGGAACCTAAATGTTATCATTTTCATTGGCAAGTGAGTTTTAGTGGTTGCACTCTTTTAATTTGATGCATGTTTTGAAGTTTTGATTGAAGCAGAAATTCTGTGATCCGATTAGTTTGGTTTCAATGGGAGCTCCAATAGAAACAGTTCCCAATTGAAACCAACCCTGATTGGGGTTTCAGCTGTAAAGGCGGCTGGGATCAATGTTTGTAAGGCTTTCTAACCTGGTCCATTTTAAAAATGGCGAGAAGAGTTTTTTTTTTTTCCTTTGAAAAAAAGAAAAACCACTTTAGTTTTTGATAGCTGGTTTTGCATTCAAAAGCATTGTTTGCTTGATTAAACTTGGATTTTGCGAACTTTAAGGAGATTTTGAATCATTTAGGGCTCGTTTGGTTCATGGTAAAAGAGATCGCAGAATTTTGAGGCATGTTTCTTTAAAGAATTGCAGAAATCTCATAATTTCATCATGCTGTGATTTCGCTACTTTTTTTCTATTTCTAAGATGGTTTGAAGATTTTCTTATATATTTTTTTTATTTGCCAAAGGATAGCCTTGCGATGATTTGATCCAAGTTTAGAGACTTGAATAAATATCCTATTTCTATTTTTCTTCTTTTTTCTTGAGTGTTTTTTCTTGAATAAATGGAAAGACTAATCCAGCAATAATAGTTACAAGTACATTCCATCCATAGCTCATCTTGGGTTTTTAACTTGTATCTTGATCTATAACTTTTGTCTTAATTTAGAATTTTGGTGTCTTGATTTCTTGACCATTTTTTATAACCCCATATAGAAGTTAAAAAAAATTAGATGGCAAAAAATGTTTTAAGAAATAAAGGGTCTAATTGGTATTTTACACTACTTTTCTAGAAAAAAATTGTTCAAGCAACGTGATAGCTTCATTCTTTCCCAAGAAAATGCATGTTTTCCATGGTCAACCAAACATGATAGTTTAGACATTCTATGCCTGAAAATTTAATTTTCAGACATCTTATTCTTGTTGGAAGTCACTTCCTATAAACCAAACGAGTCCTTAGGTTGTTGGGTTTCATGAAGTTTAATTGAAAAGAATGTTCTTTTATTTCTTTAAAATGATTATCAAGTTTCTATGGAACAAATAGTTTTTGTAGATCCTACCTGCCGAAAATATTAAAAATCCAAAATTTTGGCTCATAGAATTTGAAATTTTTATTTACCATTTTTATCAGGTATTTTGAACTATGGATTTTACATGTTTCGAGTAACATATACATGTTGTCACATTTTATGAAACTTCCTAACTTGTAGATCAATTTTTTTTTTTAATATTCTTATTACTCTTAAAAAATTGAATACGTATTTCTTGAAAAACGATCATTATGGCCAGCACAAGTGCAATTATTTGACTTCATACCTTTGGTTTTTAACAATAGGGAGGATACATTGTGCTTACTAATCTTGTATCATGTGATTGTGTTTCAGTCTGATCTTTCATTTATCATGCATATGCCATAAATGAAAATATTTCTCTATATCAAACTTTACTAAAGTCTTCATGTAGATTCTTCCAAGCTTACAAAAATATTTAAGGTTTGCTCCCACATGAGCTTCTAGAGTTCTAAACAGTTTTATAGGTTGCATTGTGCTTGCAAGATTTGTATATTACATAATAGCTCCTAATATGTAATAGCCCTGAACCTCACTCAAAAAAGCTAGTCGAAAAGTATTATTTGGGTCATTACAAATAGTATCCAAGTGGACTTGGCCCTAGTCCATATGGACTAGGGTACATTGTAGATGGGCTCTTCTGATGCTGACCATGGGCCAATTGTGATTTTTTATGATGGGAAGAGTATGCAAGGACCCAGGCTAGTATATATTTAATCCAACATCTGCCAAGGAGATCTTGAGAATCCAAATAATACTTTCTGCTGTCTTTTTAGGTAAGATTCTTGGTCATTATACATTCTTTCCTAGTGGTTTGACCATAGTAAGTTTTTGATTTATTTTAATCATATGTTGATTCATTGAATTGAGTCCATATTAATGGGATTAGGCATGTGGTTTAATGTTAATATACTTACATGTATTCATGCATTAATGATCCTTCTATAAATACAACGAATACCATGTATAATGAATCGGCACTAGCTGTTATGTTTTTACATATTTCTTATTTCTCTTCGGTCTTGGTCTTTGGCCCATTGTTTCCTATCAAGCTCACCATGGCATAATAGGTAGTCAAGCACGGCTGGAGTAGAATATGACTTGTATCATGAGTCTGATTGATCTAAGTTTTGTTCATTCGTAGCTTTCTTTTATTTTTTTTTACTTGAATAGTTTCAATTTTTTTATGACCACAGAAAAATGTTATTCTTTATATCTTTCTTGCCTCATTTATTTTTGCATAGGCTGCTCTTCAGATGAAAGTGATACTTCATTGGCTGTTCATATTTTGCATCTCCACTCTGATTCTGATAGTTGTCACATTTAAAATTTTATTTGCAGCTGCGGGAATATATTGATGACACAGAGGACTATATCAATTTTCAGGTAGCTTCTGAATACTAAAAAGTTCTTTTACCTCATTCAGAAAAATGTAAGTGGTTCTTATAAATAGTGTGGGGAACACTGTCATATTCTAAATTATGCTCATTTTTGCAGCTTGACAATCACCGAAATCAGTTAATTCAGGTGACAATTTCTACCTCTGTTTGTTTGTCTGACTTTGTTTAAACTGTATTGAATGTCAGAAGATCCACATTGTTCTGATGGCAGATCATACATGCCATTCTACAATTGCTTGTTATTTAGCCAAACCAAGCACTTTGTTTGTTGTCTTCTTTTGTATTTGCTACAACATATTCTTGTTTATATGCTTTTGGAGGTGCTTTGATTTTCTTCCTGGTTGGCGCATGCTGGGTCCGTACTTATTTATTCCCTAATACCAATTGCAGTTAGAACTCTTATTGAGTGCTGGTACGGCTGCCCTCACTCTCTACTCGCTAGTTGCTGGGGTTTTTGGCATGAATATCCCTTATTCATGGAATGATAATCATGGGTATATATTCAAATGGGTGAGCATCTATGAATTAGTTGATGGACGGGCTATTGGACTTGCATAAAATGCTGCTGATATCTTGCCTACACTTACGTTTTTGATTGCTGAACAGGTGGTTGGCATGTCAGGACTTGTGTCTGGATTGCTTTTCATTTTTGTTGTTTTCTATGCTCGCTGCAGAGGTCTTATTGGGTCCTGATTTCCAGAGGTATGCATGATTGTAGAGTCAGATTATAAATTCTCCTATTGCAATCACTCGCAAGATATAGTCCATGCAAATGATTTACAAATCATTCTCTCAATTGGAATTGCTTGCTTCTTTTGTGTTGATGACTGCATGTTTTTTTTTTTTTTTTTTTTTCTGTTTTTGCTTTACCAGGATTTGTGAGAGTCAAAAATTCCCAATATTTGGCTACCCTTGCATCGTAGTAGCTTGGTGGTTGGTTCAGAACAACATTTCACTTTCAATGGGTCATTGTCTATATAATTTCCTTTCTTCCCTTTCTTTTTGTCAAGCAATGTGATTTTTTTTTTTTAATCAATGTTTCTTCTAAATTCAAGTTATTTATACAAGTCAAAAGGTCTAGAAAGAGTTCGTTGCTTTGTTTTGCTTGTGATAAAATTTTTGATCAGTTCCTTCTATCATATAATTGCTACGTTATTTACCTGATGTTCATTGTCATGGGGTTCATGTGTTCTGATGACAACGGTTAGCTGTACTCACTCAACCTGCTTATCTATGGGGACTTTGAGAGTGCATACAGGGTAAGAGCTAGTCATTGTTTTATTTTCAGATTTATTTTGTTGGTTCTTCAGCTTGTGAATAACGTGGGCTACAATCGAGAGCAGCCCTCCCCGTGCCTACTAAACCAACCGTACGGGTTGGTCTACTAAACTGCCTCCTGCTCTTACCTCATGTTTCTTTGAAAAAAATGGTGTCTAGCACGTTGGCTGGTCAAGTCGACCTAGAGTTGTGATATCATGTGTTACAAAATTTTCTCATGCGAATCTGAGTCATGCATCCTGATAACTTTTAATTGATTCACATTTCTTCTTTCCGTCGGTCTAAGGAGGGATGCACTCTCTTTTTAAAAAGATTGCATCATGCTTTGAAACTTAACATTTCGATTTGACATGTTATTATTTAGAGAAAAAAATTGTGGCGACTTCCTTCAAATTTGATAGATTTTTATTTTTCTCAAAAACCTACGACCTTTGTTTTGTACACGAAGACTCGAGCAGGACAGCTGAATTCGTACTCCTATAAAATCAGGGCAAAATTGGTATTATTTAAAAAGAGTTGCTATCAAGGTCATAGGGATAAATCATTTCAAATGTAAAAAGGAGGATAAATTATTTGGTTAATCTTTAAGGTAATGTTTGATAGAAAAAATATTATTGATGGATAAGTGTGCGGGATAGAGTTTAATCCTAGGGATAGCTATCCATTGATCATTTCAAATGTAAAAAGGTAAATTCATAGGATAATTTTTTTTACTCTTATTTGGAGGGATAACCAGCTAATTTTTAGGAAATAAATTGAGGGGATAACATGGTATTAACCATGAATTATTCTTTGGTTAACTTTATTCAAGTTATCCTTGACTTTTGAGAATAGAAGGGAATATTTTTTGAATATCATTTCTTATTCCCTATTTGAAACACTATCTAAAGGCATCTTATTGTAATTTCTCATATTATTTATAAAATTTGATGGTGCTAGAAGAAGTTAAAATAAGCTCATAAAATTTATGTATATTTTTTATTATCATTGTTGTTTGTTGATGTTGTGAAGGTCCTACGCTATTTTTGGTACGTATATGTAGCTATATTTGCATGCTGAAACTTTAAATTAATGTAGCTATATTTTTGGTATGTATATGTAGCTATATTTGTATAAATTTTAAATTAATTATTAATCATTATTAATTATTTTTTAAAAAAATAAATATATTTTCATAAAATGAGATATTTAGTGAACATGATTTTTCTATTTATATATAGTAGCGTGGGGATGTGGATATATAATGGCATAGAAATATATGGATATATAGTATAATGTTTTATCTAATAAATGTGAGTTTTATCTCGTAAATATATTTTTTTAAAAAGAAAATGTTGATTAACTTATGGCATTTTTGTTTTTGGAATATATCATGATGGAGAGGAGGTTGAATTTGGATGCGACAGCGTAAAGGGATTCATTAAAGCAAAGGCAGTGTGCATGAGTGTATGGTCTAAACGAGCAGGGAATGTTGGAAGGACGTCATCCCGTCAGCTCCTTGTTTATTTTACCATGTTGGAAGGATGTTATCCCGTGAGCTCTTTATTACTTTCTTACTTTTTTACTGCACAACAAAAGCCATGGTCGGAGCGTCAGTCAGGGATTGAAGCCTTAAAATTTAACGCTGCCAAAAGAGGATTCTTGTGGCTTTTTAAAGGCAAAATTTTATCTAACGGACCACATCGTTTCTGCCCCAACGTAAATTTAGATGTATTTTAGCAAAATTCATATTTTTTTAAGGCTTTTGTTTTTGTACGTTTATCCGCTGTCTCATCATTTTTTGCAAATTTTCTTATAATGTGAATTTTCTACCTAACGTTCAGTCTACCTACCAAATGACCAAAAAAAAACCATGTTTACAAAAATACCCTTCCAAAATATGTCTAATAAAATATAGTCTCTCTCTCTCTCGTACTTATAAATGCCCCATGTGAGGTTGCCACTCAAATGCCATATACCGCGGCCTCATGGCAACGAAGAGGGAGAGTGGATTATTTGAGAGGTGATTCTAGGGCAAGGCCAGGAGGAGGTGAATATTTGAACAGATATATCACCTAGTGTTTTGAACACGGGACCGGCTTAACATTATCGGTTTGATCGAATAAATTAATTTTATTAGATCAAATAATATTATAGTTTTTTTGATTTAATAATATTAAAATATAAATATTAATTTAAATAAAAAATTAAAAAATTAAAAGTTGGATTGGATCGATTTGAAACTGGATTGATTCAATAAATTTTTTTAATTTTTACTGGATTATATAAAAATTAATTTTAATAATAAATTAATTTTTAAAACACTGGTATCACCAAATACCTAAGAGCAATTTTAGGGTGGCGACAAGACTTCCAATTAAGCTAATTAATGAGAGCATTACCTAGAAATTAGAAGAGGTGGGAGAGGTAGGTGTACGATGCGTAGAAATAGAGGGTGAATCATTTTGAGAAGGAACACTGTGGGCATACATACTGTTGTGAAACCAACGAGAGAAGGCATGGGTAGACACTGGAATCCTTGCAAGTAAAGAGACGCCAAAGAATATTGGAATTATGATCAGAGAATGAAGTAGCACAAGTCATGGTGGGGCCATGCTGAAATCTGTGAAAAAAAAAAGAGAGAGAAAGAAAAAAAGTTAAAATTTTTGCTGCCACAGGCGAACAAGCCGGGTCAACACCCATCACCAGTCACCACCATTGTCTTGTTTTGATTATTTGAAACTGCCATAATGGCGTCTCCCAATTAGGCCACCTGCTCCCTTGTGCTCTATCTTCTTCTCGGTAGCCTTCATGGCGTTGCCCTTGACCTCTCCCGCCATGTACATAGCTACCATTACGATGCATCATGCCAGTACGTATACTGCTTTCCTACACTCTATCGATATTACCGCTTGCTCTTATTGTTTCTTTGGCATAGCATTTATCTAGAAAATAGCACAAAAAATAATCATTTTTTAAATAACAGCTTTGTCATCAATAGATAACTCTAGTTATTCATGCAATCCCTAAGGAATAAGTTTAACCATGGGTTATTTCCTTTTATTAAACTTTTTCAAAACTATCCTTCCTAGTTATAGCTTTTGAGAATAATGAGGATATCCCTGGATATCCTTCCTTATCCCCTATATCAAACACAAATGTCAACCTACAATTCTTGCATTCATATTCTCCTCTACCAACCCCTTCATAGCTAGCTTTTTGCATCTCCCCACTATGGTTCTTCGTATCTCCATTGATCGTGCCTCTATTCACTTCAAATGCCTCACCAATTATATCTACCTCTTTGCTTCTATTGAAGAAAATATCTTATAAGATTCTGCGGAAGGCCAGATCTTTATCGGCGGAGTTTGCTAATCATCGCCATGTTGTTGATGCTGACACTCCTGGCCACTGGGTTCCCCTGCTGTTTCGGCAGCGAACCGGCATATGGTTTTCATTTCTTGGAAACCCCCACCTTCAGGATTTGTCAAAATTAACTTTGATGCAGTGTGCGTAGAAGACTAGCTAGGTCAGTTTTTGTTATTCGTGGATTTGATGGCGCGCTTCTAGCAGCTAGTGGCTTTGGCGCTCTTGACTCCACGGTCCCATGGCTGAGCTTTATGTGGCTTGGACTGGCATTACTTTTGCTGTTCGGATTCTTCATGCCTGCAGCCTCCTTATTGAGGGGGACTCGCTTATTGTTGTACGGTGGATTTGCAACGATAGCAGCAACCAAGTCCCTAATAATCCACTTCTCCGCGACATTTGGTCTCTTCTCCAGGGAATACAGAGAGCCATATCCGATATATCTATCATGAAGCCAATTCGCTGCTGATTGGGTAGCAGCATCTGCGGCTCGTAATAGGAGTTTTGGGTATGGAAATAGGGAGACCTGTCCCCTAGTGCTGAAGTAAATTTTGTATTATGATATTTTGGATTGACTCGTACTAGATTAGTGTGATCATCGGTCTGTATAAAAAAAAAGAAGAAGAAGAAGAAGAAGAAAATATAAGAAACATCGTTAGTCACTTGAAGCCATGAATTCATATATGGATCCTCGAACGTACGTAAACAAGGCCGTTATTTAGGATCTCATGGGTGAGAGCAATTTAATCATTGTATTTAATAATAATTGCTTAACAACAGCTAGTATTGTTGGTATGGTAGAAGTAACGTGTATAATAGAATACGACGACATGGAAAAATAACTAAGAAGAGGGAACGATATACACACATGTACGTGTGTGTCTAGAAAAAGAAACATTTGAAAGGGCATATATATAAAATTATTTTTTTCATTCCATCATGCATGATTTTTTGATGTATCTTCGTTAGTTAGGTGGCAACTGCCTAGATTCTCTCTCTCTCGCTCTCTCTCTCTTAGCATGAATTACGTGAATTTGTTGCTTCTTAAATGCAAGGGATAATCTCATTAGACATAGGGAAAGAAATGTTAATTAAAGCACTGATCCGGAACTGTACGTTCTATTGTTTGCTGATCACCAACAAAAACATGCAGGATCGATTTCAGTAAATAGAGTAATATAAGAATCAAACAGTCATTGCATGTTCTTTTTTTTTTTTCCTTGTTGAATTTATATGTTATATTATGTTGCTCATAGATAAAAATAGGGAGGCCTTAATTAGATGTAGGGCCATTAGGTAACTCACACAGAATTTAGGTGCAATTCGATAAGTGCTAATATTTCAATTTCAATCTTTATGAAAAAAATAAAAGAGAAGAGAAATAGCTAGCAGGGGATCCCTTGTCTCATTTCAACTCATGAAGTCAATATATTAATTATACATGGGTCACTGAGATCAAATGCTGATGCAATACATGCATGGATGAGAAGCAATTACTCTGGGAGAAGTCCCATGATGCATCTTTATTAATTATTCTCTGGGGTAAAAATTAAGATACCGAGGCTTAATCCAACCAGTTGGTAACATCCTATTAAATGAGTGCAGAATGCTTCATTATAAAGCCAGCCAATATGGCCTAACTGCCAGCACCTCTCGGTACGTACGTGCAGTGCATGGTGTTGAGGGCGCACGCGCATCTCCATTCCTTGTCTGCGGTCATCTCCAACCCAGGCAATCCGATGATGATTCCCAGCATGACAAATAACAAATAATTTGAAATTAATGTGCCAGATTAATTAATAACCACTTTTCTTGGTGCATTTTTGTTCTTTCTTTTTAGAGAGAGAGAGAGAGAGAGAGAGGGAGGGTTAAATAAATATAAATGCCTCACTTAGCAGTGCTGGAAGAAATTAATGGTCGGACAACAGCTATCCTAGAAGTATAATGTGCTATATGATGCAGTGATTGTGTACTAGCGATATACAAAAATATGGGCAATAATTCAATAAATATGATACATAGATTTCATTTTATTTTATTTTTCCTTCTTAGAGAATAGCCTAATTAAATGCGGGCTTCAATTGTATTTTCAATTAAGTAATTTACTTTTCTCGAGAGTTAGTAACTAAAAATGGATGGAATATCCTACAAAAAAAAATGGGGTACTGATTAGATAACAAGGTTGAGAGTATACCAGAATGTGTGGCGAATATATATACATATTACTTAGGCACTTAAAATTTTGCAGCAAACTAGGCAAATGAGATGCATAAAGATTAATATTATATAAAAAAAAAAAAACAAAATTGTAAGGTTGAAAAGCTTGCCAAAAAAAAAATCATTATGACATGCTTTGCATTGATTAGGAAGCATCTAAATCTATTTAAGAATTATATCGCTATATGGTATGTGAGATTCGAAAAGTACGAGTATATATTTATGCAACAGTGTTACGCTTCACATGGTAAAGTAAAATAATTAATTTTTTTCCTTTTTTTTTTATCTTTCAAGATGGTCCAGGTGGCTGCCCCGTCATATATTCTAGTAGGCTTGGCAATATTTAATATTAAAATTATGCACGTGGCATGAAGAAGGACTACATGGTTTTTTTCCATTGGATGGTTGGAGATTGATTATAAGCTGATCCTCTTTCCATATGGGTAAGAGGCTGTTGAACCGGCGCTGACCTCTTCTTTAAAAAAAAAAAAAAAAAAAAAAAGTGAAAACCGGTTCACGCTAAACTAGCTCTAGCCAACCCGTCGCATAACGGCAACCAAGAACCAAAAGCCTTTCAGATCCTTCTCTTCTTCTCCCTATCTTAGCCGTCCAATCCCAAATTTAGCTAATCAGAAGGAGAAGAGAGAGAGAGGGCGAACCGGGTTCATACCAACCCAAACGGTTCAATCTTGAACCACAACCCAAAGGACGGCTTACGTTAGCGTCGGGCCTTGTCCCAGGAGAGGCAGTCCAATTCCATCCCCTCCCTGAAGACACGTTGTTTTGGCCCGAGCACGCCAAAAACCTCCTCGTTCCGTGCTCTCCTCTTTTTTTTTTTTTTTTTTTTTTAATTATAAATATTTATTCTCCACCCCCACCCTCTTCCCCTGTCTTCCCTTCTCTCTCTCTCTCTCTCCTTGGGGGCCTCCTCGTCGTCGCTCGATCCCTCTCTCCTCCCCCCGCTCTTCCCACTCTCCTCCGCCCTTCCCCCCTTCTCCAAATCCACCCTCAGACCGCTCTACCCTCCCACTTCTCTGCATAAAACCCGATCTTTATCGTTTCTCGTCGTCAGATCCCCCTCGTTTCCTCTTTCCCGACGTGATTCGGCGATCAATGCGGGTTCCGGAGCCGTAGGGATGGTCGGTGACGGCAGGCTGTGGCGCTGCGAGCTGGCATGCAAGGGGGCGTGCTGAGCGACGCGGGGTTCGGGGGCTGGCGGTGCCGGAGATGGCCAACGACGGGTCCGGGACGGCGGGGCGGCCGCCGCAGATGGTGATGGTCAAGCGAGAGCTGCTGGCGTCGTGCCTGACGTGCCTCCTCTGCCACAAGCTCCTCCGCGACGCCACCACCATCTCCGAGTGCTTGCATACGTGTGAGCCCCGCTCCTCGTCATCTCTTCTCCGTCACTTTCTCTTGTTCTCTGGGTTTTGCCATCTCGGTTGCTTCGTTTCATTGAATTTGCCCCCCGACGTGGGTGCCTTCTGGTTTCGGGCTCTTCGATTCCAGTTTCACGTGTGCGCGTGCGCGTGTGTATATTTTAATTTTCTGGTTTTGTGATCCGTTTTTATTTATTTATTTATTTATTGGGTTATCATTCGATATCGCGATCTGGGTTTTTCTTCGTTTTGCTTGGTTTCTTGAGATCGGAGGGTGGTCTATCGTCGAAACTTGTTTCAAAGGTGATTCTTTTGTGATGTCGGTTCTTTCCCCTTCGGCCTGTGGCTCTGCAGTCGCATGCATCGTGGTCTGTTTCGGCTTCTGTGTTGTCTTCGTCCATCTCTGCTGCCGTAGTGAGGTAAGAGGAGGTTGATGTCTGTTCGCACATCGTAAATGGTGGTATCTTCATCTTGTTGTTAGTGTCATAACTCATTCGACACCTGCAGAAGCTATTGAGATTAAAGGTGGAAATTTTCGAGTGTTTTTTAGTTGATTGAAGCAGGGAAGCTCCATGCATGCTGTTGGTAATTCCATTGGAAATTAAGTTTCATCTTGCCTGTGCCCTCTGCTTCTTGCTAATTTTGTATGGAAGCTGCAAACTTTGGCTATTTTTCCTTTTCAGAGATAAGTAGACATCAACTACATGATCGTACCATACGGTGTTGAACGTCCTCTTGTATATTCTAGAATTGAGTTGGGAATTGCATTATTGTCCTTATGGTTGAATCTATGCTCTGTTGGTCAAACAATGCTTCCGAGTCCTCTGACTCTATCATAAATGTCACTTGATACTCGATAGACTTCTGTTCTCTTCTTCAATTTATATTTCATGATTTTTACCAATAAAGGAAAAAATATCTCTGTACATATGCGTAACAAATCCGGTACTTCTCCTTGGTGCTTTTTAAAAAAAAAAAAAAACTGTGCAGAAAATCGCTATAGCTGCATGCCTACTTGCTTCTGTTCGGTTGAGGCTGCTTAGCTGTTAATTGTTGATTAATCATGATGCACCAAGTTTCTTTTTGCCATCCGTCAGTTTGTAATCTTCATTGGCTTGGTTATTAGGTCGTCATGCCAGTTGAAGCTTCTTAGTTGTAAACACTTAGCTAATCATGATCTTGAAGCTACTAATAATGATTAATTAGTTTTTCAGGTTGGGGGCATATTTTTCGAAGGAACCTTTATTTGAGTTGAAGTTTCCTGATTCTGATATAAGTGCATTGCCATCTTTTCACTGAACTTTCTAAACACTTCATTTCAGCATTTCCTAGATGAAATAACTATTCTTGCTCTCTTTTCTGGTTAAGGATGCCTCTGAAGGCTAGTGATTAATCTGGGGCTGCATTGCATATGAATATATCATGTTTCTCTGCTCCTAAACTATATCAGTATCTGTCAACTTTAAATTATTATTATTTTGGTACACAAACTTTAAAATATTTTTTTATAGTTAAATATTTAATGCTTTTTTATTGCCTAGCTTAAAGCAATGAATAAATTATATCATTGGTGGACTGATTTTCTATTAGCTCTCTCTTTGCAATATGTGTTAACTTAGTGGACTGGTGATGTAACACTTCTTTAATGTTTTTATATCATTGAAACAGTTTGCAGGAAGTGTATACTGGAGAAACTCACAGATGAGGAGTTAGATTGCTGCCCAATATGTAATATCGATCTGGGTTGCTCTTCAATAGAGAAGCTCAGGTTACTTTCTTTTCTTTTTGAGAAATTAGACTTTCTGTTGTCATATTGCTCAGTTAAGTTTGGAACATTGATTGCTAACCTTACTTGAAAGCATCTTGAGTGACAACCTGTAGAATATTATGGCTAAACTATGGGGGGTGTTGATGCAATAGAATTTCAACTTGTGCAGTAAAGTTATTCTTTGTTGGTGGAAAGTAGGAATGGGAAGACAGGAAGGCAAAAAAAAAAAAAAAAAAAAGATGGGGATTATCAGCCATTTTTTTCCTAAGGTGTGAATTAGAAAGATAGAGATCCCAATTACCTGAAGTGGGAATGGATGGTGATGCAAGGGCAGGAAGAATAGCTTTGGAAAAATTTTAGCAAAGAAGTGCTAAGGAAGTGAGGTGAAGGAGGTTCAGCACGTGAGGTATAAGTTTCCAGCTACTAATATAGGGATTTCCAAAAGTGAAGAGAAGAGAGGTAGTTGCAAAGCTGAGGGTTGAGAACTGCAGCTATCTATGATAATAATCTATGTGTGAAAAACGTACATAAAGGTGGATTCCCTGACACCAAAATGGTATAAAATACTAAGATAGTAGTATCCTGAAAAAAAAAGAAAAAAGACTTATAAACCCTTTTTAGTGCAGATTGTTTGCTGCATAACCATGATTTTCTCTTGGCAGACTAGAAATGAATATATGTATGTATGTATGTATATGATCGCACGTATACATGTACATATGCATATACATATACATATGCACGCACATATACACACACATATGCATATACATATATTTATATATGTATATGCATATATTTTAAATTGTTAAGGTGTTGTTATTTAAACTATATTTTGAAAATCTTTCTAAAAAAAGCTTGATTTAATAATATAATAAACCACAGGTGAAAGTCTGTTCAACATTTTTTCTTTTGTTGTATGGACCTAGTGCATTTTGATATAGGCTAGCTGATTCTTTGGTCTCATATATTTAGTTAAAGCATGTTCTGTTGTTTCCTACCAATGCATCGGCACATCAATAATGCATCTTTATTTTAACATCTATAGCCATAAAGTTTAAGCTATGTCCCAGCTACTTGGGGTTGGCATCTTGTAAGTGTCATTATGGTGTGAAAGTGTCAAACATGCTGAAAATCTTTTTATGCATAAAATTGTGTGAGAGAAAAATTAGCAAGGAAAGAGGAAAATGGAAGTACAAAAGAAAGTCAAGGAGCCAATGTTTTTATATCAACCCACATTGCCTGATACAGAGCATACAAAACCAATTTGACAGGGTACTGATGCAGTATGGAGACTCGTTACAATACCATCCTGACAATGGTGGTGCTTCTGTTTTTCTTCCGACAGTGTAGCGTGTTTTCGTATGAGGGTTATCATGTCAAACCAACCTGTACCATTAAGCTACCACTACGTGGTTTGATATTAACACCTGATCATGCTGCATCCCATTGTGTTTTCCCTTAGTGATACCTGTTCTTTAGTGTCTTGAGTGAAAATAACCAATATAATACATTGTTCCTATTAGAAATATTAAAGGAGATGACTATCTTGAGGCTTTCCAGGATCATCCTTCTAGGAGCATTCATTATTAAGCCTTCAGTCAAGGAGTTTAAATGTGATTCAATGCGCAGCATGAATGCTCCTTAAGCTATTTTCATCCAAATAGGAAGTGATTAAGCATAAAACACAGTCAATTCCCCTCAAAACTTACTTTAATAGCCCTTTCATGTGATATGTGGCATTAATACCACATCTCAAGCCAAAACTCAAATATCGCACAACTTTTTATTCCTCTTTTGATTGCTTACCAATGTATTTTGCGATGAATGACAACTTTTTTCAATACATGCTGAGTTTAAATGAAAGGACACCACTGAGCCAGAATCCTTTCACTGAATAATCCATAGTAGCAGAGAAATTGATCTGTTTATAGACCACTTCAATTCATCGTGAAACCAACTTGAAGTTCGCCTTAGTCTTCTACTGGAACACCAAAAAAAGATCTTATCTATGGCATCAAACTTTAATCCTTGAAACCTTTTCGCACCACAAACTCCTTATTTTATATTTATTGTTTAGAGATCTCTTATACGATATCCAATAGAACAGCATTATAATTTTTTCCAACACAACAACCAGTAATCACCTTGAATATTTTAAGACCTTTAATTTCCCATTTATCAACTGCTGTACTAAATCGGCCATCTTTTATAATTCTGTGCCCATGTGCTGCAAGCACCTAGGACACCAGAAGTGCAATTCTTGAATCTCAAGTTCTCCCTGTTGTCTCACATGTGAGACCCTAAGTCTGGCGATCAGAGCAAAGAAGCATCAAAGCAATTTCATCTTCTTTCTCTTTGTTCATCCTTCATTTGTGCCTACAAGGTGCAGATTAACTAGCCACCACGCAAAATGACAGTGTTAGGTTTCTTAAAAGCAGAGCTATCATCTTGTGGAATAATCAATCTGTACTGGCAGAATTTTGGGGATTATCTTGAAATTGTTGAAGATGCAAGCTGTGAGTTTGCATGTCATTTTGATTTCACAGTACTGAATCTACCTCCTTTTTTAATGAAACTTGTTGAAATGACTTCTTGTTCCATTTGAAGCACCTCCTTGTGTCTTTTACCTTTTATTTTGTTGTTGCTAGAGTTTCAAATCAATTATATTTCTTTTTTATATGTGGCTATCAACTTTGGCTTGTGAATTGCATTGTTGAACCTGGTAATTATGTGAACTTGCTGTAATCATATGTTGCTTTTGGAGAGATCTTGCTCCTTGTTTTCTCAGGAAATGGTTGAAAAGGCAGGAATGTTGTGGGTGATGTCTCAAATTTGTTAGACTGATGCCTTCCTTGTTCCACCAAACTTTGGAGCATGGAAATTCATTTTATTGAAGTTTAATGCAACAAAAAAAAGATCTCAAGAGAGTCATTTCCTCTGACTTTATTCTTACATGTGCTTGCGGAAGTGCATTAATTGATACTAGAATGTTTGCAGACCTGATCACAATTTACAAGATGTGAGAGCAAAGATATTTCCATTCAAAAGAAGAAAGGTTAATGCTCCAGAAGCTGTGCCTCCCATTACATTGCCTGTTAGAAGAAAAGAAAGATCGCTTTCTTCTTTGGTAGTCAATACTCCGCGAATAGCAACACACACAGGTCTGACAGGTAGAAGGTCAAAACCTGTAGCTAGAAGGGCCACTGCATTACGTGGATTGGGTCCTGTTATTAATCACTCTGTTAAGAAGGAGGATGATAATGCCGAAAAGCAAGTTGAAAACTCAAACTCAACTGAGACTTCGAGCAAGATGAATCAAAACAGAAGACAGGTAGAGGGAGCATGATCTTTTTTTTTTTGATTTTTTTTATGGCTTATCAGCAGATTTAAGTGGAAAAATGCTCTTTACACACTTATTGGTTCTCTGAGCTGCCATGCTATAATCATTTGTGTTGACACTCACATTTGGTGAAACTTTTCAGACTTCAAAAGCAGAGCCATCTAACCATAGACCTAACAAAGATACTGAAAATGGTGGGGAGACCTATCTGGATAAGTCTGAACTTTGGAAACCTTTAAATTGCCTGGTGGAAGCTGCAAACAGAACAAAGTCTCCTAAGTCTAGTCCAAAGAATTCTGTTATAAAGGCAGAGCAAATCAATGGTGCCGATAGTGAAGTACATTTCCATAAAGTGAAGGGTAGGGAACATCCGAATAAATTGAAAATTCATGATGAGAAGAATGAAAGTGTTCCCATGCCTCCAGTGATGGTGAGAGCTAGGAGATTGCAAGGAAATAGCCGAAAAAGGAAAGACCTAGCAACTTCAACTCAGGCATTGCTTGATTCTGCAAGTGCCCAATGTGAAAGGAGGATAAATCAAGTTTGGTTTTCATTGGTTCCCTCTTTTGACCAGTGAGGAACCATTCCCTATTCTGAAAATTACAATTGTGATTTCTATGCTACATTATATATTTAAAAGCCTTTTTTCTGAGCATGCAACATGGTTTCAGGGAAGGAGATTCACAATTGCCCCAGATACCTGCAAATTACTTGAGGATCAAGTAAGTTTTTCGTCTTGATATAACTCTAGAACATGCAAATGCCATGATTAACTATTTTGCATTGCTCAAGAGGTATCTCATTTTCTTTTGCCATTTAGAATGTATATTCATGATATGATATGCATCATTTTCAGGATGTTTTGATGAGATCGAGTCATTCTGGGAAAGATTTTAGTTCTTTAAGAAATAGAATATATAACTGCTGTTGCATACAACTGCGACGTAAGAAAGGGATATATATAACATATTCACATGATCAAAATGTGTCCATAATGTCCTTATTTTCTTCAGATCAACCCATGGCTTTTTCAGTAATTAGGCCTTTAAAGCATGTCTGTGCGTTTAAGCACACCAGCATAGTTCTCAAAATAAATAGTTATCAAATATTTATTGCAAGAAGGCATGTAGGAAGCAGGTGTGGGGATGTGAAGGAGATACAGAACACTAGGCAGAAAAATTCCATCTACTGAGATTGGGCCAAAGGTTTTGAGGGAGGCCACATTGTATTTTCAATAAGTCTGTTCTACATGGTTATCTCTCACAAAAAATCTGGAAAGGCATGTTTTAAAATCTAATCTTATTAAAAATTATACAAAATCTTATGAAGCAGATAAAGGCAAGGATGATAAGGTAACTTTGGCTCTATGTTGCATAGGCGCTCACCTGGGCTGTAGGCTAGGTTTGTCTCCTAGTGTCATGTAGGTGGTTTGATGATTTTGGCAATGGGTACAGATTCTGCTGGAAGAGTGAAACAAAAATATCATAAATCTGTTCAAGCAAATCTATCATTTTACAGTGAGAAGCTCAACTCAGAACCTTATTGACTCAAGTAGCTCAGTAACTCGGTAACTCAGGCAAGTTAACTTGAAAGTCAACACCAAAATGATAATTTTTTTAGAATATAGTAATAATAACAAAGATTTATATCCATTTATGTATGTCTCGATTATTGGAAAAAATGAAATGTCAAATTAGAAATCTTATTTTTTTTCGATTCTAGAGCAAAATGTCTAGTTCAAGAAGTATAGAATAAACCTGGAAAATAAAATATAAACTGTTGATTAAGAGTACAGCTCAGCTTGGAACCAGGAAAAGAGGCTATTAAAAGTTGATCGCTGTGGATACGACTCTCTCTAGAAAACTTTGTACATAAATTATTTAAATCTTCATTGGCCACAAAATCAAAAAAGTATTGCATGTAAATAAAACATGCAGTTTTTCCTTATCTTTTATCAGAGGACACAAGGAAAAGATTATTCTTTTTTTTTCTTTGAAGACAAATCTCTCCATATAATTGGATTTCAAGCAATGGTTGTGAGCAAGGACAAAGGATGAGAAGCCTTTCTGGAAATGGCAAAATTGGAAGCAAAGAAGGAAGTGGAAAGCCAAAAAAGGATAAGACATTCATCTGATATAGGAGACGTGCATGGATATAAATCTTGAACTCCCACCTAAAGGTCTCCTCTCTGATTGTCAATTTACCTCTAATCTTGGGTAAGAGTTTGAGATGGAACTGGTCCAAATCAGAAATCATTTCAAATAAAATTAATCAAAGGGATTGTCCAGGCAGAAAACCTAAGCATTTGATCTAGTTCAAGCAAAATCTGTGTTGAATCATCAAGTTTTTAAACAGTGTTATATCTGCTGTAGCCAAGAAGGAAGGCAGATGAAAATTTAGAGCAAAATTTCATGTCTAGTAGGTCCATGTGTTGCTTTTTCTCTTCTCCTTTTCTTCTTCTTCTTCTTTTCTTTCTTTCTTTTTTTTTTTCTGGGTGTGGGTGAAGAAGAAGTTGTGTGGGTTCCAATAGACTAGTTGGATAATATGATGTGGACCCAAGGACTAGTTGGTTGATACACCAGTGATAACCATTGAAAATTTGGGGAATTTAATTGTTTGAGGGCAATATGGGCAAATATGAGCTAATGATTATCAAAGTGCAACATGTTATGTAGCAAAGTGCTTGCCAACACTGCGTATCAAAACACAAAGTATTTTTGTTGAAAAAAATAAGCAAATCTGAAATGTAAGAAATTAAGAAGCACTGTTACATGTTAATGGCAGTGCATTAAGGTGCAGTCCACTGCTTAGCATGGACCTAAATAGCAAAGAAAAGGTCACTGGGCCCAGAATATTGTTAGATTATATCCCATGTTGCTTCAAATCAACGAAAATAGGATTAATTTAGGATTTATGATGCATAAATAATATTTACTCGGTATCAAGCTTAAATCAGTGGGAAAGTAGACTACAAACCCTAGAAATATCATAGCAATCAGAGAGGAAATCATCTTAAAGTCAACTCATAGACACTGAAGGTCAAAGAAGAAATTTCAACCTGTCTGATTTGGATTGGAGAGGTCTGAGCCTTCAAAGGCGATGTTGGTTAGGACTTAGGAGGGAGAGAACAAACCCTGGAAATGGTTGATGGATGAGAAAGGGGAAGTCTCTTAGGTGTCTCAAGACAAATTTGCTTATATATGACTTGGTTCCAGGAATGCAGGTTTAATATGATCCTTCTGGAATAGAAAGTGATTATGCTTTGTGCCTGATGCTTTTCTCAAAAAAAAAAATAGAGTCCTAGGACCAGATACAGGTGTAGAGGTTTGTGGCAGAGGTTGCCAAAAGCTGCAAGAATCATGAGACATTCAGTGACAACTAAACATTTTCACCAGCATGACAAGGTTATCATTGAGTAATGGGTTTCCAATGTTGGTTTAGAGGTTTGATCACCATGAAAATTCATCGAAAAAACTCTAGGTTCTGTTTAGAACTGACAGTTTTCTGATGCTGATTAGTAGTTAGGCTGCTAGAGTCCAATGATAACGCAATTCTTTATATTTTTTATGATTAAACATCATGATGCAGTGAATCAATCTTGTGGTGGGATAGACTTGATGTGGACTAATGTTCTATGATATATTTTAGAACCTCACAGCTGTCACTATCGACACCAATCCAGAACTTGAGACCATAAAACTTAGGAAGCAAGTGTTTGGAATAAGTATTCTTAACTCAAGATAGAGCAGTTCTTGTCAAATATGATAATGCTCTTGTGCTATAATAGTGGTACAAACTAACTAAATTCTGCTTATTCTATTCAAAGTTGCTTACAGGGATTTTCTTTCAATTTGCTTTTTTAGTTTATATTTTCTGCTTCAAGTTTGGTGTGGTTTACTTTTAAAAATTTGTTTCCACACTTACTCTTTGACTCTTTCCAAGTCTGGGGGAACCTCAGAAAGACTGCCCCTTGACTTCATGCGCTCAAAATTGTGTAACCAGCTGGCCTTTTATCAAAGTTCATTATCTCAGTACCAGACTTCGTACTGGTTCCACATTGATACTATGTTAGCATGCCTAGTATGTGGTTCAGTTTGGCCTATGGAGACTCAGTACACCTATCAAGTCTCAATATGCCTCCGTACCGAGTTTCGGTTCGATACTGATTTGGTATGGAGCAGCATGCAATAATATGGCATGCCGTGCCTTCTATGTTTTTGCAGGCCTTTGCAGGCCACTCTCTCAGGCTTTCATTAACAATTTGGCACCATTTTAGATGGCTGACATATGATTAAGAATTGGCTCCCATGTTTGATATGAATCATAAGCTGCTCCTTGAAGTGGCATAAAATAAACTTGCTGATCAAGGTCCTTATTCAAGTCGTATCGGGAATGTTATGGTATGTGATTTAATATCTACATGCCTGGTGTCTGTTATGTGTCTGCAATATAGATGCGGCAAGTTCCAATAAAACACGAGCTACGTGTCAGATATCTCAACAGCTGAAAAGTTGTCAAATAATAATTAAGGTCTCCAGCAGCATCATGGATTTACCGGGAGATGTTAGCTTTTTTCATCCATATGATAATTAAAAAAAGTGGGGAAGATTGAACATAAGTTGGCTTGGGAGAATGTTCCATCTTCTGCATGAAAGGGGAGAAAAAGAAAGGAAAGAAATGAGCAAGCATAAATCTGTAGTTGATGGCAAACGTAATAGTCAAAGGGAGATCCTATATGAACTTCTAAATTATGGAACAATCACATAAAGCCTGCTCATTTCATATGTTGAATTGAATTTTGTTATTGAATAAAGTATTGTTTTGCAATTACAATCTGAAGTTAAATTTGTGTATTAGTTGTGGTAGGTGGCATGCCCCCCTGTTATAGGCATTCGATTCATGCTTGCCACCCATTTATTGATCTAACCAGCTATTATATTAGATCTCTTCTGCATAGGATGTTTGAAGGAAGCATATTCAGGCATAACAAGGCACTTGTGTTAGGATATTAGTGGTTCTATTGTTTAACTACCTAGGATATTAATTTTTCTCTGTGTAGGACTTTTGAAAGAATTATTATTAGTCACATCAAGCCACTTCGCTATCTAGCGATATTAAATTCAATTATTTTTCTTTCAATGTTTTTGTTTGCTCAAATAACTTTTTTCTTTTACATTGATACACCTGAACTACAAAGACAAGCCAATCATTCTAATAGTGATAACCTACAAAGAATTATTGTTGCTATCGCTGTCTGTAGCATAATTGATTGGAGAAAGGTTGTCCTCATTTCCTTTTCTTTTCAATGTTGCCATGTATTAATATACTAATCATTTTACTACCTGTGGTCTTAGGGACGGCAATCTAACTGTTTCTTTCATCCAAAAATACCTTGCAAAGAAGCTTAATATTGCAAGTGAAGCTGAGGTGAGTTTGCAATTCCCTTTCTCATATCAATAGATTTTGCTTTGATCTTATCCAGGATCATGTGGTAGCAAGGAACAAAAGCTGGTGCTTTTTGTTGCTAGGATGATAAAATTGTATTTGGGCTCTACTGAATCTACTTTCTTTCATGCTACACTGACTTGTATTCAGTTGTGTGATTGATTCCTCTGATCAACTCATTCGTTCCCCCTAGATATATATATATATATATATATATATATATATATATATATATATATATATATATATATGTATATATATATATGTATATATGTATGTATGTTTGATTCTTCAACTTGTGGTCATAGATGGAAATTAAGTGCCGAGGCCAACCAGTGAACCCCACTCTGACCCTGCACAGTTTAGTAGATATGTGGCTAAGAGGGGGATCATCACAGAAGGTGCAAGCATCAACCGGCACCTCAGCCAAGGAGTTCGTGATGGTGCTTTCTTATGGTCGTCGCAAGGCTCCTGCCACATGAATGCCTCACAACACCATCATTCCAAAGTCTCCAAATATTATTCCAAATGACAAGTATCCTGTTTGTATCCTGGCGCTTGCGCTTTAAGAGGTGGTCGAGGACTCCTCTTCCTGAGATCATATACAAGCGCTGAGCCTGGTCTTTCCCAATATGCGTTTATGCCTTTAATGTATCCGTTACCGTTTGTCCCCGTTCTTCATTTCATATGAGCATGTCCTTGAATGTTTAAACACGAACCGATATAATGTTGTTCTAGTGATTTGCAATAGCATCATGTTGAGGGCGTCATTCTCCCCACCCCTTTCGCTTTAGAGGAATGATCATGGTGTGCTGTGTTGAAGTGTTTGGTTCTCATTACTGTTCGGTTGTCATTACTTTTAGGAGAGCATACGTTCAAGACATTTCTCAGGTTTACTTTCTTAAAACTAAAACCAAGGATGGCAATGCTAAATCAAATTTGCAATAAAATATTCAGGATTTTTAAAGCTTGTTTTTTAAAATAAGAAGGAAAAAAGTAAAATAAAGGCGGACAACGGAGCAGGCTCTGCTCGTGGGACTAGGAACGAGGACTGCATCTGTCACCCCGCTCCACCACCATTCCTGCTCTAAATGCTACTTCAGGTAACCTGTGCAGCTCTGCTGAGAAAGCATGCAGCTGGAAAAAGCTTGCAGCGATTGCGATACTTCAATGTCACGAAGGAAAGCAACGGACCTACTGCTTGTCTGAATTTTAGAGTAGGGGGACAGTTAAAGACTGCTGTTAACTGTGAGATACCGGTCTCCCAACATCCTTGATATGGTCACTGAAGATACTTCGAGCTTTTCGATGGCTTACTGGGAGAGTGAGAGAGACCAGGGACAGAGTTGCTATTAGCTCCGGAAATTGGAATATATTGAATCGCACGGCTAAATAATGTGGGTTTTGTTTGCCACTTTGCCTCTAGGCTGTTAGAGGAAGGAAGGGGCAACTTCGGATAACTCAACAAACCATGCTGTAATTATTTAAAATAAATGACAGCAGAAAGAAAACTGTGAATGAAAACGAAGACCGGCGATAATACTAAGGCCGAGCCGGCATCTCCTCTGCCGGTACGGCTATCGCTGCTGCTGCGGTCGCCAGTGCTATCATTGCTGCGAGGAGCTGTCGGTGAAACGGCGATTAAACCAAGGATGTGGGCGCCAAGTTAGCAGCCCATGAAAACTACGTGGTGGCCTTTTAGGTGGATAACGGGGACCCATCGATTGCGGGACCAGGACCTCAGGCCGCCAACTTGCGTTCGTTTCTGTTGAAGTCTTGTTGTATCCACGGCGGAGGCCACGGCGGAGGTCCTCTCCATCGCCTGAGCGGCGCCGAGAGTCGTGCCTGAAGACGGGGACGAGACAGATGGAGTGGGCTTGCGGATTCGCTTTTGAAAAAAAAAGTCGCCGCATCGTATGTAATGATTGATGTACAATGTATAGCATCAATAATCGTTCTCATGGTTCTCGTTAAATTTTTATATGGACTATATTCCTTCCGCATAGGAATTTTATGAGCCTTCCGCAAATGAATTCGATGCAGAATCCTGCTTGCTACCGCGGCATGCCGCATATTTATTTATATGCATATTTGCTTCCGCATAGGTGTTTTATAGGAGCGCGGCACGCGATCCCCGCATCGACTATCAGGCCTTCATGCCTTCGACCGTGACGTACGCAACCAAATTCCGTACAACGTCCGCATGTTTATTTTATGCATTATGCATTGAAATTCCGTGCACAGGTCCGTATAACTAGTTCGCATTGAGTACTCTTTTGACATCTCTCTGCACTTCTCTATATATATATATATATATATATATATATATGCATCCGATAGCAAGTGCATGCTCTTTAATGCAGTGTTTGGATGTCAAAAAATTATTATTGTAGAAATATAAATGTCTCATAAATAGCTTATTTTCTTGTTTGGTTTGAAATATAGTGTTTCACCTTATTTCAGTGCAATTAATACTGTGTTATTTCAAATGGTGTTTGAATGACATGAAAATAAGCCTGTATTTAGGATTTTTTTTTTAGCCACCACCCTTGGAATATGGTAAGTGGGAATAAGGCTATTCCATGGGAGAGCATGAAATAAATTCTAGAATACGAAAGTTTGACCGAAATACCAATTTTTGGGAGGGCCACCACCTTTTTTTCGCATGTTTGGAGAATAGCATGAAATAAGGCTCTATTCTAGCCAGAAATAGGGCATCCAAACACTACCTTTATTATTTTATATTTTTGTTTGGTTTGAAATATGATATTCCACCTTATTCCAGTGCCATTAATGCAGTGTTATTCCAATTGGTGTTTGGATGATATGGGAATAAGCATGTATTTCATTAGGAATTGATGATTTTTTAAAAAATTTCAAAAATACCCCTGACCAAATGATAAAAAATGGATTATCAATTATTTATTAATATAATTACTCAATAAATTATTTTTTATTAATTAATTTATTATTATGATTTATTAGTAGCGGTTAGCAAGAGAAAAGTGAATTATATCATTATCATTTATGATGGACATTGTTAAAGTAGAGCAAAATTTGATAGACAAGAAATACATGAGTTAGAAGAATCTTTATTACAATAAATATTTGATTTATGATATTTCAAATAAATGTATAAGAAGGACTGCTATACTATTCATATAACATACAAGTCAACTGAATTAGGAATGTGGAGATGAGAAGATTGGACCCAAACAATATCTAGCCAACAAGACATTTTTGAATACATGAAGTCACACTATGATATTCAACAAACATATCTGAACTCAAAGTTATAAGTATAAAACAAATTGGAAACTTTTCTTATAATGATTCAAGTCCATAAACCATAAATTGGACACTATTATACATGAGTCAGAAATTAGTGAATCATAAAGATACATCTCCAAAGGGCAAAGTCTACAAGTGGTAAGACATGATTTGAACCTACCTTGTATATATGCTAGCACAAGGAGCTACCAGAAACATAAGTATTGTAGCACATAAGAGCCTTTCAACCATTTTACCAATGCACACACAACAGTAGCAAATGCAAAGAATAAGCCAAAAACAGAAGTTATAAAAGACAATTATGGTTTTACAACTCCTGCAACCACGACATTAACAAGATATAATAGTCATAACCATCTAAAGTATTAACGAAGTATGTCCATACCGAAACCTAAGTACAAAGCCTACAAGAAAGGCTACTAAAACAAACAGAAATGTTTTAAAAGGTGCACCCACATTCCTGGCCAAGGCTACATCTTTTTTCCTTCTTTATATTTAATATCATGAATTTTTTCGATAGATGAATGATCATGAGGTTGACGATAACTCTCAAATGCAGCAATTACCTCATCTAGTTTTAAACTTCTTATATAAGGCATGCTTGAACTCGGTAACCTTGCGTGACACTCAGGCTAGGATTCATAGATCCCTCGTCTACACCCTACGAAAACTATATAACAACTTTTAGAAGACATCACTGTACCTCAATAGCATGTGGCTTGATTTCCTGCATTAATGTGAAACCAAAATGATACTCAAATTACATAATACATTGCACTGGTAATAAGTTAATCATGGTAAATATACTAATCAAATAAGAGGAAAAAATTATACTTAATAAAAGGACTCTGGTTAGACTTACTTCGCATGTTACGAGCAACCCATAGCCTATTAGCTATAGAATTGCGTAGTTCATCACCTCTTTGGGATTCGTTATCCCCTATAATTAAATAAAGGTTGACATTATCCTCATCGTGGTCAGCATACAAGGGTTCAATTGATATATTGAAGTATTTGTCGTTTCCTTGGGTGCATCGTATGAAATTGTGAATGATGCAGCAAGTCATTACAATATGTTTCTGGACCTTGAAGGGGTATGGGATGAGACTTCTAAGAATCTTATATTGCTTCTTAAGAATTACAAAGGCCTTCTCTACGCAATTTCTGAGTTGGGCATGTCGATGGTTGTATAAGTCTCGACAATTGTTATATTGTCTAGCCCTAGGATTGTTAAATATACTTAGATGGTACCTGCTGCCCCAAAAAGGGGTAAGAAACTTATCTGTATTGGCATATCCTGAGTTAACAAGATAATATTTCCTGTATACAACCAATGCAATTACTTAAACCGCTCAAAACTTCACTAAAAATATAAAATCAATTAAATATCAAAGCTTTTGAATACCTTATGGTATAATGAAGCCTCCTAACTCGACACACCAATATAGTACTCTCATGTCAACAGCAAATCCTTCCCATCCAGTACAAATGAAAATGAAAGAGTGATCAAATGAAACTATAGCCATAACATTTTGGGAAATGATGCCTTTTGATTACGAAAGTGGGGTTGTTTGCTTTTCTTGATTAACATAGGCATGTGCATACCATCAATCGCTCTAATAGCATTCTATGATGCAACCAACTATATCAAGATAAGTTAACAAAATTAAAAATTAAATACCAATGTTGAATTTGTTCATAGGTACCATAAGGTAAGGATGAAAATGGTTGTTTTCATGAATCCGTGGGTGCACGCCAATATCCTCACCCAGTTGAACTATAAATTCTTGCTTAAGTAAACAAATTGCTATTAGTACATTATTAAAATGTTGAGATATTGTCTCCTCTGAGTGCTGAAAAGTTTTAGCCAAAACTCTATTAGTTACACCATGACCTATGCCATAAAGAAAATATGCTAGTTGCTCCTGTACCATAACATTGTGTGTGCTAGTTACAAAGCCACGTGATACAAGCAACTCTTCTAGCTTCAAGAACATAGTGTTTGTCATCCTAAAGTGATCGTAACCTCTATCTGGATGTCCACTCAAAATATCTATTATGAGTTTGTGACTTGAGAATGGACGAGTTCAACATGGCACCTTCCAAATTACGTTACCATCTTACACATTAAGGATGCCTCTATTTATCAGTGTTGTTATGACATCTTGCCAATAGTTGTCCTCATCTATGAAAAATGCTATGAGCTCATGCAAGGTATTCATCTTTTAAAAAAAGAGAGTAGTTAATGATAACAAGCATATGCATAACTGTGTGTGCGTTGACCCAATTATTGATTTTGATGATTAACAAAAGACATGAGTATATTCATTATGTTTCTGACAAATTTGAGAAGTGTTTCAGGCATTAAGAATGTTTAATAAGTCAAAAGGTAAGGAAATAAGTTTTGAATTAGATTTTAATGGAAATTATTTAAGTTCAGAACTTAGAGTCGACATCTCAACAGTCTGAAGCCGACCCCAGGGCGTATCAGAACTTTTCTTTAATTTCGGCACGGTCCGGAGTCGACACCTATAGTTTCAAAGCCGACTCCAACCTGAGATATAGAGAAGTGCCTTCTGCGTCATTTTCTGGAGCCGACACCTGGAGTTCGGGAGCCAATACCTGAAAGTTGCGGAGCCACACCTGAGTTTCTGGAGCCGACTCTAACCTGAGTACAGAGAGCATGTTTTTTGGACATTGTTAGAGTCGATACCTTTGGATTCTGGAGCCGACTCCCGAATGCATCGAGCCAATACTTAACTTTTTTGGAGCTGACTCCTCAATGAACTTTTATTACTATTTTTGGACACCCCGACTTGGAGCCGACACATGAAAAGTTGGAGCCGACTCCAACCTATCAGGAACGGATTTTCAAATATCAAAACAGACTCCAACGGTAATATTTTTTTCACCTAATCTCTAACGGCTACTTTTTCTTTGTATGTAGAAGCAATCCAACCACTCTGTAACGGCTATTTTTCACCTAACCTTAGATTAAGAGATCTATAAAAAAGGAGAACCGTCCGTTTGAAATAAGACTGAAAAATGAGAAAAATACCCAGTGAAAAAGAGAGAAATTTCAAAGAGAAATCTCTGAGTGTACGCCCATCCACTAAAGAGAGATTCAAGAGAAATCCGAAGCATCCAAAGTTTGAAATCAAAGGATTTCCAAAGTGAAAAGGAGTTCAAAAAGCCCCAAATTTCTTCAACTTCTTAACGCGATTTTCAGTGAAGAATCTGAGCTGAGGTCTGACTCAATCTTTCAAAGGAGAAAAAGAAAAGAAGAAAAGTACAAATCAAAATCGCTTCAAACATGCTTTTCTTACCTTTGTTATTTAATTGAATATTTGCTCATTTGAGGAGCAGTTTTGTATTTCAAACTCTATTTTCTATTGTTGCTTGCTAATTCAATTGGAGATTGAATTAGTGAAGGTAGTATACCTCGGGACAAGCTAAGAATAGCTTGTGGGTTAGGTTTTGTGCTGGTGAGCCTATGAAAAATAGTTGGGTTCGTTGTGACCCCGAGAAAACAACAAGTTTGAGTTGTGAGCTTGTAAAACAACTCGACTGTAATCAAGTGGATTATAGTGTGGACCCAAGTGCTGCTTGAGAGTGGACGTAGGTGTTGAATACACCAAACTACTATAAAATCCTTGTATTCGCCGTGCTTTTGTCTCTCTCTCTACTCTCTTCATTTGTGCTTAGCTTTCTTCATTTACATTTGTACATTTTCATATTAAGCAAATAGTTGTCAAAAGAGTTAAAGTTTTAAAAGAACCCAATTCACCCCCCCTCTTGGGTTGCCATCTGGGCCAACAATTGGTATCAGAGCTAGTACTCATTTCAGTTTGATCTAACGATCAAGAGTCAAAAATCCAAATGGCAACTCAAGCTGGATCTTCATTTGCTGAAGGTCAATCCACAAATAGACCTCCTTTATTTAATGGTTCAAATTACTCTTATTGGAAAGCTAGAATGAGAATTTTTATTCAAGCTTTAGATTATGAACTATGGAGTGTAATCATTAATGGACCTAGCACATCCACTCACGTAGTAGATGGTTTTATAGTTCCTAAACCGAAAGAGATTGGAATGAGAACGATAGGAAAATGGCTCAGCTTAACGCAAAAGCCATGAATGTTTTATATTGTTCTTTAGATGCAAATGAATTTAATAGAATTTCCACTTGCATTTCTGCTAAAGAAATTTGGGATAGACTAGAAGTTACCCATGAGGGTACTAATCAAGTTAAGGAATCAAAAATTAATATTCTAGTGCACAAATATGAATTGTTTAGCATGGAACAAACTGAATCAATCACATACATGTACACTAGATTCACTGATATAGTTAATGGTCTAAAAAGTCTTGGTAAGACCTATATTAACTCTGAATTGGTGCGTAAAATTCTTAGGTCTCTTTCAAGATCATGGGAAGCAAAAGTAACTGCCATCCAAGAAGCCAAAGATCTGAATACATTACCTTTGGAGGAGCTGCTTGGATCATTAATGACCCATGAGTTGACAATGAAGCAGCATCAAGAGGAAGAAGTCAAGAAAAAGAGAACAATTGCCCTCAAGGCTGCAGAAAATGAAAAGAGCAGCAGTGATGAAGAAGATGATGAAAGAGGAGACTGCACTTCTTGCTAAATGTTTAAGAAATTTATGCAAAGAAGGTGACCTTTCCATAAGAAAAGGTTGGAACAAAGTTGGAAGGTAAAAAAGAAAAAGAGAAGGATAAAGAAAAAGAAAAAGAGCCCTTAATGTGTTATGAGTGCAAGAAGCCGGGACATTTCCGATATGAATGTCCTTAATTGAAAAAGGGGTACAAGAAAAAGAAGAAGGCTTATGTTGCAACGTGGAGCGATAGTGAAGAATCCTCTTCCAGAAGAAGAAAAAAGAAGTTACAAATATTTGCTTCATGGCAAAAGAAGATGATGAGGTAAGTACTGAAACTCATGACTTCACATTTAAAGAATTATTTGATACATTTAATGAATTAGTTGGTGATTTTAAAGTTTTGAAAAAGAAAAGCAAATCTTTAAAAACTGAAAATGTAAATCTTCTTAAAGAGAAAAATGAATTAGCTCTTGAAATTAAAGATTTAAAATATGAAAAAGAAGATTTTTTAAAAGAAAAAGAATTAATTTCTGATGAAAACATTAAGTTAAAGAAAGAAATGAAAAATATAAGGATATAGTTGATAATTTACCTTAAGTTCTTCAAAATTAAACATGATTTTAGATAGTCAAAAGGCTGTTTTTGACAAGGCAGGATTAGGATATAATCCTTTTAGGAAGCAAAAAATCTTTGAAAAATATCTTTATACGTGCTGGCCAATCTCCTAATATTACTTGTTTCAAATGTGGTTTAAAAGGACATAAATCATATGAATGCAATGTTAAGAAATCTAGCAAAAATTTGATGATTAAAGGAAAGAAAATATGGGTTCCTAAAGGAACAAATTTTATACTACTAACCATGAAGGACCCAAGAAAGCTTGGGTACCTAAACAGAAAGTTTGATCATCTTGCAGGATGTTTTGTAGCCAATAGATCAAAAAAAGATGGTATCTTGATAGTGGCTGCTCAAGGCACATGACGGGTGACAAGGATCAATTCATCACCCTTGAAGAAAAGAGGAGTTGTTACTTTTGGAGACAATAGGAAAGGTCAAATCATGGGCCTTGGTAAAATTCAAATAACTCCATCCACCTTTATTGAGAATGTTTTATATATTAAAGTTTAAAGCATAATTTAATTAGCATTAGCCAATTGTGTGATAAAGGTTTCAAAGTTTCATTTGAAGCTTCCATTTGCACTGTTTCTAATCCCATAGACAATAGCATTATATTTGTTGGTAATAGAAATGGCAATGTATACTTAATTGATTTAGACAATCTATCTATAGTAATCATTGCTTAGTTGCTGATAATGCTAATGTGAATGAGATTGGATGGCTATGGCATCGTAGATTAGGTCATGCAAGCACACACCTAATTTCAAAATTAAAAATGGATTTAGTTAAAGGACTTCAAAACTAGATTTTGAAAATAATAGAATTTGTGATGCATGTCAATTTGGAAAACAAACTAGAAATTCTTTTAAATCTAAAATATTGTTTCACTTCTAGGCCACTAGAGCTACTTCACATGGACCTTTTTGGACCATACTAGAACCACTAGTCTAGGAGGAAAGAAATATGGTCTTGTGATAGTAGATGATTATTCTAGATTCACTTGGGTATTGTTTTTTGGCTCACAAGATGAGACTTTCTCGATATTTCTGAAATTTTCAAGAAAGTCACAAATGAGAAAAACACACCATAGTGTCTCTTAGAAGTGATCATGGCACAGAATTTGAAAATCATCTATTTGAAAATTTTGCATTGAAAATGGACATTCATCATAATTTTTCTGCACCTAGGACACCACAACAAAATGGAGTGTAGAAAGAAAAAATAGGACTTTAGAAGACATGGCCCGTACCATGCTATGTGAAAGCAACTCCCAAAGTACTTTTGGGCGGAAGCTATAAACACGGCATGTTACATCTTAAATAGAGCTTTAATAAGACCAATCTTAAAAAAACTCCTTATGAACTATGGCATAATAGAAAACCAAACATTAGTTATTTTCATGCATTTGGTTGTAAATGTTTCATTCATAATAATGGTAAAGACAACTTAGGAAAATTTGATGCAAAATCTGATGAAGGCATATTTTTAGGATATTCAACAACTAGTAAAGCCTATAGAGTATTTAACAAGAAAAACTTAATTGTAGAAGAATCCATTCATGTAGTTTTTGATGAGTCTTTAGCATCCAGTTTGAAAAGATTGATGATGAGGAAGATACAAACTTAATTGAGAGAGATATTGAAAAATTAAATATAGATGTATCTTCAGATCATGAAAGAAGCTAAAGATGATGATTCACCTAGGATTGATGTTATTGATACTATCGTAATGATGTAGATCTCCTAGAGATTGGAGATATGCTTATGGTCATCCTAAGGAATTGATTATAGGTGATCCATCTCAAGGAGTAAGAACTAGATCATCAATGAGAAATATCAATAATCATCTTGCATTTGTATCTCAAATTGAACCTAAAACTATGAAGAAGCTGAAAAAGATAGTAATTGGATGTTAGCTATGCAAGAGGAATTAAATCAATTTACTAGGAATAATGTATGGTCCTTAGTTGATAGACCTAAAGGTCATTCTGTTATAGGATCTAAATGGGTATTTAGAAATAAATTAGATGAAAATGGCATAGTAATTAGAAATAAAGCTAGATTAGTTGCAAAAGGATATAATCAAGAAGAAGGAATTGATTTTGATGAAACTTTTGCACCAGTAGCTAGATTAGAAGCAATTAGACTATTACTTGCATTTGCATGTCATATGAACATCAATTTATTTCAAATGGATGTTAAAAGTGCATTTTTAAATGGTTTTATAAATGAGAAGTTTATGTAGAACAACCACCAGGTTTTGAAGATCATGAATTTTCAAATCATGTTTTTAAATTACACAAAGCACTTATATGGTTTAAAACAAGCACCTAGAGCTTGGTATGATAGGTTAAGCAAATTTCTAATTGAAAATGATTTTTTCTAGAGGAAATGTTGATAAAACTTATTTTTGAAAAGAAAAGATAAAGATTTATTAGTAGTACAAATATATGTAGATGATATTGTATTCGGTGCTACTAACAATCTTTTGTGTCAAGAATTTGCTAAGTTAATGCAGGGTGAATTCGAGATGAGCATGATGGGAGAACTCAACTTCTTCCTAGGACTTCAAATCAAACAAAGCAAAGAAGGGATTTTCATCAACCAAACAAAGTACACAAAGAAATTCTCAAGAAGTTTGGAATGGAATCAATCAAACCCCTTGGAACACCTATGAGTCCTTCATGCAAATTAGATAAAGATGAAGATGGTAAGAAAGTTGATCAAAAGCATTATAGAGGTATGATCGGATCTCTACTTTACTTAACAGCAAGTAGACCAGATATTATGTTTGTTGTTTGTCTATGTGCTAGATTTCAATCTGAACCTAAAGAATCTCACTTAATTGCTGTAAAAGAATACTAAGATATCTAAGTGGAACTAAAAATGTAGGATTATGGTATTCTAGAGACTCAACATTAAATTTAATTGCATATTCTGATTCTGATTATGCTGGTTGTAAATTAGATAGAAAAGTACAAGTGGTGCATGCCAATTTTTAGGAAGTAACTTAATCTCTTGGTTTAGCAAAAAGCAAAATTCAGTTGCATTATCAACTGCTGAAGCTGAATATGTTGCAGCTGGAAGTTGCTGTGCTCAAATCCTTTGGATTAAGCGACAACTTGAAGATTATGGTATACACTTGATAAAACTCCTATTAGATGTGATAACACTAGTGCAATAAACTTAACTAAAAATCCTTCAACATTCAAGAACTAAACACATTGAAATTAGATATCATTTTATTAGAGAACATGTAGCTAATAATAACATTTGTCTTGATTATGTTTGTACTGAGAACAATTAGCTGACATATTTACAAAACCCTTTGAGTGAAGAAAGATTTTGTTATCTTAGAGGAGAATTAGGGATTTGTGATCCATTGGAATGATTTTGAAACCCTAAGAATGATTATCTAGAATTCAATCAATTTCTTAAAATTCTTTCATGATTTAAGGACAATTATCTAGATATTTGAACAATTTGATTCTCACATTCCAAAGATTTTATCCAAATTTATTGATTTTCTTTTGACAAGTTTCGGATCCTTGAAACTCTTTTTTTTTTAAACTGTCAGAGTCGACACCCCAATTAGTGGAGTCGATATCGCTCTCAGTCTAAGACCTTGGAGCCGATACCAGCCTTAGCGGAGCGACTCCATTTTGGGCTGACTATTTTAGCGACCTGGAGCCGACACCTCGCTTTGCGGGAGTCGACTCCAAGTGGTCCAGGTTGACTATTTAGGGCAGAGCCGACTCCTCTTTCATTTCAATCGACTCCTAACTCTTCCAAACTCTCTCAAACTTTTCCAAAACCCTAAATCTCTCAAATTACCTCTCCACAGCACTCAATGGCACCCAAACGCAGAGGATCTTGTTTGAAGGAAGAGTAACGATGGGGAAGCGTACGGCAAGGCGTCCGCGCGTGAACCCACTCCCGAATCGTCCTTCAGCTCAACCGCATCCACTCCTAGTGCCATTCCTAGCCCCTCCTCACCATAAATTGATACCTAGTCAGCCGAATCATCACTATGGGAAGGAAAGTGGATTTTGAATTTTTTGAAGCCGAGGGTTTTCTATTAGGCAACAAAAAGGAGCTCGGTTGGGAAAAGGTATGTTCTTAGATGTTCCCATTATCCGCTCTAGTCAAGGAATTTTACTTCAATTTGTCAAGAGGAGATGGAGGATTAGTCAGTATGTTAGAGGAAAAGAATTCATCTCACATCCGAGATTTTAGGCAATCTTTTAGAAATTCCTGTTGTGGATTATTGCTAATTCACAGTGATAGAGCAGGAGCTTTATCAAGGATGAAAGAGATTTTACTGATTTGAAGGAAGTTAGGGCAAATCAGTTGCCTCTTGAGCTTAGACTTTTACATAATATGTGGTAGGATTCTATTTCCCTAAAACTAGCAGGTTTGAGTATGTCTCAGAGCGAGACATGTGATTATGGACAGTATTTTGATGGGTCAGCCAATCAACCTAGCAGGAATGATGATATGGTACATGGCTGAGGCTGGAAAGCAAGAGGAGATCAACCTTGCCTATGGAATGGTTTGACCATGGCATTCAAAGTCAAGGAGTTGTTATTTCTAAGAGTGAGCCAATGAAAAACTTTAGGCACACAGATTATTACAGCTTGGCTACAGTGCATAGGATGGGATTTGTGAAGGTGGATGGCAAATGGAAAAGAAAGGATCTGGATGAGAGAGCAGCCGACATTGGAGCCACTGCACCGTCAGGTCCATCAGTGAGGCATCATCACCAGAGCCTAGCTGATCATCACCACCACTGCACCCACTCCAGTTCCTGCACCTTCCACTTCCTATTCCTTCTGCTGTTTTTCTAGTGTTCAGTTAGAGCAGCTTAAAGAGTTATTTGTATTCATAAAGAAGAAATGAAGACTGAGTTGATAACAGTTTATGAGCTTAAGAGAAATGTCTATACTTTGGATGAAGAGTGAGCAAGATTGAATCCTTCTTGGACTTCTTCAGAAGCTTTGAAGACTGATCTCATGCATATTTTGAGAACTTAAAGAAATTGGAGGAGATTCTGAGACATATTCAAATGCAATGCAGAGCTTACAAGAGAAATACTGCATCTGCATTTTTGATAGAAGACTGAATGAATTTATCAAGACTCAAAGTGATGGAATGGGAAAAAAATTAGAAGAACTCAAGAAACTTTTAGATTTTGATGTTTTTAGCTTTTGTTGTTTGATGTAATGAAGTTTTTTTATACTATAATGAAATATGATGTAATGAAGTGTTTAACTTTATGAAATTTTGTAATAAAATTTTGAGTACTCAATGAATATCTTGAACTTTGATTTTGAGTTAATTTTGTTCTATCATTAATTTTGTTCTATTTAATGAATCTTTTCTTAACCTTTTTGTTGATAACAAAAAAGGGAGAGAAGATATTTGTATATGCATATGTAATGAATGAATTTGATTAATTGATATCAAGCATTGAATAAACTTAATCACTTAATCACATGAGTTTTAATGATAAAGAGAAGATGATAATTTGAGTATCATAGGGGGAGCTATCTCATTCAGGGGAGCTTAACTATGAAACTTAAAATTTGCTTTGAAATTCATTGTTTAAACATGCATACTCAATGTTTTTGTCATCATCAAAAAGGGGAGATTGTTGACCCAATTATTGATTTTGATGATTAACAAAAGACATGAGTATATTCATTGTTTCTGACAAATTTGAGAAGTGTTTCAGGCATTAAGAATGTTTAATCAATCAAAAAGTATAAGGAAATAAGTTTTGAATCGATTTTAATGAAAATTATTTAAGTTCAGAACTTAGAGTCGACACCTCAACAGTCTGGAACCAACCCAGGGCGTATCAGAACTTTTCTTTAATTTCGGCATGGTCCGGAGTCGACACCTATAGTTTCGGAGCCAACTCCAACCTGAGATATAGAGAAGTGCCTTCTGCGTCAGTTTCTGGAGCCGACACCTGGAGTTCGGGAGCCGACACCTGAAAGTTGCAGAGCCGACACCTGAGTTTCTGGAGCCGACTCTAACCTGAGTACAGAGAGCATGTTTTTTTGGACATTGTTAGAGTCGACACCTTTGGACTCTGGAGCCGACTCCCGAATGCATCGAGCCGACACTTAACTTTTTTGGAGCCGACTCCTCAACGAACTTTTATTACTATTTTGGACACTCCGACTTGGAGCCGATACATGAAAAGTTGGAGCCGACTCCAACCTGTCAGTAATGGATTTTCAAATGTCAGAATGGACTCCAACGATAATATTTTTCACCTAATCTCTAACGGCTACTTTTTTTTTGTGTGTAGAAGCAATCCAACCACTCTGTAACGACTATTTTTCATCTAACCTTGGATTAAGAGATCTATAAAAAGGGGAATCATCCGCTTGAAAATAAGACTGAAAAATCAAGAAAAATACCCAGTGAAAAGAGAGAAATTTCAAAAAAAAATCTCTGAGTGCACGCCCATCCACTAAAGAGAGATTCAAGAGAAATCCGAAGCATCCAAAGTTTGAAATCGAAGGATTTCCAAAGTGAAAAGGAGTTCAAAAAGCTCCAAATTTCTTCAACTTCTGAACTACGATTTTTAGTGAAGAATCTGAGCTGAGACCTGACTCAATCTTTCAAAGGAGAAGAAGAAAAGAAGAAAAACAAATCAAAATCGCTTTAAACAGGCTTTTCTTACCTTTGTTATTTAATTGAATATTTGCTCATTTGAGGAGCAGTTTTATATTTCAAACTCTATTTTCTATTGTTGCTTGCTAATTCAATCGAGGATTGAATTAGTGGAGGTAGTATACCTCGAGACAAGCTAAGAATAGCTTGTGGGTTAGGTTTTGTGCTGGTGAGCCTGTGAAAAATCAGCTGGGTTCATTGTGACCCCGAAAAAATAACAAGTTTGAGTTGTGAGCTTGTAAAACAACTCGATTGTAATCAAGTGGATTATAGTGTGGACCCAAGTGCTGCTTGGGAGTGGACGTAGGTGTTGGATACACCGAACCACTATAAAATCCTTGTGTTTGCCGTGCTTTTGTCTCTCTCTCTACTCTCTTCATTTGTGCTTAGCTTTCTTCATTTACATTTGCACATTTTCATATTAAGCAAATAGTTATCAAAAGAGTTAAAGTTTTAAAAGAACCCAATTCACTCCCACCCTCTTGGGTTGCCATCTGGCCAACAGTGTGTTGACAACCAATAATGATAGATAATATTATGTATTAACAGTCATTCCAGTAAAGTAACAACCTTGTTCGTATTTACAACAAATTTGTTATAACAAAGTTCACATTTGACATAATATAGATTACATATATATAAAAGCCATTTATCACAAAGTATCATCCCTTAACACATACAATACAAATATATGTTAAGGCCAACCATGACCGCCAAATTCATTTTGATGTGTTTGAGGTGCAGATGTGGTATGCACGAATTCCTCGGGACTACCATGAGGAGAAAGGGTACAATCCTGAAAAATGCTATCTTCACTTCTTGGCTTGATGATGACTGCATGAATGGAATAGGGCCACCTGGAGTAGCAGCATGCATGAGAGGAGGCATAAATCTATAGGGGCCACCTTGATGGACACCATGCATTGAAGGAGGCATGAAAACATTAGGCACATAAGCATAACTTCTAGAAGGGGCTGCAAGTGAAGGTGGTACGGTAGAACTCAACCATTTATCTTTTAAGCCAAGCTTCCAGTAGTGGCCCTTCATAATGCATAAAGAACCACCTATTTATCTTATTTTCAAAAGTCTCCCCTATAGCAAGACTATATTCATGTGTAATCCCGGGGAGACTCTTAACTTCCATATATACTCATAATAGAATACATTGTAGTACGGGCAAGCTCAAACCACTAAAACTAAATTATATCCCGAGGCCGAGGCGAGGCCAAGGCCGAGGCTGGGGGCCGAGGCCAGGGACCAAGGCCGGGGCTGAAGCCGAAGGCTGAGGCTGAGGCCAAGGTCAGGGACCGAGGCTGAGGCTAAAGCCAATAAAGGCCGATGCTGAAACCGAGCTGTCAAATTATCATCTGGCTCTAAAAATATATATGATGTTATGCTGTCGTCCAGGAAAATGATCACCCACATCAAATAGCACGTAATTGGCTCCTATTGGGCCAATGCAATTAGATTGATTTCTTTGGACTTTTGGCGGGTGACGGGAATCTCTCAACTGCCCTTTAGAATCAAAATATTTGCTTCCTCGACCTCGTTATTCGGTTCCCGTTTTCGCAGGGAACAAGTGCTTTAAGAATCGTGCTCGGAGTGTTTGGTGTGTCTTCCGCCGGTATTGCTTTAAGATTTGTGCTCGGAGTGTCGTCGTCCCCGATCTTCGCTGATCGTTGTCGTCGGCTGGTCCCCTTGCTCTGTGAGATGGCTGACCTCCCCAATCCATCTCCGGTCGGCCCCGATGGCGTCGGGAACGCTGGGATGTCCTGGCGCCGTGCCGGTGGAAGTCAGTTTGAATGGATCTCCCCGGCGCCTTCTCCGGTTGTGTCGCTGAACTGGAACGGCTGTACCTCGACATAGTCCAAGTCCCGATACCTGCGCTGGAGGAGGAAGTAGCTCGTTGGCACAATCACGCTATTTTGGCCCGTTGTCTCTCCCGCTGGATTCCTCCGGAGGCTATCCTCAGGGAATTCCAGTGAGCAGGGATTAGGGGGATATCGAATCGGTTTCGTTGGCCAACAGGCATTTCCTCTTCCGTTTCTCTGACCCTCTTGCCATGGAGCTTGCTCTCGGAAGACCCTGGGTCGCCAATGGCCAACCCATTGCCGTTGCTCCGTGGCAACCAGACTTCGTCCCATCCTCAAGCTCTCTGACCAGTGCCCTGCTTTGGATTCGTCTTCCCCAGTTGCCCATTGAATACTGGAAGGAGGACGTGCTATCATCCATCGTTGCGGTTGCTGGTGATTACATGTTCTCCGATGCTTCTACCAGAGAAAGGATTCGGGGAGGGTTCGCGAGAGTGTGTACTCGGGTGGATTTGAGCAAGCCCCTGAGGCCGGGTGCCCGTGTTCGTGGAAGCAGGGAACCATTCTGGCAGCAGTTTTCCTACGAAAATCTTGAAGGGATCTGCTGCTCGTGCGGTACCCTGCATCTCGGTGGGAGCTGTGGGGCGCCTCTTGATCCTTCCTCTTCCTCTGCCCCCCGAGTGGATCTGGATTTGGACCTTGGATGTCGTCCCTGAGGCGTCGGAAATCTTCTCCAGCGCTCAGCCTTCTCTCAGCAAACAGAAGCCTGGAATGAGCTCTGCTTCTCCTCCTTCCTCTGCCTCCCCGGATGGGTGGGTCTCTTCGAAGAAAGTCTTCAGGAGGTCGGGAGGCAAGGAGTCCACTCCCCCTTTGGACAGGCATCCTAATCGGGGGAATGATGCTGCTGATGGTCTTAGGTCCTCAGCGTGCCGTTTTTCCCCTGGCGTGCCGGTTTGCAAGGGTTCTCAAATTCAAGCCACTGACTCTAACATTCAGACTCCTGAAGGGAAAAGGGGTGGTGATCCAATCAAGTTGGCTGCTAACCCATTTTCTTGCCTGGAGTCAGCTTCCTCTGATGGTAATGGTCCTGGCCTCCTGTTGTCCCATATAGGAGGAAAATCTGGCCCTGCTAAGCGGGCCCGGCCTATTGAGCCTCTAACACAGCGACTACCTTCTAAGCCTAATTCATCCAAAGGCAAAGGACTGCTGAGAGGTAAGGATGGGAAGAAAGCTATCTTCACCTTCTCTGCTCCTTCAGTTACCCCCCAGGGTTTAGGTGTTTCCCCTGGGCCGGGGTCCAAGAAGTCCCGTTGCAAGGAGGGGACTACTCTGGGCAGTTTGGTAGAGTCCTCCTTACCTCCTTCGACGGCTGTGATAGATCATGACTCTGCGGTCTCCCTTCTTAAGAATGCTATTCAGCAAAAAGATGTAGATATGGCTATGGAATTGGCACGGCAGGAGTGCCAGGAAGCAGGGGGAAGCAGTGCTCCGGAGCTTGTTGGCTCCCACGCTACTTCTGACTCTATTGTTCTGGAGATATCTGGGGATATGGATGATGTCCCCCCTGCTCTTCCTTCTGAATGAAGCTTCTTTTTTGGAATGTGCGAGGTGCTCAGAAACCCTCGTTTCGGTCCTCGTTCGGTAGGCTTCTTCAGCTTCATGACTTCGATATTTGTGTTCTGCTGGAGACCTGGCTGTCTGGGGCTAGCCTTGTTCGTCTTCAGAGACAGCTTTCCAGATTATGGGTTTCTTACTCCATTGAGTCGGTTGGCCTCTTTGGTGGTATTATGGTTCTTTGAAAAAATAATAACATCAGGGTTGATGCCTTTCACGGATGTGGTCAACAGGTGTCCCTGGTCATATCTGAGGGTTCCTCGGCCCCCTGGCTTCTCTCGGGTGTTTATGCCAGTACCGACTTCAGACTGCGTTGTGATCTCTGGGTGGAGCTTCACTCTCTTCTTGCTCAGGGCTTACCTTCCCTCCTTGCTGGTGACTTCAACTGCATTGTCGGGGCTGACGAGAAAAGAGGGGGTCAGCAGTTCGTTGGATCACTGGATGTTGTTGAGTTCAGATCCTTTATATCCTCCGCTGGGCTCTTGGATCTGGGGTTTTCGGATCCCTTTTCACCTGGTGTAATAACGCCAAGGCTCTGCCCGTGTTTGGGAAAGACTGGATAGGGCCATAGCGTCTCCTTCCTGGCTCCACTTTTTCCTTCTGCTACCATTACTCACCTGTCCAGAATTGGCTCCGACCATTGTCCTATTCTTGTTTCTACTGATAACACCATTCATCAGAGCAGGATGTTTAGATTTGAGAAATTCTGACCTTTTATTCTTCTGCTAGGTCAATCATCTCTCAGGTTTGGCGATTACCTATTAGAGGGAGTGCTACCTATCGTCTGTCTCGACGCCTGATTCTTGCTGGTCGTAGACTCTCTAGATGGAACAGACGAGAGGTGGGGGATATTGTTCGGCAAGTTGAGCAGACTGAGGCTACCATCTCTACCTGCAGTCGAAAGAGGATCAGGAGGGGTTCCTTAATCAGTCTGACCTTTCGACTCTCAGGTCCTTTTGGCTGAGCACCATTCTCTTTTGTTGCAGCAGGAGACCTTTTGGAGACAAAGGTCCCGAATCCAGTGGGTTAGGGAGGGGGATCAACACTAGATTCTTTCATCAGGCCACTTTGAAGCGCCGTGCGATGAACCGCATTAGGCATTTAGTTGATAATGAGGGGGAGATTCAGGAGGATGTTCAGGTTATCAGGACCTTGTTATATCAGTTCTTTCAGTCTAGATGGACGGAGCATACTGGAGTGGGTTTCCCTGTGTTTCCTGTTCTGGCCCCGTTTAGGGTCACCACTGCTGAAAATGCTCGTCTCACCATGCCTATTTCGGCGGACGATATTCAGCGGGCTGTTTGGGATCTTGGTGCCGATAAAGCCCCTGGTCTGATGGGTTTCCTCCTTTGTTCTTCCGCTTCTATTGGGATATAGTGGGCCAGGAGGTTGTGCAGGCCATTCAGCTGGTGTTTCTCTCTCACACTGTCACCTCTGATTGGAATAGGACCCTTATCACCTTGGTGCCCAAACGCCCTGATGCCTCCTCTCCTCAGCATTACCAGCCTATCAGTCTATGTTCCACCTTGTACAAGGTGTGTGCTCGCATTTTGGTCTCCGTTTGTCTCCGGTGATCCCTCGCCTCATCTCCCTAGAGCAGGGCGCTTTTATTAGGGGACGTAGCATTACTGATAATGCCCTTCTAGCACAGGAACTCATGCATGACCTTCAGCGTGCTTCTCGACGTCGTAGCCTCATGGCTGTTAAGCTTGATATGGAGAGAGCTTATGATAGAATGAGCTGGGATTTTCTGAGACATACGCTAGCCGAGTTTGGGTTTGATGATTGCTTTGTCGACTGGATTATGGCATGTATTCTTCGGCCATCCTTCTCTCTCATCATCAACGGGGGTCAGACGGATTATTTTCACTCTGAGGTCGGTTTACGGCAGGGTTGCCCTCTGTCCCCTTTTCTCTTCATTCTTTCTGCTGATGCTTTGTCCAGGGCTCTTATTCAGGCTCAGATGGATTTGTCTATTGCCCCATACTCTGTGAGTCCAACTGGGCCGACTCTCTCCCATCTACTGTTCTCTGATGACTGCATCCTTATGGGTAAGGCCACTATTCGTAATGCATCCATATTTGCGGCCATAGTGCAGACCTATTGTCGGGCTTCTGGTCAGAAAGTTAATTTAAGTAAATCTCTGATATGTTTTAGTCCTAAGATGGCAGCTGCTGTTAGGGATTCTATCTTGCATATCATGGGTATTACTTCTCAGGCTGATCGGCTATCCTACTTGGGGATCCCAATCACTGGTAGAAGGCCTCGTCGTTCTGATTTCAGTGTTCTTGAGAGGAGGGTCTACGAACGCTTAGATGGTTGGCAGGTCTCTGGGTTATCTATGATGGCTCGGATCACTCTTATGCGCTCAGTTCTCTCTTCTCTTCCGCTCTATCTGTTATCTAACGCGGCCATCCCTGTGACGTGCCTAAGGAAGATAGAGCGTCATTTTCGGGATTTTCTCTGGGCCTCGAGCCAGGACGGTCATGGAGTCCATCTTCTTGCCTGGGATATCATTTGCTTGCCGATTGCTCAGGGGGGTCTTGGTATCCAATCTCTTGTTGCTAGGAGGGAGGCTCTTATTGCTAGGCATGCCTCGTGATTCTTGCTTGATCCGCGTTGTTTGTGGAGCGCCTTCATGCATGGTAAATACGGAGATTGGAATCACTCTATCTCTTCTCCTTCTTCTGTGGGCACTCCTTCTTCTGGAAAGAGGTTTGTCGGCATGCTTCGGTTGTTATGGACCGCACCTCTTGGATGATTGGTGATGGTTCTTTAGTCGATATCCTTCAGGACACTTGGATTGCGGACCAGCCTCTTTCTCGGTGGCCAACCTTTGTGACCACAGATATCCCTAATGGTATGAGAGTTTGTGATCTTCTCTCCCTTGACCACACTGTCTGGGACCATTCTTTGGTTTCTACTTTCTTCGGGGGAGAGCTTTATCACCGTATTACTTCTATTCCTCTCATTGAGTCATGCTACTGATATAAGGGTTTGGTGGAGATCTTGCTCATCTCGGGCTCCTATCGGGGATCTCCTGCATATCTATAGGCCTTCGCCCTTGCAAGTTATGGATTCGGCTTGGATTTGGCATCTTCCCATTCATCCGAGGGTTTGCCTTTTTATATGAAGCTGGCTTGGAATGCGCTTCCTACCTGTTCTTTGCTCTCTGGGAGAGGGATGCGTATCATGCCTATTTGCCCGGTGTGTAGCCTTGAGGAGGAAACTGTGGATCATGCTATCTTTTCATGCCCCAGAGCGAGACAGATTTGGCAAAGGTTAGGTGCGTGGTCTTGGCTGCAGGATTTGGACTCCCATCGTTTATCCTTCTTGAGGCTGCTCAAACAGGTCAAGGGGGGGGGGGAACCATCAGGTGGGCCCGACGTTGGCTTATGTTGCTCTCCAGATCTGGTTATCCCGTAACCAGTTCGTGTTCTCGGACGTGCTCACTCCTTCTTATCGGGTTGTCAGGACGGCTGTCTCCTTATATGCTGAGTACACTCTACATCAGAGGACTATTGGTGTTGATAGCCCTGGCCTCTGGGACTCCCATGCTGCTTCTGCAGCGCACCGGCACACGGTCTTTATCTCTTGGGAGCCCCCTCCTCCAGGGTTTGTCAAAATCAATTTTGATGGGAGTGTTCGTGGGAGATGTGCGGGATCTGCTTTTGTGATTCGGGGGCCGGAGGGGTCGTTGCTTGCGGCCGGCGGCTTTGGGACTCTGGATTCTTCTGTTCCCCTTGCTGAGCTATATGCGGCTTGGGCCGGTATTTCTCACGCCCTTCGGAGCCTGGGTACTACGAAGCTTATTATAGAGGGAGACTCAGCTACGGTTATTAGCTGGATCCGTCAGGAGTCCAATGTCCACCTGCCGACCATTCCTTTGATCAGCGACATCCATTATCTCCTTCAGGGAGCTACCAGCGTCCAGATTCGACATATCTACAGGGAGGCCAACTCTGCGGCTGATTGGATTGCCGCCAGGGTGGCCTATCATTCAGGGTTCTGGAGTTGGATGCTCGGCGACCCTTGTCCTCTCATCCTGTCACATATTTTGTATTCGGATATCTCGGGTTTGACTCACCCTAGATTGTGTGATCATCCGCTTGTACCAAAAAAAAAAAAATATCGACCTTCCGTCCAAAGAATCTGTCGGACTTGCCATCGGTCTTTCCCCCAGATGCCGCCGGTTCCTCTAAGCTCGAAGTCCAATACTTCTCGAAGCCATCATCGACCTGACAGGTGTTTCTCTGAATAGGTTAGGGTTAATTTCCCTTTTTATCTAATTACTCCTCTCTTTCTGATTTCTTTGATGCCTTTGTGTTTTAATAGCTCCTCTTATTCGTGTCTTCTCTCTTTTTAATGAGAACATCTTTATGTTTGGAAATTTGGCTCGTGTTGGGATTTTTGACCTATTGCATAAAACCCTAGCTGGAGGCGTTCTGTTGGCTCTTTGGATCGGGGGTCATATAGGTTCGATTTTGTTTTGTTCTAATTGGGAGTTGTTGTTGACTTTACATGGGATGGAATCTCTTGAAATCTTGTAAAGAAATTTAATTTGATTTTCATTATGAGTGGGACGTCACGAATGCATCTTCTGAGCTCTGATCAGTTACGGATGGATATTGGAAGTTTGGATGCCGGTTCTGGTTTGAAGACAATGATCTTTATCTTAATCTTTCATGATCAAGATTTAATTTTTACAGCACAATTTCATTGGTTTCTTTGCCATTGTTGACCATGAGATGGTTTTTACAGCACTGAAAAGAAAAGAAGATGCATATGGCCCCAAATGAATCATTTGGAAACTAGTGTAGATATACGTGATATGTATTAGGTTGTTTGTTAGGTATTAGGATATATGGTTGAACCTATCTGCTAACCTAACCTGGCTTGGTTTGGAGTAAAGATGTTTTCCTGAATAATTATGGGTTGGTTCTTAGTCAACTGCGTGACTTGTTTCAAGTTATGGTCTTGAATGTACACAACTGGTATGTTTCTTATTTGTGTAATTGGTATGAGTGATGACGTTTTGGGTTGCAAATGGCATGCATAGTGTAAGCCCATTTCTTATATTAATTGGAGGAAATGCTCAATGTTTAAACTCGAAAATCATCTAGACATGTAGAAAAGCTAACAAGGCCAAATGTAGCAGAATACACCAATTTTGGTGCACTAGTTATAAGCTAGAGTGAAATTGAAATGATTTCCTCGTCTGCATTTTAATGCAAATACGGTAAAATCTTAGATAATGATGCCATTGTATATTTGATATTACTAGATCTTGAGGTTATCTTGCGATTCTTGATCATGCACATGATAAAGGTTCACGTGTATATTTATCTGTTCTTTTCTAGCTCACATGACTAATCCATTAAACAATAGGTTAGTAATGTTAGTTCTTTGCCTAAGCTCGATGATAAATTCTCTTCAGGTTGATTAGGCAGGAAATATAAAAGGTGTTTTTCTGAGGAGCTATTCTAGTACTTTCTCAAGTACTGTATAATGGTTTTGTTGTAAGGTTTTGCCCAGCTAAAAGGAGGAGCTAATAGAAATCAAAATCCCATTTTTGTGGCAATAGCAAGAGAATAGCAATGACATTTCTGTGCTTGTATTATTATTGATTTTTTATTTTTGCTGAGAGATTTCTTTTTTTTTTTATCTTCTCTTTTTGGAGCACCAATGACACATAGGTTTCAAATCTTCTTACTTATATCTTCCTGGGCTATTTAAGTTTAAAGGTTAGGCTAGAGTTTTTATTATACATTACTGAATGATTTGCTACGGGACATTTGCTATTGCCCCTTCTTATTTTTATTCTCCATTTCTTCTAATTTCCTTGATCCTTTTCCTTAATGTTCATTTTCAATCCTTTCAAACCATTCATGTCTTAAATCAGCTTTAGACATATCTGATGCTTATTTTTTCATAAAAACTGAACAGGGCATATAACAAAATTTAAGAACACACTAATGATCTCTGAGCATCTAACATTTTGTCATCTAATGTATAACAACCAAGATATGATCTGCCAAAATTTAAGGATTTTCTATAGCTAATTCTAATTAGTCATCTTCTGGCTAATTTGGTGCTGACTTTTGGACAAAAGAGGGCTTTCATGAAAGCAAGAAGAATGTTTGGTACATTAAGAAACAACTTGTAGTTTAAGACTGCGCAAATGGGGAAGAAAGCTTCAAGAGTTCTCAATAGACATTTGAAGAATGTAGATAGAGAAGGAAGAAGGAAAATTTTGAGCCACAAGTTCAATGCCAAAGATCCAAATAAAAGAACAATTCCAGAATTTGAGATTAGCAAACCCCATTATGTAGTAAGCTTATTATGCTTTTGCACACAAGGCATCCCTCCCAACAGGAGGTGTGCGCGTGGCAGGTTGGCTTGGGCAGGACGACTCGAGGGGAGCTATAATAGGGGGGGACGCTCCAAATTTGATGCTCCAATACTCCCAAAATCTTCTTCTCCCTGAACTTTTTCTCTTCGGGTCCTGCAGTCCTCCCCGCCATTCTTCTCCCATTAACCAGGTCAGTCCTTCTCCCATGGCCTCTTCACCTGTTATTTTCCTCCCCTGCAGATGCAGGCTTCTCCATTTCCTACCCCCTCCTGGTCCTCCTCCGAGGACCAGATTCCTCTGTCCCAGTGGTGGGTTACCGACCGAGCCCCCACCAGGATCCGTCCGATTGCCGCTGGGACCCGTAGGGCCACTTTAGAATCTCCCGACATGGTTGTCTCCACTGTGACCGGCCAGAAACTGACCAGAATTAGAGCCATTTATAGGATTCCGGATAAATCCGGTTGTCTTTCCCTACCTCTGATGACAGGGTGACCTCCTCCCGTCCTGGGAGGGTTGCCCTGTATGAAGCCTTTCTCAAGGCTGGCCTCTGATTGCCCTTTCATCCTTTGATCGCCAACCTCCTTGACTTCTATTCTATAACACCTTCACAATTGGTTCTAAATTCCATTCGAATCATATGCTCTTTCTTCGTTGTGTGCCGCCTCCAGGGGTTAGAGCCTAAGGTTTCCCTCTTTCGTAGCTTTTATAACCTCCGTCAGCAATCAGGTTGGTCGGTGTTCCAACCTCGGCCCAATCGAGTCTTGAAGTTTAACCTCCCTACCTCTGTCAAAGGGTGGAAGACTTGATTCTTTTTCACCAACCTTGAGGGGGGGGCCGAGTTAGGGGGACCCAAATGTAGGGCCGAACCAAAACCATCTGGTAACTCCGAGGGACAAGAAGGCCTTCGATATGTTGCAGGCGGCCGTCGTCCCCCGATGCAACCAGCTTCTGATGGAGGATAACCTTCAGTTCGCGGGCCTCCTCCCGAGTGGCTGTGAGCAACCTCGGACGCTCTCCTCCTCACTACCTTCCTTTCCTTTTTCCTCTTTTCTCTTCCTTTTTTTTAATCGACTTTGATTTGTGCAGCTACGAAGCTACCAGACTCGCTGGTGAGGAGGGCGGCAGTTAAAAAGAAGAAGGTCGCTGGTAACGCCGAGTCATCGAGGAAGAGGCCTCGGTCTCCAACCCCTTCTCGGTCTCCAACTCGATCTCCGACCCGGTCCCACTGATCCGCCGACCTCGAGGGCACTGGGAGCAGCCTCTGGGGGGCCAAGAGCTAGTGCTCCCGGTCGATCTTACCATCGACACACCTCCCGAAGGGCTGAGAGTCGAAGCCACCCGCTCGGCCGAGGAGCCGACTCTACTAGATGGGGGGCCACCCTGCCCCGGGGTTGAGCCGGCCCAAGAGGAAGTCCCACTCATGGTCCAGGCTGAGGAAAACCAGGCGACGGCAGGGCTGCCAACTGAGGAGGGGACGCCGGCCTTCGATGCGGCTCCAGCAGCGTCCAATCGGACTGGGACCGACAAGGGGGATGAGCTCGAGGCCATCCCCTCCAGACCATCGCTGATTAACCAGGGGCATGTGGCTGAGCGACTGGTGACCCAGATTTGCCAGCCCAAATTCTAGAGAGAGCTCCACAGCCAAGGGGCCGCATCGCTCTTCCAGGACGTCTTCGCAACCCAACTATGGGTAAGTGTTGTTGTTTTTTATGCCACCGTTGCCCCTTTTCGATTGCCTACTGACAATGGCCCTTTAATACAGACGGCAAACTCCATAGTGGCGATGAGAGACATGCTCGCCCGGGCCAAGGAAGCGCTCTGCCAGTCTTGGCAAGAGGCCGCTAAGGTTCAGGCCCAAGCTAAGAGGGCCGAGAGGGCCCTGAAAGTGGCCCGAGTCGAGCGGGACAAGGAGCTCAACGAGGTCAAGCGTTAGGCTCTGGCTGAGCTCGAGTGCCTAAGGAAGCGGCTAGAAGTCGCCGAGACGACCATCGGCGCTCAGGACTTGCGCATCCAGTCCCTTGGCATCGAGGTGGAGGCGGCAGAGAAGCGGGCCTCCAATGCCGAGGAGATCGCCCAAGGGTCAGACGCCCGAGCAGCAGGGATGGAGGAGACCATCCGTAGGGCGAAGGAGAAGGCCAAGATCATCGAGGAGAGGGCCTTGGCAGCCGAGGGGAAGGTAGCTGCGACTGAGGGAAAGGCTACCGCCAACGAAGAGAAGGCAGCCACGACGGTGGACAAATTCCGAAGGAGCACGACTTTTGTAGAAGAATTGGCCGAAGCTTCCTCCGGTGCCTATCTCATCGGCTTTTAGGACGGCAAGGAGAAGGTCAGCCGAGTCTACGCCTCTCTGGCCTCGATGATCTCGAGCCGAACGAAATGTCAGAGGGGTCGACAGCATCTCCAGGGCCGACCGACGATGGGTTCGGGCCGACCGAGGCCTAAACATACATACCCCCCCCCCTTTTCTCTTTCTTTTTTTTATCTCTGTACCGAAGTCCGACCTAGGTCGGCATTTTGTAAACCTTTTCAATAGAGCAATGAAAAGTATAGATTTTGATAGAGTGTTAAACCTTGTGTCCTTCACTGCATGCTTTTTCCGCTGGGATGTGGCCTTCGCAAGATTGAGTGGACTAGAAACGAGCTCGGCCCGTGGTTGAAGTAACAACTCAGGGCCGGTGCTGAGGCCGTACCTTGGGACCAAGTCAACGTCAAGCTTCCAAGGCTGATCGGATCCAAGCCTCGGATGTCAATGGTACATCGGTCTAGGAGTGCCGAGCTCGGGCTTGAGTGCCGATGGTACATCGGTCTTGAAGTGCCAAGCCAACCTCGGGCTTGAGTGCCGATGGTACATCGGTCTTAGAGTGCCGAGCCGGGCTCGGGCTTGAGTGCCGATGGTACATCGGTCTTGAAGTGCTGAGCCGAGCTCGGGCTTGAGTGCCGATGGTACATCAGTCTTGGAGTGCCGAGCCGAGCTCGGGCTTGAGTGCCGATGGTACATCATTCTTAAAGTGCCGAGCCGGCCTCGAGCTTGAGTGCCGATGGTACATCGGTCTTCAAGTATCGAGCCGAGCTTGGGCTTGAGTGCCGATGGTACATCGGTCTTGAAGTGCCAAGCCGAGCTCGGACTTGAGTGCCGATGGTACATCGGTCTTGAAGTGTCGAACCAAGCTCGGGCTTGAGTGTCGATGGTACATCGGTTTTGAAATGCCGAGCTGACCTCGGGCTTGAGTGTCGATGAAAAGTCGGGCTGGAGTGCCGAGTCGAGCTCGAGCTTGAGTGCTGATGGGGAGTCGGGCTTGAGTGCCGAGCCGAGCTCGGGCTTGAGGTGCCGATGGTACATCGGGCTTGAGGTGCCGAGCCGAGCTCAAGCTTGAGCTAGAAAGACAAGTTACTCGAACACTTTTTCATTAAATAAAGAAATATGAGATATACAAAATTCTTCATTTTAACAAGGCAGGAGCGAGGTATTCAAACCTAAGATCACCCAATTGCGTACATTATTGATAGTATCGACGGAGGTTATCCGAATTTCAAGTGCAAGGAAGAAGCTTCCCATCGAGACTTTCGATTCGATATGCTCCGTGATGAAGGGCCTCAGTGACTCGGTAGGGGCCTTCCCAATTTGGCAACAACTAGCCTCCCTCCGTTGGTCTCCATACCTCGGCTCTCCTAAGAACCAAGTTTTCTGGTAAGAAGACTTTGGGACGAACATGTGCATTGTAGTATCTGGCGGCTCTCTGGAAATAAACTGCCATTCTGAGGCATGCTAAGTCGTGCGCTTCTTCGACAAGGTCTAGATTGGCTCACAGCCGAGCCAAGTTATCAACCTCGTTATATGACTCTATCCGAGGGCTCGGGAGGCCAATCTCCACTGGGATGATGGCCTTAGAGCCGAACACAAGGGTGAAGGGGGTCTTCCCAGTGGGAACACGCGGCATGGTGTGGTAGGCCCATAGCACATTGGGAAGCTCCTTCACTCATCTCCCTTTGAAATCATCCAATCGTGTCCTTAGCCCTTGAAGAATGATGCGATTGGTTACCTCGGCCGCTCCGTTAGTTTGGGGATGGCCAACCGAGGTAAACCGCTGGTGAATACCCAGTTCAGCACAGAACTCTCTGAAAGGGGCGTTGTTGAACTGTCGGCCGTTGTCAGTGGCAAGAGTGTGAGGTAGCCCAAAGCGGTAGATGATGGACTTTCAAAAGAAGGTCCTGACCTTGTGATCGGTAATCTTTGCCAGCGCCTCAGCCTCCACCCACTTGGTGAAATGGTCGATAGCGATAAGCAAAAATTTTCGCTGGGCATAAGCCGGAGGAAACGGTCCCAGTATATCCATCCCCCACTAAGCAAAGGGCCACGGAGCCAATAAGGGACTCAGCTGGGTAGTTGGCTGCCGCTGAATGTTGGTGTGCCACTGGCAACTGTCATATCTCCGCACCAGCTCGGCCACATCCTCCCTCATAGTGGGCCAATAATATTCCTGTCACAAAGCTTTATACGCCAGTGTCCTACTCCCCAAGTGGTTTCCGTAAATACTCTCATGGATCTCGCGTAGGATGTAATCGGCGTTCGCCGAAGTGGCACACCGAAGGAGTGGGTAGGAGAAGGACCTTCGGTATAGGCGCCCATCTAATATCAGAAACTTGGGGGGCCATCTCTTAAGCAACTTGGCTTTCGCAAAATCATCAGGAAGAGTGCCGTCGGTGAGATATTGGACGTAAGCCTCCGTCCACATGGGCTCTCGGCCTATTGATAAGGCCTCTTTGGCAGCTTCGATGCTTGAACTTTTAGATGCTCTACGTACGTTCTCCCCAGGGCTCCGTCGACCGAGGTGGCCAATCGGGACACCGCGTCAGCTCTGGTGTTCTCGCCCCTAGGGATATAACTAACACTGAAGTGAGTAAATGATGAGGTTTATGATTGTACCTTACCCAAATAGCGAGACATAGTTGGATTCTGGGCCTCGTATTCTCCAGCAACCTGCTCGGAAATGAGCTGGGAGTCGGTGAAAGCTCAGAGGCGCTTCACTCAAAGTTCTTTGGCCAGTCTCATGCCCACCAGCAAGGCTTCATACTTTGCTTGGTTGTTGGTCGTGAAAAAAAGGAACCGTAGGGCATACTCCACCGTTTCTCTCTCTGGACTAGCCAGGATGAGGTCGGCTCTACTCCCCTGAGAGTTCGAAGCACCATCGACATGAAGGACCCAGTCCCACCCCTCGGCCTCGGCCATCATGTCTGAGGAGGCTGAGTGAAGTTCTTCGGCTGGTTTCTTTGTCTAGGTGCAGTCAACCAGGAGTTTGCAAGGACTTGGGACTTTATGGCCGACTTCAGCCAAAAAGACAGATCGAATTCTCCCAACTTGATTGCCCATTTTGTCAGCCGTCCTGAGGTGTCGGGCTGGGATAGGATTGCTCTGAGCGGCTAATTTGTGAGCACCACGACCGAGTGGGCTTGAAAGTAGGGCCTAAGGCGCTGAGCAGAGACGATTAGCGCAAAAATAATCTTTTCGGTACGAGAGTACCTAGTCTCTGCATCATGAAGCATCTTACTGGTATAGTAAAAGGGCTTCTGAGTCCCATCAGTGTCGGCGCTGACGAGCATGGAGTTGACGGCCTCGACAGAGGCCGCAAGGTAGAGGAAGAGCTCTTCTCCATCTCTTGGCTTGGACAACAATGGTGGGGTGGACAGGAATTCCCTCAGCCCCTTGAATACTCTCTGACACTCTTTGGTCCATTCAAAGTTATTATCCTTGTGCAGAGCCTTGAAAAAGGGTAGACACCTTTCCGCCGACTTGGACAGGAAGCGGCTTAAGGCTGCTATCCGCCCAGTCAGACGTTGAGTCTCCTTCTTATTAGCCGGGGGCTTCATGTCAAGGATGGCTCAAATCTTGTCCGGGTTCGCTTCTATCCCCTGCTGAGTCACCATAAAGCCAAGGAATTTGCCGGCTGTGACTCCGAAGGTACACTTCCATGAGTTCAGCTTCATCTGACAATGGCGAAGGTTATCGAAGGTCTGTGCTAGGTCGGTAATGTGGTCATCGGTATGGATGCTTTTTGTCAGCATGTCATCTACGTAAACCTCCATATTGCATCCAATTTGGTTTTCAAAGATCCTGTTCATTAGCCTCTGATATGTAGTCCCCACATTCTTCAGTCCGAACGGCATCACCCTAAAGCAGTAGATGCCCTTCTCGGTCACAAAGGAGGTGACCTCATATGCTGGGTCCATCTTAATATGATTGTATCCCGAGAAGGCATCCATGAAGCTGAGAATCTTGTGGCCCGACGTGGCATCCACCAGCTGGTCAATTCTGGACAGTGGAAAGCTATCCTTGGGGCACACCTTGTTGATATCGGTAAAATCAATGCACATTCTCCAGCTCTCATTGGCCTTGCGGACCATCACAACGTTGACGAGCCAATCTAGATAGTGCACTTCTCGGATATGCCCGGCTACCAACAGCCTTCTACCGCTCGGGGGCAAAGCTTCTCTTCTTTTGTAAGACCAGTCGACACTGTGGATTGATGCTGAGCTTGTGGATAATTACATCAAGGGGAATGCCTGGCATGTCCAAGGCCGACCAGGCGAACACATCCGAGTTGGCCCAAAGAAAGGTGAGGAGCTATGCCCTCGCTTCCTCGGAGAGTAGCGATCCAACTCGGACAGTCTTTGCCAGGTCCTCCCCCAATGGGAAGGTCAATAAGTGTTCGGCTGGTTCCCCCCTCCTTTCTAAATCCCTGAGGTCCACCAATGCAGTCATTGGCAAGGTCGATGCTTCTTGAGGGCCAAGCACCATGTGATAGCAGAGGGACAATAGGTTCCTCTCTCCACGCATCTTTCCTACTCCTTTATTGGTTGAAAACCTCACAAGCAACCTCTTGGTGGAGATGACGGCATACAACAAGTTTAGTCCAGGCCTACCAAAGATGGCATTGTAAGCCAGGGGAACCCAGACAACCAGGAACCTCACCATGACCGTTTTCTGGCAGAGCGACGTTCCAGCCATGACCGGGAGGGTGATTTCCCCTTTTACCTTCACAAAATCTCCGATGAAGCCCATGAGGGGCGTGGTGACAGGCCAAAGAGAGTCATGAGACAAACACATTTGAACAAACGCGTCATAACTTAAAATGTCAGCTGAGCTTCCACTGTCAACCAATATCCTTCTTACAGGGTGTTTCGTAATCATCATAGAAATGACAACGCTGTCATCATTAGGATTGCTCACCCCCTCTAGGTCCTTTTCAAAGAAAGGAATTACAGGCTCTATTCCCTCCTCCCCCTAAACCTCTTAGATGGGCCACTGGCCCCTAGGATATCATGGCCACTGTCTTCTCGGTTGGAGCGTTATTAACTTCAATCTAGATAGGTGGGGGCGCTGATGGATCTGGGGCAGCTGGATTTACCCTCCGGATTAACTTGCCGAGGTAGTCTTGCTGAATGAGGTCCTCGATTGCCTTCTTGAGCTGGCGACAGCTCTCAGTGTCATAACCATGGTCCCGATGAAAATGACAATAGATATTTTTGTCACGGAAAATTCCAGGCTTCAGAGGAGGAGGGTGCTGGAGAAACGGCTCGCCCTCGATCTCCATCAAGATGTGAGATATTGGGGCGAGCAGGGGGTATGGAGCCCTTCCCTGGGGCGAGAGCCCTCGGTCGGTTGTCGGGTCGCCGGGAAGGCTCAGGTCTCTCCTGACGCAGCCTGTCGGGTGCAAGTCGGGCTTGTTTCTTATTAGGGCCCCCATCTGCCTCGTGCCGGAAGGAGTCGGCTTCGTCGGCGCGGATGTATTTCTGCGCTCGACCCAGCAACTCAACGTAGAAGCTCGGTGGCTTCTTGTCGAGGGAATATGCGAAGCAGGAGGGGTGAAGCCCTCATTTCAAGGCTAGAGTGGCAACTGAGTCATCAAGGCTGTAAACCTCAAATGCAGCTTCCTTGAACCGAGCTATGAAATCCTTCAATGACTTGCCACTCTTCTGTTGGATGGAGAACAGGCTATCGGCCACCAATGGAATTTTTTGGCAGGCATCGAAATGCGCAAGGAAAGCTCTTTTCAGTTGTCGAAAGGAATTAATGCTGCGTGGTGGCAGTCGGGAGTACCAGGCCCATGCAGCCTTCCAAAGAGTAGCCAGAAAGGTGATGCAGAGGAGAGAATCAGTTGCTCCCTGGACCTGCATGAGGACCTTGTAGCTTTTCAGGTGGTCCAGGGGGTCAGTAGTGCCGTCATAAGGATCCAGTTGGGATAAACGAAACTAGTTGGAGATTGGCTCCTTCATTATACGACGAGACAAGGGAGGATGACTGTCGTAATCTGCCTCCGGTGGGTTGGTAACTCTGCACTGCTTGTACTCCTTGAGATGTGCTCAGCCCAGCGAATGACACGTCCTTCGAAAGACCCTTCTCATGAAGATCCCAAAGACAGGGATGGGTTGCGCCGATGATGATGTCCTCGCTCGGTTTCCTTCCCCTACCGCTGCATACGGGAGTTGTCATAATGATGGGAAGGAGACCGAGGCCTCTTGGAGGCCTCCCAGTGGCGATGCCCGAGGGAGGTGTGTTGGCGGGGAGCCTCCCTATAGGAAGTTCTCCCGTGGGTAGACTGCTGACTGGGTGGAGTAACCCCGCATCTGAGGAAGGCGGCTGGGGACCTTGCTGTGAGGCCGCCGCTTGTTGCAGGTGTTGGACCACCGCCACCAGTGACTGAACTTGCAAAGCAAGGGCGTTGATCTGGTCACCCTGTCGTGGTGATGATGGCGGGATGGAGAAAGAGACCGGAGGGGCTGGAAAGCCAGCTTCTGGCTGCTCTGACTCCTTATAATGCCCTCCAGCGCCGTCAGCCGAAACCTCTTGTGCACATGTCACCACCATCTTTTCGAGCTATAGAGGGAGGTAGAGGCTTGTAGCTTAGTGGTGCAGAATTCTGCTCTCTTTTCATCCATCCTCCGACCTGGCGCACCAATCTGTTGTCACCAAAGCACGTCTCCCGAATGCCAGGTGACGAGGAAGCTCCTAGCCTAGCCTCTTCGATGGAAATCCTGCAAGAAAGTCCCCAGGGACTGGTGGTTCCGGCGGGGACCCTCCGACGGTCAAGTTAGTGCTTTGGAGAGCAGTAGTAAATTGTAGACAATAAGGCTCGTATCTCCCTTGTGTTTTCTTTTCTTCCCCTTTTATACATGTTCCAAGTGGGTCAAAACCAAGATAGTCGCCCAGATAATCAAAGCTAGGGCTAAGGATTTCGTATGGAGGTCTATCATTTGCCATTTTGGCCTTCCCCACACCATCATCACAGACAACAAAAAATAATTTATAATCCTAAGTTTTGAAAATTTTGCGAGGATCATGGCATTCTTCATCACCTGAGATTGGTCGGATATCCTCAAGCCAATGGGGAGGCCGAGGTAACCAACCGAACTCTTTTGCAAGGAATTAAAGCTCGGCTTAATCGGGCACGAGACAGGTGGGCAGATGAGCTCCACCACATGTTGTGGGCCTACCAAACTACTGAAAGGATATCCATAGGCCAAACTTCATTTAAGATGACTTTTGGTACGGAAGTTGTCATTCCTGTAGAGGCCGGGCTCTCCTTCCCTTGCGTGGAAAGCTATTCAGAGGAATCCAATGACGAGCAACTCCGAACTAATCTTGATTTAATAGAAGAAGTCAGAGAGAAGGCCGAAATCCGAATGGCCGCCTATCAACAAAGGATAGCCCTCTATCACTCTGTCAGGGTCAAAGGGAAGTTTTTCCTCCCGAGTGATCTGGTACTTCGGAAGGCATTCGTGTCAAAGCCTCTGGAGCAAAGGAAATTGTCCCCAAATTAGGAGGGTCCCTATCAAGTTGCGGAGGTAATCAGGCCTGGCGCCTACAAACTCCAAGATTTGAATGGAAAATCTATTCTCCGGACGTGGAACTCGGATAATCTCCGCATCTATCATCAGTAAGAGTACGCCCTCACTAAACTTACTATGTTCATTGCGTTAAATTTAACTTCCAAAAGTTCGCAAATTTTTTGTTTCGATTACTTTTACCTGAAAACTACAATAAGAAGCAGGTTTTGCTATATAATCTTTTTCAAGCCTCGGCAGGGCCGAGTGATCTCCATACCTTAGTTGCGCCAAGTAAAATATACTTTGCAAACCTCGATAGGGCGAGTGATCTTCGTACCTTGGCTGCGCCAAGTAAAATATAATCTTTTGAAGCCTCGGGGAGCCGAGTAATGTCTTGAATCCTTGGTAGGGCTGAGTGATCTCCGTACCTTGGCCGCGCCAAGTAAAATATAATCTTTTTGAATCCTCAGCAAGGCCGAGTGATCTCCGTACCTTGGCCGTGCTAAGTAAAATATAATCTTTTTGAATCCTCGGTAGAGGCGAGTGATCTCCGTACCTTGGCTGCGCCAAGTAAAATATAATCTTTTGAAGCCTCGGTCGAGCCGAGTAATGTCTCATACCTTGGCCACGCCAAGTAAAATATAATCTTTTTGAATCCTCGGCAGGGCCGAGTGATCTCCGTACCTTGGTCGTGCCAAGTAAAATATAATCTTTTGAAGCCTCAACCAAGCCGAGTATGTCTCTGTACCTTGATTGCGCCAAGTAAAATATAATCTTTTTGAATCCTCGGTAGAGCCGAGTGATCTCCGTACCTTGGCCGTGCCAAGTAAAATATAATCTTTTGAAGCCTCGGTCAAGCCGAGTGATTTCCGTACCTTGGCCGTGCTAAGTAAAATATAATCTTTTGAAACCTCGGCCAGGGCCGAGTGATATCTCTGAATAATATCTCAAGTCTTGGCTAAGCCGAGTGATATCTCTGAATAATATCTCAAGCCTCGGCAAGTCCGAATGACATGTCTGAATAATATCTCAAGCCTCGGCAGGGCCGGGTGATATCTCTGAATAATATCTTAAGCATCGGCCAAGCCGAGTGATATCTCTAAATAATATCTCAAGCCTCAGCAGGGCCGAGTGACATCTCTGAATAATATCCCAAGCGTCGGCAGGGCCGAGTGACATTTCTGAATAATATCTCAAGCCTCGGCAGGGCCGAGTGATATCTCTGAATAATGTCTCAAGCCTCGGCAGGGCGAGTGATATCTTTGAATAATATCTCAAGCCTCGGCAGGGCCGAGTGATATCTTCAAATAATATTTGAAGCCTCGGCAAAGCCGAGTGATACCTTCAAATAATTTCGGTCCTCAACAAGGCTGAGTGATATCTTCAAGCAATATCTCAAGTTCTGACGTGAATGGATGACTCCTTTAGAATGGCAGTAAAGCCGGTTGATTTCTCAGACACTCTAGCGTGACTAAAACATCCTATCATGCTTGGTGGAGGTAAGTAACCTCTTTTTCTGCACACCAACAAGATTATGCGAGCCATTTCTCTTTAAGGAAAGACCTACTCCGTCCCTTGAGTAAGGCCATGTCTACATTGCAAATTAGTGAGGCCGTCCAGGTCTTTCTCGGACCTAAACAAGATGAATGCTTCCTCCATAAAGGACTGAGCATTATCGAAATGCCTAACGAAGGCTAAGTAACTAAAGCGCTGCCAGTGATTGTGAGCTACGCTACGATTCGGAAAGCGCAATACAAACAGAATGACCCCCACGACCGAACAACGCAATCACATTCAAAAGAAACAAGTATTTGAAGAAGAAAGAGTAAGAGCTTTCTTTATTGATAAAAATTAAAACCTCTTGAGAGGCATTACAAGTGCACCATAGCACAGGAAATAAAGACAAATAAAATAAAAGCTCAGGCAAGCAGCTTCGGCCGATGACGTTGCTTTGCATCCGACCCAAGAAATCAGAAAAATCAAACGGCTCTGTTGAGTCGCTGGTTAATGCCAAAGAACAAAGTAGGCCATCCACGGATCCCTCGGATGGATGAACTAAGGGATCCAAGCTGGGCTAAAGGCTCGTGGATGCCGATGCTGAGGATTCTTACCCCTGAGTGGGATGCTGGGCTGCTAGTCACTGCCCAAGAACATAGATAGGAACCCAGCACTACCTACCTCATTCCTCGTTGAGAAGGATCCATTGGGCGGATGAAATAAGAAATCCAAACTGAGGGGGGAGGGAAGTCCATGTAAGCCATAGGGCCCTGGATGTTTGCATTTCCAATGGTTTGTAAGGCCCCATGACATATCAAAGAAGCCATACAAGGAGCATATGCTCCCGGTATGACCCCTATAACCGTCCCCATGCGCTCTCCGTATGACCCCGGGACTCCTTCCTTGATGACTACTTGTTCTTCAACAGCTCCTCCATCACCCTAGCTATCTGGGACGAGCCAGCTTTCAAAAGGGAAGCTCGATCTCTCCATTCTCGACCTCAGTAAAATAGGCGCCATGAAAACCTCTCTAACTCACAGAAAGAGAAGGCTTCAAGAGATGCTCAAACATAGTTTGCTCTCCTTTTTGTAGACAAACAAATCGGGAGCAACCATTAAGGAAAAGGACCTTGAAATTCGAAATTCCATGGTCACACTACCATGTGGCGCACTAAGAAAAGAGGGCGCATCCCAAAGCGCATCGAGCATGCCTCCCAGGCCGTGACGAAAGGTAGAAGATCTTCTGATCTCGAATCGAGAGCCTTAAATGCAAAAAACTATCTAGGTCCTTGAGATATGGGCAGACCTGGGAGATCCCCCTTTGAAAACAACGTCGTCCAATGACGATCGAATACTTAACGTATAGGCAAAATGGACTTACGTTGGAAAAGGCCAACGGAATAAATGCCCTAAGAAAAAATGAGGTATCCTTCGGCAAATCGTGAATCGTTTCATTTACCTCGGCAAGAAGCGAACCGACTTCTTGCTTCGGATAAACCGAAATATCTGCCTTACCTCGGCCCAGCCAAAGTACTTCTCCTGTTTTGGCCATTTTGAACTATTTGTCTTACTTCGGCGAAGCCGGGATATATTCCTCGCAAAACCAAACAGTTTCATACATCGGAAGACCTAGCTAACCAGGCTTCGATTAAGCAGAGTATTAAATTTGAAACTACTAAGAGCAATCCAATCTTAAAGAACGATTCGTTTACAAGCAGGAAAAAACTTCTGACAAACAAAAAGATCGTTCGAAAAACGATGACCAAAACAATAGGACACACAGAAGAAGACAAAAGATTCATTCATTAAATTTTGATTGAATTACAAGTGAAAAAAGCAAAAATACATGAACAACCCTCAAGAATCAGGGTTCGAGTCGGTTCCAGGGGCTCCCTCGGCAATATTAGGAGGAATTTGACTTGATTCGCCCACTTCGAATACAGTTGGAGGGGGACCTCAAGTTCCTCGGCATTGGGCTACAGACATTCCTCTGGAGCCACGGCTTCATCAGTGCCCATGATGGTCTCGAGATCAACGTCCGAAATCTCCTCATATTCAGCTTCTTCGGTTCCTGGGGTACGAATATCATAAAATTCGGCCTCTAGAAAAGATAGATCCAGCTCAGGGTATACCCGAGAGATCTTTGCCCGTGTCTCTTCTTTGCCGAACCAAAATGCATCGGCGCAAGCCGCTTTGTGTTCATCGGTAAATTGAGTAGAACTCTTGTACTCTTCCACGGCCGAGGAAACTCATCTGTTAGCTTCGGCCAATTGGCCCCCTAGTTCAGAATTTATTCGGCGGCTCGAATCCAACTCTTCTCTCAAGGCTTTGAACTGGTCCTGAACCTCGAGCCCAATTCTGCCTATCTGCAAACACAGGATCATTTGAGGTTATGGCTAAAAGAAAAGGCACTAAAAATAAGTAAGAGGACATCATACCTCTTCTTCTCACCAAGCCATTTTTTTGTTCAACTCGTGAACCTTTTCAAGGGCTTTCATTTTGGCCGCTTTATCCTGCTGGAGGCCCTCCTTGAGGTCATCAATCCTAGACTTTTTTTCTTCAATTTCCGTCGTGCTGCCATTTCATCGGTCTTCCTATCGGCAAGCCTCCTATTCAAGCTGGCGAGCTGATCTTGTTGCCACCGATACCTGCACTCCTCTTCATCAAGCCTCTTATTCCAATTGTTCTTCTCCTTGGCGAAACTGTCTTTCAATTCGTCCCATCTTTCGTTGAAACGCTGCTGCATAGCCCTTATTTCTTCGGCATGCTTGGACTTAATTTGTGACAGCTCCAGGCAAGCCTTGTCAGACTGTTCGCGAAAACCTTGGAGCTCCTTGACTTGAATCTCGAGCTGAGAGGCTCTCTCAGAGGTAGCTTGGTAAGACTTGCTCATCTTCTCGAGATCCCTCTGGACAAATGGCAAGGCCCTGGAGAGTTTGCTGGTCGAATCCACCCTCTCTCGAAGGCCGGTTGCCTCCCTCTTGGCCTGAGCACAGGCCCCCATGGCCAAATTTAGGCACCAACTCAGCGCCCTCATAATGAAGGCATTCTACAGAAAAAATACAAGTAAGAAAGTATGGCCAAGCTAACCGACTAAAACTTGTTGCCTCGATGTAACAACTTACTCAAGAGGTGTAGTTTGTGGCGATCTTCATAAGGGCAGGGCTGTTGATCTTGGGTAGGAGATAAACATCCTTCGGCACCCTGAGCTGCCCGAAGGCCTCCTTAACAATATCTTTCACGACGGGCTCATCTGCCAAGGAACTTTCTCCCGTGCAGCACAGACCGCATCAAAGCGGCGAACATATCCTCTACCTTTGAACTATGAGTAAGGAAATTCACGGCCGAAGAATTGGCCTAAGGAACTATCATCCGTCTGGCCTCCTCCATCAGAATTTTAACCTACGAAGCTTCGGATGCTTCAGCTCGGCTGGAGGAATTTTGGTTCGAGCATCCCCTCCGCTCGGTATTTCTTTTTCTCCTTCTCCCTCTTCTCCAAGCACTGCTTCATCCCTAGTGGACTCCGTCTAAGCCTCGGCCTCCTCCGCAGCTCCCCCGATGCCTCGGGAGAAAGCCCTTCGACGAGAAGTCCCTCAACCTCCGCTGACCCTCCAACAAGCGGCTCCACTTAAGCTTTGACGACTGCGACTACCTCTACTGCCCCCTCAACCAAAGCAGGGGCCTCTTCCCCATCCGCACGCAGCGCTATAAGACTGCCAACCTCTAATGAGGTTGATTAGCTTCAGGCAAGAGGACTGCCGAATGAACCGGTGACATCTCCTCGGCATCGTCTGACACACTACTATTTGAAGGGGGGAAACTTCAATAGCTCCCTCCGAGCTTCCCCCAATGGCTCTTTCCTCCTCCACTACCATGCCCCCCTCCGGCAGGGAGGGCTCATCAACCGTGGCCGACACACCCACTTCCCCCTTCTTCGGAGTGGAGGAATGGCGGCCAATACTATTTTTCTTTGGCTCCTTTGGGCGAGACCTAGAAGGACGGGATCTCTTTTTGGACCTATGCTTATCCCCGGAGCTGGACCCCCTATGGCATTTGCCCAGCTCCTTCATTTGGCCCACGAATGCCGACCTCGGCTGAAAAAGCACGGCAAACAGTCAATTAAACTGCAGTAAAATTGCCTAAGTATATCGACCATCAAAGCAAAGGAAGAAACTCACCTTGAGGGTCAATAGAACTAAGCCCGACGGCAAAAAGAGCGTCCTCTGATAACAGGGCACTAGCCGATAGCACCGACCACTATGAAGGGTTACCAAATCCCTCTTCTCCTGCTCGGACAACTCCGAGCACGCTTCTGGATCTTTCACGTAGCTCGCCCATGTCCAGAAAAATCCGAACCAATGTTTCCCTCAACAATGAAGAACCAGGACTTCCATTCCTTTATCGATGATGGATTATCTGAAATCATTTTGAATGATTTTCGAGGACCAATGTAGGGCCACTCAGAGTTCCTACCAGAAACAGGTTGTAACAAAATCGAAAAATGGAGAGGGTCACGGTCACCCCAACACGGCTGCACATCGAGATAAACCCGATAAGGTTGCGCCAGCTGTTCGGAGCCACATTATCGAGCATATGTTGTAGAAACTCATCACCTCCTGCACTAGCGGGTGAAGAGGGAACCGAAGACCTGCCCTCAAGCTTTCCTCGTAGAAGAATACCCCATGGCTCAACTCTGTCGAAACCCTATGCTTAGCCCTTGGAAGCCATAGGGCAACATCCCGAGGAACCCTGTAACGGCGGCGGATTCTGTCCAAATCTTCAAGAGTTATCTCTGAGGCTACGTCGCTCGGCCCCTTCATGTTGTCAAGTTGAGAGGCAAAGCACAAGTAAGCTAGCAAGGGTTTAAGGAGGAAAGAAAAATCTCTAAGGGAGAGACGAGAAGGCGTTGCAGAAGGGACGCCCTAACCCCTCCCCTCTTTAAATAGCACTTCAGAAGGAAAGCTGGAACGCTAATACTTCCGATATGGGTGCCATAAACATAGGAGTCTCGCCACGTGGGACTCCCACGATCGTTGCCTGCTAGAAACGAGGCGTTTCCTCCTCGTGCTGTGATAAAAAATGATGACGAAACAACGTCCTATCATTTACGAGACCATCATTGTGCGCCCCTTCGGATTTCCTCAAATGAGATTATTCCGAAACTCTACTCCCTACATCCGAATTTACACTTCGGATTAGGAAGTGGGGGGCATGTGATGAGGATAAAATTATCATCGCATTAATGTTGGTGTGTATCGGCAATTGGGTTGAGACCAATCCCAACATCCTGTTAGCCAGCTGTTATATCCGTAAGACAGCGAAGCCGAATCGCTTTTAGCAGAATCGAGCCATTCCTATACCTCGGCAGACCGAGCCACCCTATACCTCGACAAACCGAACCATCCTCATGTATCGGCCAGACTGAGCCACTCCTATCCCTTGGCGAGCCGAGCTATCCTATGCTTCGGCGAACCGAGCTGTCATACACCTCGGCCGGACCGAGGTACTCGAGCATCTCTATGGGATCAAGCGTAGGAGAGTCCAAATTCATGATAGCTGAGCAAGATTCCAAATGGAAAATCATGCCAATGATACCAGAAGTGGCCTAATGGCCATGAGAGTGGCCTAGGGCCTATATAATCGCTGAATCCCAAGGCATCAACCAACTCTCCTGGTCGTCAATCCTCTAACTAATAAGATACGGATCCTATTGGCCTCGTAACAAACCTGATTCGAATCTGTTTCGAATCCTAACAGTTTTAGACCCTCTATGACACGCCCAAGGAATTAGGTGATCGCCTATAAATACCACAGCCCCGAAGTCTCTCAGGGATGCATTCACTAACTTTCGTACAGAAAAACTCCATTAAAAGCTCGAGCAGAGCTCCGAGCTCTCAGAAAACATCCATCTAGAGGAACTCTTTTGCAAGAGCCTTCTTCTTATATTTGCTTGCTGTGAACTTTCACTGACCTGGGCATCGGAGGGTCTTCCGCGGAGGGCCACCCCCAAAACACCCTCTGCATGAGGACTATCTTGTAGGTTTCACCTCGGACGAGAGATCGGCGTTTGGACCCGGAGCCAGGGTGCAACCGAGTCGGAGAATGGATTTCCCGGCAACAACCATCAACTTATCTTCTAGCCTGGGAACAAGTTCCTTAGTGATCCCTAGTTCTTTGACAGCAGGTGATTCTGGGAGAAGATAGGATGTTCAACTTCACAGTTTGGCTTTCCAGTCAAAAAACACTTCCTAGTTCGGCTCAGCATCCAGATTTTGTTCAGTATCCTACTTTGGCTCAGAATCTCAAATGGTCATTCATTGCTATGTCTGCTCAACCTCTACCTGCCTGTGATATTGATCTGATCATTGGCCAATTAAGGTTAGGTGATAAGTGAGGTTAGATGTGAACCACTTCTGGTTCTGCTGTCATGTTGCTTCTCCTGAGGATAGGTGCTTTGATTTAGGATCAAGCCCATGAGCATACTCAGACGACATGGTGCTTGTTAGTGTGCTGCCATTTGTTTCCAAGGCTCCAGCAGACATTCTGCTTGGAGTTATAATAGATTCAACACAGGATAAAGTGGAAGCCCTGGGAATTCTATCTGTATTGAACTCTGAATAATGCCTGTGTAGAGATGCATATGTTTCTCATTTAAAGCCTTCCCCTTGTCTGGTTCCTTGGGAATTGGAAGATACTCCAGCTCAAGGCTGTACTTGGGCTAGCACAGAGATTTAGTAAAACCAACCACAAGCAGCGAAGAGGACCAAAAGGCTTCTGATATTTCTAAGGAAGTTACAATAAAAGAATTAAAGGAAATGACAAGTATTCTAAACTTCATTTCTCATAAGTTGAAACAGACTACTGGTTGCTTGTTGCAGAAAATTGTGAAAAAGCAAACAGAAATCAGGCAACCCATTAAATTTATCTGATTAGATATGTTTAAAGGAAAGAATCAGAACTCATGTATAAAATGTCTAAATATGGTTGCATTGATGTACTTTGACATCAATAATTGGAAAAGACCAATCACAATGGACACAGTGTTTAGCAAAAAATAGGTCCTATATATATACAGTGAGATTTCTATTCATCTTTGTTTATGTAGATGTATCTATAAGCATACTTAGTTGCTTTACATATGAAGCATTAAGTTATATGAATCACCATAGAAAATCAACTAGTTCTGCGAGGTACCTTTATCTCTTATGTGAGAAGCCCTGGTCAAATCTTTAGTACCCATATGCTAGATACAACATTACAGCAACTTCAGACTTTACTGACCTCTATTTCACCAGTACCTATAGTGGATGCACCTGTTTGGAAACCAAGCAGAGATGGTAGGTATCTTGTTAACTCCCTTTACAAATTTATCAACCACTATAGGGTAAGGTACCCATATTATCCCAGGTGGGTTCTATTCAGAAAGCTTTTGTTATAGAGAAAGTTAAGGCATTCTATTGGTTAAGCCTTTACAACAAGCTACACGCTAATGAAGTCCTTGCTAAAAAAGGGTGGCTAGTGAGTACTAAATGTGTGCAATGTGGGCATGCCTCGGCGAATCACCTGCTTGTCAATTGTCCATTCTTGAGGGCGATGTTGGACAATTGGCCAATAGAATAGGGATAAAAAGATTGCCTACCAACATCTACAAGCTTTGGAATGAATGAAGGAGAAAGAAAGTATCAGTCAATACAAAGAAAGTTTGGGATCAATAGGTCATAGCTTTTATGTGGCATGTGTGGCGGGAGAGAGATGCTAGAATCTTCTTGAAAAAGGATGCCTTGCAATCCTTGATCCTACACAAGATTCCGATAAGTTTCAGTATGTGGGAAAATCTTTGTCTAGAAAAGTGGGTCCAACATCATTCAAAGCATGCAATTTGATATACAATGCTTTAAACTCATTCTCTTTGTAATCATATATATATTAATAAAATTCTTTGGGGGAATCTCTTTTCCCTCACATTTTGCTAAAAAAAAAAAAAACAAAATGTAAGCCTTTGAATTATTATCAACAAGCCCTATTAAAGTAATTAATATCAAATAGTTTAGCAAAAGCCACTCCATCTTGAAATAGTTTGAGAAGTGGTTCATTACTTCATCCACTCTAACACCCAAAAGCAATTCATTATCCCATCAGAAATTCCTTCTGTCAATAGAATATACTATTTGGAGGATAGAACAAAATGGAGGATAGGATAGGATAAAAATTATATTATCTCATGTTTGGTGTAAAACAGAATAACAAGCTAAATTGGATAAAATTAATCCTATCCAATGTTTGGTGTTAGACAGAATTGGACAACATTATAGATATATTTTTTTAGTTTGATAATTATACCCTTACATTAAATTGAATATATTGACCATACAAATTAACCTACTATGCAACTAAATTTAAAAATGAAATAAAGGATCATACCTGGTTACTGGATCTAGAAGGAGTAATAGATGGAGTGGGTTTGAGAGAGAGAGAGAGGAAACACATGAGAAAAAAAGAAACCAAAAATATCCCAAGGCCATATAAGCTTCATGATAGTTGGGGTTTCATACAATCAAAATAAGAAAATGATCTTCCTATCATTCTACAATCGAGAACACCAAGCCATTAGAAATAATTTAAAAAAGGAAGAAAATCAAACTAGGACTAAATCTAAATGGAGCATTTATTTTTTAAAGATGAAAAATAGAAGAAAGAAAGGATTATACCTTGTCACTGAATTTGGAAAGAATAACTGAGAGGGTTTGATAATGAGAGAGAGAGAGAAAGGAGACGAAATATGTTTGAGAGTGTTGATGCTGGATCACCAGATTTTTTCTCTTGCTATGAGATCTCTTTTTCTGAAGGAAAAATCCCCCCCTTCTGCCTTCTCCTTCTTCCTTTTTATCCCCTTTTTTTATTTATTTTATTATTATTTTTTGTTTTAATTCTAGAGGTCCACGTGTAGGATAAGTATTCATCTTTTATTTTTTTCGCTACGTGGCCATTCAGTGATAATTAACAATAATGGTATTAAGAAACTTGCTCACGAAGATAAGGGTTTTCATGATGACCTTGATTATCCCAAGGGAATGTCAGGGTCAGTGGGGATGTCAGAGTCAGTGAAAGGTATCTGGCTCTAAAATAGAAGTTCAGTGTCTCCTTTTTCTAGATAAACGGCGGTGTTTCAGTGCTTGTCTTATTCGAATCATTTAAAGCGTTATGATGTTTAGCATTTCTTGATTTGAGGGCCCTCCAGGATTGGGGACCGCCCAGGACTGGGGCCGTCCAGACTCTGGGGACCGCCCAGGATTGGGGGGCCATCCAGGACTGGGGGCCGCCTAGACTCTGGGGGCCGCCCAGGACTGGGGGCCGCCCAGGGCTGGGGGCCGCCTAGACTCTGGGGGCCGCCCAGGACTGGGGGCCGCCCAGGATTGGGGGTCGCCCAGAACTGGGAGCCGCCCAGACTCTGGGGGCCATCCAGGACTGGGGGCCGCCCAGACTCTGGGGACCACCCAGGACTGGGGGCCGCCCAGAACTGGGAGCCGCCCAGACTCTGGGGACCGCCCAGACTGGGGGCCGCCCAGACTCTGGGGACCGCCCGGGACTGGGGGCCGCCCAGACTCTGGGGCCGCCCAGGACTGGGGGTCGTCCAGAACTGGGAGCCGCTCAGACTCTGGGGACCGCCCAGGATTGGAGGCCGCCCAGAATTGGGAGCCACCTAGACTTTGGGGCCATCCAGGACTGGGGGCCGCCCAGACTCTGGGGACCACCCAGGACTGGGGGCCGCCTAGAACTGGGAGCCGCCCAGACTCTGGGGACCGCCCAGGACTGGGGGTCGCCCAGGACTGGGAGCCGCCCAGAACTGGGAGCTGCCCAGAACTGGGAGCCGTCCAAGACTGGGGGCCACCCAGAACTGGGAGCCGCCCAGGCTCTGGGGAACGCCCAGGACTGGGGGCCACCCAGAACTGGGAGCCGTCCAGGACTCTGGGGGACCGACTTTATTTTCTAACTATTTTATTTATTATCCATATCATATGCCCCCTCGCCCATCTTCCTTGTATTAAAGTGTGTTGTGCACGTGCAAGGGAGAAGGGCGAAAAATTTGAATTTTAAAACGTCTAGTACATGATAAGTGACATTTCAAAAAGGGAAAAAAGGAGGGGGGCGCATATCTCTAAGAGGATAGCGTCTTTTCATTTGTCCGGCTCCACTGATGGACTACCACGTGTCCTTGCGGTGCTCGAGGCGTTGCGTCTGATATATATAAAAAAGGGGGAGCCATCCCTTTCCTTGAATCTTTAACTTTGTATATCCTCCTGCGTTTTTTATCTCTTCAAGCCCAGGTCAGTCGATTCCTTCCTCTCCCCTTTCTCTCTTTATGGATTCCTTCGTAGATAGGAAAGGTAAGGGCCCCATGGTTGAGCCCTCCCGGGAGGAGATTCTTCAAGCACGTCGACAGGCTCTGGGAGGGGTAGTCATCTGTGGGGACCAACCCGTTGCTCGGTCCATACAGCCCGCGTCTAGGTTGTTACCTCAGTCCCCTAGGGTTTCCTCTTCGTCTACCAGTCGTGAGGTAGGACCTCCCGCGGTTGTTTCTAAATTGGCTAAACCGGCGGACGTTGCCTCTGTTATATCCTCTCAGGATCTTAGGAACCTTAGGGCTCAGTTCGGAATCCCTGATAATATCCGGCTCTTCGTTCCCCTTCCTGAGGATAGGGTCACTCTAGCGCGACCAGGTAAGGTCGCTTTGTATGAAGAGTTTTTTAAGGGGGGCCTACGACTGCCCTTACATCCTTTTTTGTAAACCTATTGAACCGATATCGCCTTATCCCTGCACAGCTCACTCCTAATTCTATTCGTATTATATTTTCATTTCTAGTACTTTGTTCTTTTCATGGAGCTTCCGCTCGACTTTCTTTATTTAGAACGCTATATAGGATTCGAAACCCAGTCAGGGATGGGTGGTGGAGTTTCGCATCGAGGCCTAAAAGGGTTCTTAGGCTTAATCTCCCTTCTAAGATTAAAGGGTGGAAATCTCGATTTTTCTATGTACATCTGGAGGGGTTGGGTGTAGATTGGGGTATCCGGATACCAGTTCTAACCAGAATGCGAGTGTTGATGAGAGAGACCGTGAGCTTTTCAACACTCTAATCTCTACCATCATACCCCCCAGTAGAGAATTGCTATCGGAGGATAATCTCCGGGAGATTGCGTTCGTGCCGGTGTCGTTGGCTGCAGCGCCCGGTGAGCCTCAAAGAATTCATCTCTCTCCTCTCCTCTTCTTTATATTCTTAGCTAACATATTTGGTGTCTTTTTTAGTTAACCCTATGTTCACTATATTGCAGCAATGAAGTTTTCTCGAGAGTTTTTGGTATCAAACCTTCGAAAGAGAGAGAGGGAGAGCGTGGCGCGGCAGGGAACGAACCTAAAAAGCCCCGTCAGTCAGGATTAGATTGTCAGGCTCAGCCTCCGGCGGCGATTCCCGAAGCGACCTTGATAGAAGATAGCGAAGGAGAGATGAGTCCTCCAACGGGGATCCCGATAGGAGATCCTGTCGAGAGGGAGCTTCCGAGGTCACTCTATCCCCCAATAAGGGCGCTGGGGGATCTGTAGGGAGTGCGAAGCAGTCGAAGTCGATTTGCCAGGTCCTTCGTTGTCAAAGGAAGTGGGCGCTCCTGCTCCCGCTCCTTCAGATGCTTTAGGAAATCTATCTCCGCCTCCTCAACCGCCTAATCAGGGTGCTGGGTACAAAAGTTGCTTGTCGGAGACAATTCTTAAACTTGCGATCCTGCCCAGGTTCCAGGATAAAATGAGGAAGGTAACACAAGAAGAGTCCTTTGACACCATGTTCACAGCTGCGCTTCAGGTAAGGTTTTGACCTTTCCCTTTTGTGATTATCGAATTTAGGTATTTACTGAATGTATTTTGCAGATGTCTAATGGCCTTTTTGTACTGCGCGAAGACTTAAATAAGGCCAAGTCTCGGAGTGCGAGCTTAGACAAAGAATTGGTGGAGACGAAGGCCCGAGAATCAAAAGCATTACACGATCTTCGGGTTATTCGGGAGGATTATCGGACCTGGCGGGGAAAGGCGGAAATGGAGCTGTAGAGCTTAGATGCCCAATTGTCTGAGGTTCGGGCGAAGTTGTTGCCAACGGAAGAGAGGTTAAAAGAGACTACTCTTAGGCTAGAACATACTAAAACCGAGCTGATAACGCGGAAGCTACGGCTCGTGATGCTACAAAGAAGTTGGTTCTAGCCGAGAAAGACGCTAAGAACTCTCTCGACAAAGTTGCAACAGTGGTGAAGGAGGCCCGGGAAAAGATAGCTGCGGTCGAGGCCGAGGCCCGAGAAAAGATAGCTGTGGCTGAGGCCAAAGCTCAAGAAAAGGTGGCCGCGGCCGAAGTCGAAGCTCAAGAGAAGGTGGCCATAGCCGAAGCCAAGGTTCGGGATGCTATCAAGGAGTACAAGGGCTCCCCGGATTTTGAATCGGAGTTCCAGGAGGCCGCCCTAGATGCCTTTGTTCAAGGCTTTGAGATGTGTAAACGGAGCTAGCCCGACACTTCAACTTAAAGAACCTTGAACGCTTTCGACCTGTGGACGACGAAGAAATTCCTGACGTAGAGGTCGAAGACGTGGCGGGTAGGGTGGCGGCGACCAAGGATCCTGCTGCAGAAATGCCTCTCACTGAGGAGCCAGCCTCCGATTCCCATATAGAGAAGGAGCATTCAGGGAATTGATTGAGGATGCCCAAATTTATTTTGACTTTGACTTTTGTTTTTCTATCCTTGACTTGGTCCTTTTAAAGGACCTTTTTTTGTAACGAATATCCGTTTATTGAGGAGACTTTATAAAGTTTTCTAGTAGATTAACTTTAAATGAGTAGATGCTATCCTTTATTCATTTGGTATTACTTAATATTTCATCTGCTTATGGATTAGGGAATCCGTCCACGAACCGGCAGGAAATCATAGTCTTCGGGTCATTTTCCGGTGTGTTGTATTAAGATGTAAGTCCTAGAATGTTGATAAGGCAGCTTAGGGGCCCCCGTAGGGAAGTTAATCCTGGGTTCAAGGAAGCATGAAGCTCTTGGGATCGTGGGGCCACTTAGTGTTTATCGTGGTTCGGAGCCGCTTGGGTCGCGGACTTGAACCTCCTCAGGGGCAAGTCATACCGACCTGGGGGTGTCCTTTGGACTGTAGGGCCGCCGAGCCGTCTATCGTGGTTCGGGGCCGCTTGAGTCACGGACTTGAACCTCCTCAGGGGCAAGTCATACCGGCCTGGGGGTGTCCTTTGGACTGTAGGGCCGCCGAGCCGTCTATCGTGGTTCGGGGCCGCTTGAGTCACGGACTTGAACCTCCTTAGGGGCAAGTCATACCGGTCTGGGGGTGTCCTTTGGACTGTAGGGCCGTCGAGCCGTCTATCGTGGTTCGGGGCCGCTTGAGTCACGGACTTGAACCTCCTCAGGGGCAAGTCATACCGGCCTGGGGGTGTCCTTTGGACTGTAGGACCGCCGAGCTGTCTATCGTGGTTCGGGGCCGCTTGAGTCACGGACTTGAACCTCCTCAGGGGCAAGTCATACCGGCCTGGGGGTGTCCTTTGGACTGTAGGGCCGCCGAGCCGTCTATCATGGTTCGGGGCCGCTTGAGTCACGGACTTGAACCTCCTCAGGGGCAAGTCATACCGGCCTGGGGGTGTCCTTTGGACTGTAGGGCCGCCGAGCCGTCTATCGTGGTTCGGGGCCGCTTGAGTCACGGACTTGAACCTCCTCAGGGGCAAGTCATACCGGCCTGGGGTGTCCTTTGGACTGTAGGGCCACCGAGCCGTCTATCGTGGTTCGGGGCCGCTTGAGTCATGGACTTGAACCTCCTCAGGGGCAAGTCATATCGGCCTGGGGGTATCCTTTGGACTGTAGGGCCGCCGAGCCGTTCTGAAGAATTATCCAAAAATATGTGTTCAAATGTGTAGGCTCATTTAATATTTGGATAAATACATTACATTACTGGTAGTATGGTCGGAGATTGTCTGCATTCCACGTTCGGGGGATTAGTTGCCCATTTAGGTCTTCAAGCTGGTATGCTCCACGGTGAAGACTTCTCTTATCCGATAGGGCCCTTCCCAGTTCGGAGATAATTTGCCCCCTTCTGTTGGTTTGGATATCGAAGCTTTTCTTAGAACTAAATCTCCCTGACGGAAATTCTTCGAGCGGACGCGGGTATTATAATACCTCGCTACCTGCTGCTGGTATGCCGCCATCTTAATTCGAGCCCGATCTCTTGCTTCATCAATGAGGTCAAGATTGGCCCTTAAATTAGGGAGGTTGTCTGCTTCGTTGTACGCTTCCACTCGGCTACTTGGTAAGCCAATTTCGACGGGAATAACAGCTTCGGAACCAAAAACTAGGTTGAATGGCGTCTCTCCTGTCGGTGTTCTGGGTGTTGTGTGGTATGCCCAGAGTACACTCGGGAGCTCTTCTACCCACCTTCCTTTGGACGTATCCAGTCTGGTCCTTAGTCCCCGTAATATCATGCGATTTGTAACCTCGGCCTCTCCATTAGATTGTGGATGGCCGACGGAGATGAATCGTTGCAGGATGCCGAGATCAGTGCAGAAAGTCCGGAAGGCGTTGTTGTCAAACTGTCGGCCATTGTCAGTGATGAGGGTGTGTGGTATACCGTATCGACAAATAATGGCTTTCCAGAAAAAGGTTTTAACCTTGGCTTCAGTAATTTTGGCGAGTGCTTCAGCTTCAACCCATTTAGTAAAATAATCGACGGCACTAGTAGGAATTTGCGCTGTCCTGATGCCGGAGGGAAAGGGCCGAGGATGTCCATGCCCCACTGAGCGAAGGGCCAAGGAGCAGAAAGAGAATTTAACTGAGAAGATGGTTGCCGCTGAATGTAGGCGTACCGTTGGCATCGATCACATCTTTTCACTAGCTCGGTTGCATCCTCTTGCATGGTGAGCCAGTAATATCCTTGTCGGAGGGCCTTGCGTGCTAGAGATCGGCCTCCGGAGTGATTCCCACAGATGCCCTCATGAATTTCTCTAAGGATGTAATCCGCATCAACCGAATTAACACATTTAAGGAGGGGCTGAGAGAAAGATTTCTTGTAAAGTTGGCCTTCTAGTAGCACAAATTTAGAAGCTCTCCGCTTAAGCAGCTTAGCTTCTTCACGACCAACCGGGAGAACGCCGTCTTTCAGATATCGGATATAAGATTCCATCCAGGTTTCTTCTTGGATGATGGGCAAAGCTTCTTCAATAGCTTCAATGCTAGGTGTTTCCATATATTCAATGTAGGTTTTGCCCATGGCACTATCGACCGAGGTAGCTAGTCGGGCTAGCATATCGGCCCTGGCATTTTACCTCTGGGTATATAACTGATGGCGAAGTGATCCAATAAAGGAATTAATAGTCTGACCTTGTTCAGATATTGGAACATGATAGGGTCCCGAGCTTCATACTCCCCTGCCACTTGGGCGGAAATAAGCTGCGAGTCAGTGAAAACCCGAAGATTCCTGATCCCCATCCTATGCGCTAGTTTGATTCCGGTCAGTAAAGCCTCATATTCAGCTTGATTATTGGTGGCTTCAAAGAGGAAACGAAGAGCATATTCTAGTACTGCGCCTTCTGGGCTAGCAAGAATGAGGCCAGCTCCGCTACCCTGTGAGTTAGAAGCTCCGTCGATGTGGAGGACCCATGCTTCATGATCCTCCTCCTCAGCATCTAAAAGGATCCGGGGGATTTCTTCTTGATATGGCTCAGACCAGGTGCATTCTACTAGAAAATCAGCCAAGACCTGGGATTTCAAAGATGCTCTGGGTTGAAATGATAAGTCGAATTCTCCTAGTTTGATGGCCCACTTGGCTAACCGGCCAGAAGTGTCTGGTCGTGATAAAATAGCTCTGAGAGGTTGATCAGTGAGGACGACTATGGGATGGGCTTGGAAGTAGGGTCTGAGTCGTCGAGCGGAAACGAATAAAGCGAAGATGACTTTCTCCGTTTTGGAATATCTCTCTTCCGCACCATGAAGTACCTTGCTGGTATAATATACAGGTCGTTGAACGGCATGGTCGCCGACACGCACCAGAACGGAACTAACGGCCTCCGAAGAAGCCGCAAGATATAAGAAGAGCTTTTCTCCTTGCTCCGTTTGGATAACAGGGGTGGTGTGGACAAGAACTCCTTAAGTTCTTCAAAAGCTTGTTGACAGTCTTCTGTCCACTCGAAGCCATCTGCTTTACGCAAGACCTTGAAGAAAGGTAAACATCTCTCGGCTGATCTGGATAAAAATCGGCTTAACGCTGCTATCCTCCCGTGAGTTGTTGCACCTCTTTTTTACACATAGGCCGTCTCATACTGAGAATGGCTTGAATTTTCTCTGGGTTTGCTTCAATCCCCCGCCGGGTGACTAAGAAACCCAAGAATTTTCCTGTTGTAACTCCAAATGCACATTTGCGCGGGTTGAGCTTTATTCGATGGAGCCGGAGGTTGTGGAAAGTTTCCTGCAAGTCGGCGATATGGTCAGTGATGCAGGTGCTTTTTGTCAACATATCATCTACATATACTTCCATGTTGCGGCGAGCTGGTCTTTAAAAACTTTGTTCATCACCTTTGATAGGTAGCTCCTGCATTCTTCAACCCGAAGGGCATTACTTTATAACAATAAATGCCCTTCTCAGTGATAAAAGAAGTATGCTCTTCATCTAGGGGTCCAATTTTATCTGATTATACCCTGAGAAGGCATCCATGAAACTAAGGAGTTCATGACCAGAAGTCGAATCCACTAACTGGTCGATCCAGGGCAATGGAAAACTGTCCTTAGGACAAGCTTTGTTTAGATCTGTGTAGTCGATGAATATCCTCCATCCTCCGCTGGCTTTCCGGACCATAACCACATTGGCTAGCCAATCAGGATATCGCGTTTCTCGAATATGACCGGCCATGAGCAATTTGTCTACCTCCTCGTCAATGACCTTCTGCCGCTCAGGAGCAAAACTCCTTTTCTTCTGGCGGATAGGGCGGAAGCTTGGGTTAATATTAAGCTGATGAGTAATTACCTCCGGAGGAATCCCGACCATATCCGTTATTTTCCAGGCAAAGACATCCGCATTCATTGATAAGAAGGCTAGGAGTTGATCCCGGACATCAGGAAAGAGGAGCTCACCGATCTGCACGATTTTAGTGGGATCATCTCCCAGGGGGTAAGATATCAGAAGCTCCGCTGGCTCTCCTCTCCGCTCAACTTCCCTGGGGTCAAATGACTCGGCAACCGGAGGAATATTAGCCATCTGGGGACTAGGGGCTAAATGATAGCAGGGTCTGACCGAGTCTACCTCTCCGTGCATCACACCGACTCCTTGCTTGGTAGGGAACTGCACCAATAAGCGCTTAGTAGATATAACTGCATCTAACATATTCAAGCCGGGACGGCCAAGAATGGCGTTGTAAGCCAGGGGACCCGAACTACCAGAAAATCCAGCATAACCGTGCTTTGACACGGTGGCGATCCCGCCGTAGTTGGCAAAGTAATCTCGCCCTCTACCCGGATGGAGTCTCCAGTGAAACCAACTAGAGGGACGGCTACGGGCCGAAGAGAATTCAGAGATAAACTCATCCGAAGAAATGCATCATAAGTAAGCACATTAGCGGAGCTCCCACTGTCGATTAAGATTCTTTTTACAGGATGCCTAGCAATCGTCATCGAAACGACGACGCTATCATCTTTTACAACATTACTCCCCGCTATATTTCCCTCAGAAGGGATTACATCATCTAACTCTTCGCCTCCTCTCGGTCTTTTAGAAGATGAAGCTTTTCCGCGGGAAATCATACCCACCATCCTTTCCGTCGGGGTGTTATCAATGCCAGCTTAAGCGGGAGGAGGTCCCATCAAGGTGGTATGGGAGGAGCTTCTTTCTTCTGGACATATTGCCCAAGGTGTCCCCTCTGAATTAGCTCTTCGATGGCCTGCTTCAGGTTCCGACATTCTTCAGTGTCGTGGCCATAATCCCTATGGAAACGGCAATAGCGGCTTCTGTCGCGGGTAGTGCCCTTCTTCATCGGGGGCGGACGCCATAGATAAGGCTTGTTTTCAATCTCCATAAGGATGTGAGTCCTGGGTGCTAAGAGGGGTGTAAGATGGTCCTCTCTGGGGTTTGGCTCTTGCGACGATCAATTGGCTGGCGTAAGGGCTCTGGTTTCTTGGAAGGGGGTCCATTCAACTCTGGGCGAGTGGACCTTTTGTTAGTTCTCTCTTGTGCACCTCTCCTGGATGAGTCAGCTTCGTCGGCGCGGATATACTTCTGAGCACGGCTTAGGAGATCAGCATAAGAAGAAGGAGGTCTTTTGTCCAAGGAGTAAGTAAAACGGGAGGGTCGGAGCCCCCGTTTTAGAGCCAGAGTGGCTATGGCATCTTCAAGATGATAGACTTCCAGGGCCGCCACTTTGAAGCGGGTTATAAAGTCTTTCAAAGATTCTCCTTCTTGCTGTTGTACGAAGAATAAGCTATCTGCCACCCGAGGAATTTTTCGACAGGCATCGAAATGAGCCAGAAAATATCTCTTCAGTTGTCGAAAGAGTCAACACTACGTGGGGGCAGACGAGAATACCAAACACGGGCCGCCTTACGGAGGGTGGCTGGGAAGGCGACGCATAAGAGGGCATCCGTCGCCCCTTGGACTTGCATGATAGCCTTATAGCTCTCCAGATGATCTAGGGGATCAGTAGTACCGTCATAGGGATCCAGTTGAGGAAATCGGAACCTCCTTGGAATGGGTTCCTCCATCACCCTTCGAGTGAGAGGGGGGCGGGTGTCGTAATCCGACCCCGGTTGATTATTAATCCTTTGACTGAGCTCTTCCAGCCTGCGATCTTGCTCTTCCAGACGCTCTTCCATTCTATCAGTTATACGTCCTCTAGCAGGCCCAGGAGAACGGGAAGGAGACTGACGACGCCACCGGCTATGCTCTATATACGGTTCCTTCCCTCGTCGTCGCCCGGTAGGTGGGCTGCTAGGGGAATGGGACAGAGAGCGTGAACCGTCATGGGAGCTTTGGGAGCGCCGTCTTCCTGGAGAATAAGGGCGGGGAGGTTTTGTCGGAGGAGATCTTCCTCGAGCTGATTGTCGGCTAACAGGAGTAGCCGACCCAGGTAATAGAGGCGGCTCGGGCCGTAGCCGGGCTCCTCGAGAGTGTTGCTCTTGTATCTGTTGAACCATCCCGATGAGAGTTTGGACTTGTTGGGTAAGGATCAGCAGTGGATCTTGAGGAATAGCCGGAGCTGGCGGCGGTGGAGAAAGAACCGGAGAGTTTGGTTTCGCCGGCTGAGAAGGGCCAAAAGTTGTGAAATCATGATTGGGGCGAGAAAGATGCCCCCCAGACCAATCAATGGGATCTTTTCCAGAGATCTGGAACTCATGTTCGTGGAATCGTAGAACAGGTATATCTCACTGCTCCGACGACGTTCCCCTACCTGGCGCCTAATCTGTTGATGCTGGATCACCAGATTTTTTCTCTTGCTATGAGATCTCTTTTTCTGAAGGAAAAATCCCCCCTTCTGCCTTCTCCTTCTTCCTTTTTATCCCCTTCTTTTATTTATTTTATTATTTATTTTTGTTTTAATTCTAGAGGTCCACGTGTAGGATAAGTATTCATCTTTTATTTTTTTCCGCTACGTGGTCATTCAGTGATAATTAATAATAAGGGTATTAAGAAACTTGCTCACGAAGATAAGGGTTTTCATGATGACCTTGATTATCCCAAGGGAATGTCAGGGTCAGTGGGGATGTCAGAGTCAGAGAAAGGTATCTGGCTCTAAAATAGAAGTTCAGTGTCTTCTTTTTCTAGATAAACGGCGGTGTTTCAGTGCTTGTCTTATTCGAATCATTTAAAGCGTTATGATGTTTAGCATTTCTCGATTTGAGGGCCCTCCAGGATTGGGGACCGCCCAGGACTGGGGCCGTCCAGACTCTGGGGATCGCCCAGGATTGGGGGCCGCCTAGGACTGGGGGCCGCCTAGACTCTGGGGGCTGCCCAGGACTGGGAGCCGCCTAGACTCTGGGGGCCGTCCAGGATTGGGGGCCGCCTAGACTCTGGGGGCCGCCCAGGACTGGGGGCCGCCCAGGGCTGGGGGCCGCCTAGACTCTGGGGGCCGCCCAGGACTGAGGGCCGCCCAGACTCTGGGGGCCGCCCAGGATTGGGGGTCGCCCATAACTGGGAGCCGCCCAGACTCTGGGGGCCATCCAGGACTGGGGGCCGCCCAGACTCTGGGGACCACCCAGGACTGGGGGCCGCCTAGAACTGGGAGCCACCCAGACTCTGGGGGCCGCCCAGGACTGGGGGCCGCCCAGACTCTGGGGACCGCCCAGGACTGGGGGTCGCCCAGAACTGGGAGCCGCTCAGACTCTGGAAACCGCCCAGGATTGGGGGCCGCCCAGAACTGGGAGCCGCCCAGACTTTGGGGCCATCCAGAACTGGGGGCCGCCCAGACTCTGGGGACCACCCAGGACTGGGGGCCGCCCAGAACTGGGAGCCGCCCAGACTCTGGGGACCGCCCAGGACTGGGGGTCGCCCAGGACTGGGAGCCGCCCAGAACTGGGAGCTGCCCAGAACTAGGAGCCGCCCAGAACTGGGAGCCGTCCAAGACTGGGGGCCGCCCAGAACTGGGAGCCGCCCAGGCTCTGGGGAACGCCCAGGACTGGGGGCCACCCAGAACTGGGAGCCGTTCAGGACTCTGGGGGACCGACTTTATTTTCTAACTGTTTTATTTATTATCCATATCACAGAGTGAGGGAGATAAAACATCCAGCAAACACTCGTAACATGTATTGCTATAAATGAGGGAAAAAGAGGAAAAACAAAACAATAGCAGGACGGGATTTGAATAAAAACGTCTCTTTTGATGGGATAAATTATCCCCTTCTCGATGAAATCCTCAGTCCTCTAGAACAAAGTATTATCCCATCCTTGGGAACAACAAACATGGAAAAGGATAAAAAATTTCTTATCTTGCCTTCTATCCAGTGTATCAAATATGCATTATGTTATTGGGATGATGTATTAGGCATGGCAGCTAGAAGAATTTCAAAATAAAAAAAAGAAGAAAATAAGAAAAATGTGTGAAATTCAAAACCAGAAGGATCAAATGATATTTGCCTCTCAAAGGATTAAATTCAACACCAGAGAATACTTGGACATGAATTTATCAAGTTTCTTACATGAAAACAACTGATTCATGTTACCCAAAATTAGATATTTCCTATCTGATCCTTTGAACTTTTTAAAACATGAGTGTGGAATTTGAAAATGTTAGAAAAGATGATCAAGATCAATTTTCACACTTGCCACTTCCTACTCCCTGGTTGGTTGCTTTATGTTAGAACCTCCTTGTCTAACTAATAAGTCTATTTATTATCCCAATTTAAATATTAAAATAAATATTAATTACTTTGAATTTATTAAGAATTAATACTTTTATGGATGTTTGCAGAAAAGGAGCCTATAGATGGAAAGAGCTCGTTTTTGGAATCCAACGATGCAGACGGCACTCAAATCAAGACTTGGTTTGCCCAAAAAGGAAGAAAGAGATGATTTCGCATGATTTTCATTGCAAAAGCCAGAGCGCCATCCACTTGTGCAAGAACCCAACTTTTCATTCCAAGTCAAAGCATATAGATGTTAGATACCACTGGATTCAAAATGTGTTTGAAGAGAAGCAGTTGCAGTATCAGAAAATTCACACAGATGAAAATGGGGCGGACATGTTGACAAAGACCTTGTCAAAAGAAAGGCAAGAGATATGCCGACAGTTGGTCGGCATGATTTCACACTAAGGAAGCATGAGACAGCCTCCCTTATGGGCTGAAGGGGGAGGTTGTTGGGCCCATGGCCCAATTTGTTTAGCCCATTAGGGCAAAAGGGAGCGCCACTCCTTTTTCTGGCAGATCTTTTTTTTTCTCTTTTTTAAGGAGCAGCCATATGGGAAAAAGAGATGGAGCAGGTATTTCTCTTTTTCTAGGAGCGTGGATTGCTAGAAGAAAAGAAGGAAGGGCTACTGCTTGGTGCTTGACTACGTCGGAGGACTTCCACTCCAGGAATCACGTGAAGGTGCTGCAGAAAAAAAATAGAGAAGAAGAAGAGAAGGAAAGAAAATAAGGAGGTAATGTAAGAGACCATATTTTTCGATGACGTAATCCTTATATCCCTATTATTTTCTTGTGATTGTTTCTCAAGTCCTGGCAAGGGACTTTGAGACTTGGATATTTATTATTCTATAGTGGATTTTCTTCTCTGGCTTGCCCGTGGTTTTCTTCCTTTATTTTGAAGGGATTTTTCATGTAAATCTTGATGTTTCTGTGATTGTGTGGTTTGCGCATTTTATTTATTATTCCGCTGCGTATTACGGTCTGTTAGTATTTGCTCGTACACGGATTCTTTCCCATCAATTACAAGTATGGATAAAGAAATTCAGCTCATTTGACAAGATAATTTGCTATTTAAAACCTTGATTGATGATGAGGCTATTTTATGGCAGGTGTTGTTAGCTAAACATGTCTTAGTTCTATGGCGTTCTTTAATGGATTAAAGTCGGCCTAAGATTGGTCTCAAACTCAATACATGTTGGCAGATGCTTGACTCAAGCATAGTCCAAGTCATATGCAACTCAACATTTATGATCCGAGCTCATATTAGATCATATTCAATCAAGTGTTTTACTGCGGATATGATAAAAGTAGCAAGGTTAATGTCAAAGAAGCTTATAATTTGGATGTTAAATATCTAAGTGGGAAGTGGCAAAGTTAGAATATTTTGGAGTCAAATGGCAAAGAATCCATGTAAATTCAATGAGGAAATTGTGGATCATGTGTCCTTTAGCTGCCATTTATAAATACCATGCATATCGAATTCTTTGCAGGATCAGCTCAGAACTCATTCATGTTTTGTCTCATTGGAGTGCATGATGCTGCATTTAAACAGATGGGATTTGAGTGATGATCTGAAAGCTCGTCTATTATATACAGGCTAGTTGATCTGGGCGTAGAGAAATGAAAGTCTAGTTGATCTGGGCGTAGAGAAATGAAAGTTTAGTTTATCTTCTGACATCATCACTGTTTTGAAGGAGGAGACTTTCTGTACAACAGCTAGCACAGCACTGGGATGGCATCATGGCGTGGATCATGCTGAGCTTTTGAACCTTTCTAAATTTATTTGCCTGGTCACATCCTTTGGAGCACTTAAAGTTAATTTCGATAGGTCGGTCAGTGAATGAATCAGGTGCTGGAACTATGCCTGAAGCTGAAATGATACGTGCTTGGGAGGGATACAATGCAGCAAAAATCTGGTTAGAAGGCAACTTTTTTACTGGGGTGAATAGAACTTGATGTACTTCCTGTTCAGTCCTTATTATATCCAATGCTCTAAGATATGACATAGATCAAGAAGGCATTGCAGATTTTTCTTGTTAGCCACATTTATAGAGATTAATGGGCCGTAGCACACGCCCTCATGGGCGTGCAGCCAATGCACGTGCTCGGTGCCCGTCTTTGTGCACCGGAGGCAGTGCACAAAGACTTTTCCTCTTCAGAGACTATGTTTATGGCCCCAGCTTAGCCCAATAACATAAGCAAGCTTGGACTAAACTTGGGTTGCCCAAGCTTTAGGATTCCTTAATTTGGTAGCAAATGAAAGATTTACAAGGAATATAAAATGCCAGAGTCGCTTAAATGATTTAATATGTGCAGCTTGACATGGTTGCTAAGAAAGAGGAGATAAGAAGGGAGGTGTTTTGAGAATTCCAAATAAAGAGTACAGCTCGGTTCACCTATCATTTAGAGATTCAAAGAGATCAAAATAATAAAATATGCCACAACTTTAGAATTCTCATAAAACTTGGATCAAGAAAGACAAAGGTATCAAATAGGAGTTTGATCAGAGAGGAAACAAAACTTGAGATCCTACATGTAGAGAAAAATAATTGAAGGGAGATCAATAAAGACCTCTCATGTATCAATTTGTAAACCAACCTGGTGCTTTATTTACGGTTCCAGTGCTCGACTCTTTCCCACTCACGTGGGGCATGGTGGATTGGCTTGATATCTAGGGGCTTGGACCAAAAGACAACCACCTCATCCTACTGCAATATTATGCAAAGCATGGATGCTACATTGTGCTTACATTATGAACACGTAAAGCAACGCCAACATCAAAGTCGTTCGATACAAGTAATCAACTTAAAGATGTAAAAGAAAAGGAATGAAAAAATCATGCATGCACCACAATCTACTAAAATGATGTCTTCTTTTATTCCTCTTTTCTTTACCTTATCCCAGAAAGGAGCAGAAAAAGAGATTGTGGATAAAAGCTTCTTGAGTCGTAGAATATTGCTTACCTGTATCCCTTTGATGCAAAGATGTCCATGGATTTCCTGAGTCCTTTGCAGGAAAGTCTATTTTCTCCTTGAATTTATATCTGTACATCCCCTCCACTGGCTCAGAGCATATATTTATTCCACCAACTCAACAAGACAACAATAATCAAAATGAAGTAACAAATGCTCTTTTAGATACACAAACACACTGTATATGTGTTTGTATATAAACTTCAAACCACATATATAATACCAGAACAATAAGAGACTTACAAGAGAAATAAGACCAAAGGGAATGACAACAACATTAAGCTAATTGGAGAGAGAGAGAGAGATGTCTTTAGGGACACAGTATATGTCTTTAGGATAGTTAACAAGAGTTGAATACGATAAGGGTAATAGGAACTGCTAAAGTAGGGAGACATGGACCAACAACCTAGAGTAAAACTATCACTGTAGCTGCTGATGCCTTGGCTCCTCCATCGACAACATCACAACTTAAGTTCCATTGATGCATGGGCTATATTACATCTTCCTTTCTTGCTCATCTTCAGTCTCTTCATTTTCATCTTCACCTTCTTGAGCCATATTCTCATTATAAGGCTCCTCCAGTTTGACACCATCATCTGTCATAGCTTGAAATGATTGTTCCCTTAACTTCTTTCCAACATCCTGCACCTCCAAGGCATTAAAACCAGTGACATTAGAGCAACTTTGAGATCATTTGGAATACAAAATCTAAAGTTGATAATCAATTACCTTCCCAAATCCAACATCACCCTCGGAATTTTCTTCAAGTCCATTGTCATCATTGGCATGACTACTTTCATAATTAGCAGTTCCTCCTGCTGCTTGCTGGAGCTGTGGTGGTGACACAGCCCTGAGTGCACTGCCACTTGCTCCTCCTCCTTGTAGCATGCGTCGACTGCTTTGACCAGAAGATCTACTACAATGGAAGGCATCGAGTTGGTGGAAATAAGGACAGATTCTCGAATTTTCAACCCTCCCTTGTCTCTCCCTGATCCTCCTGAAGTACTTATTGATGTTCTCCCACTTCTCCTTGCATTTCTTGGCGCTTCGGTCATAGCCAAGCTCCTGCATTCCCACAGAAACCTTCTCCCACAGCGGACCCTTGGGCCATCCTGGATGCAACGGCTCAAGACTAGTTCGTAAGTTTATCAACTCCTGTACCTCTGTCTTTGGCCATCTAGAGGTCGTCAACCTCGAGTTCTTGGTTGTATCCTCTGTCACCATTTCCTGTGGCTCTGGAAGAGAGACAATGGCGAGCTCAGTATCACTACTGCTTGGCTGCTGTTGTTGTAGGGGTGAAGATGGTTGCTGTGGAGCTGGGGCAGCAGTGGAGGTGGACAGTGGTGGTATTGGGATGGTGCGGCCTGCGATATTCTGCAAGATGGTGGTGAGGTCTTTATACATTGATGCAAAGGCGGCGCGTTCTTGGGCTATGATCTCCTTCTCACAAGCGAGCCTTGCCATCTCCTGTCACCGCCACGCTTCCTCCTTTACCATCCGTTCTCGGTCCCCCTTCTCGATGGCCTCTAAAAGTTTCTGTTGCATGGCATCTTGTCGCTCTAACACCTTCCTTGTTAGCTCTTCAAGGAAGGCCATCATCATTTTCCAAGTTCTTGATCCTTCGCCTCGCTTCCTCTTCCGACCTTGTTGACGAGTGCCCTCAGCCTTGCCATCATCTGATTCGGAGGAAAGACAAGTGCTGGAGAGGGTGATGCCAGCAGCATTGGCAATGGCAGTGGCAGCATTGGATATCTCAGTTGGGTTGGTGGACACCAGCAGTGATGGTGCAAAGATGGAAGGTGGGGTGATGGTCAAGATGGGAGATGGTTGATTTCCACCAGCTGATGAAGAGCTTATAATAGTTTTGGTTTCAATTGGAGCAACAAAGGGAGTGGTGGCAGAAGAAACAAAGGTGGAGGTGGCATTGGTACTGTGAAGGGCTTCAAGTTGGCCAGAAGAACTGCAACTTTTGAGATCTATTTTACCAGCTTCACCAGCCCGGCCTTCCTTGGTTCGCTTGTGTTGTCTCTGGATGCTCACAAATTTCTCCTCACATTGCTTGGCGCTCCGATTGTAGCCTAACTCTTTTAGCTTCCTGTCCAACCAATTTCATGACAACCATAACATAAATAGAGACTAGAAATTGAAGGGTAAGAGATTGAAACTGAGATGTAGAAGGAAATTTCATGATAACCATAACATAAATAGAGACTAGAAATTGAAGGAATAAGAGATTGAAACTGAGATGTAGAAGGAAAGAAAGTACTTGATGACTGCACAAAAGGCATGCTTAATTAAGCATCTAATCTAAATATCTAATTATATAATAGTACATAATTCCACTGAAAATAGATAGTAGATGATTCAACCGGAAATCGATTAAAGATAAAGTATAGAATAAAATGAAAATTCTATGTAAAAAAGAAAGTAAAAATAAAATTTTATGTAAAAAAAAAATCAAAGAAATTCCGCTACAAATAAGAATTTTTTTTTCATGTTTTTGATTGAAGCTACGCTTATTGATTTTAGAGAGAAAAAATATCTATTATAAGAATAAGAGATTAAATTCATGAAAAAAGTAAGAAGTGAGTGACCTAAACGAGAAGAAAAGAAGAATATTAGAAGAAAATAAAGTTAATTTTGGAAAGAGTATTAGAGAAATAAAAGTTTGACAAAAATTATTGCAGAAATCAAATCGAGAATTTGCCAATTTCTTATGTAAAATCACAAAACAATAGATCTGTATAAGAGAAAAAAATAAAATAAATTTAAATGCAAACAGGGTTAGACTCTCCATATTTGTAGTTTTAAAAAGAATACTTGAAGATTTATTAAAGTTCTCAATTATTTCCTTTCATTTGTTACCTAGAGATATTCTCCCAAAGAGGGCCTCTGAGTGTGATATCTTGAAATGCAGCATCCATCTCAGATTGAAACTTGAGAAGGGTTAGGGTCTCCTGCTGTGCCCATTGACTTTCGATTTCAGAACATCTTTTACCTTCCTTTCTAGGTAAGAAAGCCTCCTCTTTGTTTGAAAATGTTTTTCCAACTATTAAATCGGATTCTTCAAAGGTTGAAGATGTTATTTTTCAATAAGCGAGCACATCTTGGTTGATTGCTGCAGTAGATGGTCGATGCTAGAGATTTCAAACATTTGAGGTTGTATTTCATTATCAAATGAAAATAATGATGTGAGCTCCAACGAAGACATCGAATTTGATGACCCTTCTTGATGCATGTTTTCAAATCTTACGCTACTCTCTGCTTTTGGGTGATCACTTCTATTTCTAGCTGCAAGTCTCTCTTCTGATTATCTCAAAAGAAGGTAAAAAGGGAAGAATTAAAGGAATTGAGCATTATAAAACAAGATTATAAAGTGAGCGAATGCCAAAACAAGATACAAAAAATTAAATAGATAGCGAAAGAAAATCACACTATAACAAGCAATTAGATATCATCTAAACTTCCGACTGCTGAAGCATAAGGAACCTTCGCGTACATCAAACTTCCGACTGCCTCGTACATACCATCGCGTACATCAAACTTTCGACTGCTGAAGCATAAGGAACTGTTAAATATGTCTTGAATTTTATATATCGGGCCCGGGTTTTTGACCCGACCCGATATTCTTGTTGGGTCCGGACCAAACCGGTCTGATAGGATCTTTTTTTTATGGAAGTATTTTTTTGGGGCGTATATATATACGTGTGAAACTTCTGTAACCCTAATCTTCTCCTTTTTTTGATAATGGAATTTGGTTTGCCTTGCCCGTGGATGTAGATCACCATGATCGAACCACGTAAATTCTTGGTGTTCCTTTGTTTGTTTATTGTTTGATTTGTTCATTGAATCTGATTTTCCGTAACAAACTGGTATCAGAGCATTGGTTCGGAAATAACTTTGTTGAAAAAAAAAAGGGAAAACAGTTGCCCTAATCTACCGCTTGCCGCCTCCTCTGTTTCTTCCTCTTCTGGTTTCTTGGCTTCGATCCGTCAGTTTCTCTACGTTCACGCCGATCACCTCGGCGTATTGAGGGAGGAGTTGCTGGAGGCGAGTTCTTGACGAGGTTCGAACGTTTCCTGGTGTTTCCGATGGTAAATAAGCCGGAGCTGAGTTTTGGCTGCGGAAACCGAAGAAATTGAGAAATTTTTGGTGGAGGAAGTCGAGCGTGGTATTTCCCTTTTCTTTATTCGTTTTTTGTTTTTTGGCGAAGCTCTTGATCTCTTCCTCGCGGCGGAGATCCCTAACCCTCCGCGATCAACGGAACAACCGCCTCTCGCTCAAAAGAAGATCGAGATATCAGCGGTGGCTGGGAGGCGTCCCCTGTCTCTCGTCATCGCTCTCTTGCCGCGTTTTTTTTGATAAAGATCGTGATATCAGCGGTGGCTGGGAGGCGTCCCCTATCTCTCGTTGTCGCTCTCTTGCCGAGCCTATTGATTCGGTTTGCTCCCCGGCTTTGGAATTTGGGGCGGCGGGGAGAGAGATGGAGGAGAGGTACGAGCCATTGAAGGAGCTGGGGTCGGGTAGATCGCCATAAGAGCTTCGACCGAGTCTGTCTCAGATCCCTAGGCTGGACGTGTATCCGAGGTTTTCTTCACCATCCAAAAGCTAGGGCTTTTGCACCGGATTTCAGCCTCCTCTGTTCCGTCCGTGAAGCTGTTTCCAGGATCTCTTCTTCTTCTTCAATCCAAACAGAAAGATCGTTTCGTTCTTAGGAATTCTTGGGATGTCATCTTTGAAGTTTCAGATTGCACCATTTGATGGACAGAATAACTTCGGATTATGGAGAATAAAGATGAAGGCTTTATTGAAGCGAGAGGGTTCTGTTAGGGCACTGGATAATAATTATACAGATGACATGACCACGGCTGAGATTGAAGAGATGGATGAGAAGGCGCATAGTGCGATCCAGTTGTCTCTAGAAGACAATGTTTTGCGAGAAGTTGCAGATGAGGAAACAGCGGCCGGTCTTTGGAAGAAACTGGAAAGTCTCTACATGAAGAAATCTTTAACATCGAGACTTTATTTGAAGCAGCGTCTTTATACCCTAAAGATGCGAGAAGGTACGCCTATTAAGGAACACTTGAATGAGTTTAATAAGATTGTTATGGATATGAAAAATCTAGATATTAAACTCGAGGAAGAAGATCAAGCTTTGATCGTGTTATACTCATTGCCTGCCTCATACGAAAATTTTGTGAACTCGATGCTTTATGGACGTGAATCCATAACTCTAGAGGATGTTAAAGCATCCTTGAATTCTGCAGAATTGAGAACAAAATTGAATGGAAATACTAGTGGAGATAGGGCAGATGGTTTATTCGTGAGAGGTAGGGCCAAGAAAAAGGATAAAGCTTTTAGAAAGAAATCTGTTAGTCGTTCAAAATCTAGGCCACCTGGAGATACGACGAACGTTGAGTGCTACTATTGTCACAAGAAAGGACATTACAAGTCAGATTGTCCTGTGCTCAAGAGAAAGGATAAGCAACGTAGTCAACATCAAGATGCGGCGAATATTGCTGAGAAAGATGAGTCTAGTGTGTCAGACAGAGTTCTCACGACATGCTCTGTTGTTAGTTTTTCAAACGATGTTTGGATAATGGATACAGGAGCATCATATCACATGTGCCCAAATAGAGAATGGTTCACCACATACGAACCATTGAATGGTGAATCAGTTTTTATGGGAAATGATGCAGTATGCAAAATTGTGGGAATTGGTACTGTTCAGATTAAGTGCCATGACAAAGTTGTGAGAACCTTGACTGAAGTTAGGCACATACCAGACTTAAAGAGAAACCTTATTTCTTTGAGCTGTTTGGATTCCATTGGGTGTATGTACTCAGGTGGAGGTGGAGTTCTAAAAGTCACCAAAGGCAATCTAGTTGTGATGAGAGGAAACAAGGTGAATCACTTGTATCATCTACAGGGTAGCACAGTTATGGGTTCTTCGATTGGCACAGCAAATTTTGTTTCTGCTGATGATAGAACAAAATTGTGGCATATGCGTTTAGGCCATATGAGTGAGCGTGGCATGACAGTTTTGAGTAAACGTGGTTTACTATGTGGTGAGCGGACATCCTCACTAGATTTCTGTGAGCACTGTGTTCTTGGCAAGCAGTGCAAGGTCAGTTTTAGTACAGGCACACATTCAACGAAGGGTACACTCGACTACATACATTCTGATTTATGGGGACCGGCACAGGTTCCATCTAAGGGTGGTGCTCTTTACTTTGTGACATTTATTGACGATTATTCCATAAAAGTTTGGGTTTATTTTCTGAAAGAAAAAGTGAAGTGTTTGAAACCTTTAAGAAGTGGAAAGCCCTTGTTGAGAATCAGACAGGGAAGAAGATCAAACGTCTGAGGACCGATAACGGTTTTGAGTTCTGTGGTGGTGATTTTAATGAATTCTGTGCAGATGCAGGTATTGTTCGACACCGTACAGTCAGGTACACTCCACAGCAAAATGGAGTGGCAAAAAGGATGAACAGAACTTTATTGGAGAGGGCAAGATGCATGCTCTCTAATGCTGGCATGGAAAAGGCTTTTTGGGCTGAAGCAGTTAACACATCTTGCTATCTGGTTAATCGTTCTCCTTCAACAGCAATTGAATGCAAGACTCCTTTTGAGATGTGGTCAGGTAAGCCTTGTGATTATTCAAATCTAAAGGTTTTTGGATGCCCTGCTTACTATCATGTTAAGGATGGTAAACTTGAACCTAGAGCAAAGAAGTGTATCTTTGTTGGTTATGCTGATGGCGTGAAGGGTTATCGTCTGTGGTGCATAGAACCTAATTCACCTAAATTCATTATTAGTAGGGATGTTACTTTTAATGAAAAGTTTATGCTAGATCAAAGGAATGTTGTTGATGAGTCTGCAGGAAACCATGAGAGTGATACAAATGAGGTGGAGGTTCAGGTCGAGCTTCGAAAAAAGGGCTCTCAAAATGATTTGAGCGAGCAAATTGTTACTATTGATTCTAGTTCAGATGAGGAAGCTCTAGATGAGGTGGAGCAGCCATACTCTATTGCTACTGGCAGAGAAAGGAGGGAGATTCGAGCCTCTCAAAAATATGGGTTTTCTGATCTGGTGGCTTATGCCCTTACGACAGCAGAAGATATGGGTATTCGGAACCATCTACTTATACTGAAGCTGTTACTTGTTCGGAATCAGAAAAGTGGACTGTTGCTATGGCTGAAGAACTGGAATCACTTCACAAGAACCAGACTTGGGACTTGGTGTCATTGCCTAAAGAAAAAAGAGCCATTGGGTGTAAATGGGTCTTTAAGAAAAAGGAAGGTATTCCAGGCGTTGAAATTAGTAGATGCAAGGCAAGACTTGTAGCTAAAGGTTACAATCAGAGGGAGGGAATTGATTATGATGAAGTGTTCTCTCCTGTTGTGAAACACACTTCTATTCGTGTGTTGCTGGCTATAGTTGCTCAATTTGACTTAGAGCTTGAGCAACTCGATGTGAAGACAGCCTTTTTGCATGGTGAGCTTGAGGAGACTATTTATATGGCCCAGCCTGAGGGCTATTATGTAGAAGGCAAGGAAGATCATGTATGTCGATTGAAGAAATCATTGTATGGTTTGAAGCAGTCTCCAAGACAGTGGTATAAAAGATTCGACAGTTTTATGATACGGAGCGGTTATCATAGGAGCAGCTATGATAGTTGTGTGTACTTCAGGAAGGTGTCAGATAAATCCTTTGTCTATCTCCTTTTATACGTGGATGACATGCTCATTGCTGCAAAGAACATGACAGATGTGTTGATCTTGAAGAAATGTCTCAGTAAGGAGTTTGAAATGAAAGATCTGGGTCCTGCCAAGAAGATCTTAGGAATGGAGATTCAGAGAGACAGAAAAGCAGGTAAGTTATATCTCTCACAGAGGAGATATATTGAGAAGGTACTTGAGAAGTTTGGGATGCAAAACTCTAAGCCTGTCAGTACACCTTTAGCATCACATTTTAGACTCTCAGCTATACATTCACCTCAGTCAGAGGTCGAGAAGGCTGCAATGTCTCCTGTCCCATACTCCAGTGCAGTTGGTAGCTTGATGTACGCTATGGTATGCACTCGTCCCGACATTGCGCAGGCAGTTAGTGTGGTTAGCAGATATATGGCACATCCTGGAAAGGTCCATTGGCAGGCAGTAAAATGGATACTTAGGTATCTTAGAGGCTCCACAAAATTGGGCCTAATGTTTGATAGAAATAGTTCTAACTGTACTTCTATTGTGGGATTTGTGGATTCTGATTATGCTGGGGATATTGATAAGAGAAGGTCTTTGACTGGCTATCTTTTCATATTATCTGGCTCGGCTATAAGTTGGAGATCAACCTTACAGTCGACAGTTGCTTTGTCTACAACAGAGGCAGAGTATATGGCAACAGCAGAAGCAGTAAAAGAAGCTATTTGGTTACGAAATCTTGTTCAAGAACTTGGGCTCAAGCAGGAAGACAATTCAGTTGTCTTTTGTGACAATCAGAGTGCTATTTGCTTGATTAAAAATCAAGCATATCATGAGAGGACTAAGCACATTGATATCAAGTATCATTTTATTCGAGAGGCATTTACTGAGAGAAATATTACAGTAAAGAAAGTAGATACTGCTGACAATCCTGCTGATATGCTGACCAAGATAGTTCCCGCCAACAAGTTTAAGCATTGCTTGGACTTGATTGGCATGCTTGTTTGAGGTTTGCTCCTTCTGGGGCTTGGTGGCGAGGTGAATGAAAGTTCTATTTTTGTTTTTTCTTGAAGTGGATATGTTTTTTCGTTGCATCCCTTGTTTCCTACACCGAGTTAGCTCACGTAGGCTTAGGGATGCTGGGAGAACATGTTCGACTTCTAGTTTGTTAAATTCAAGCCAAGGTGGAGATTTGTTAAATATGTCTTGAATTTTATATATCGGGCCCGGGTTTTTGACCCGACCCGATATTCTTGTTGGGTCCGGACCAAACCGGTCCGATAGGATCTTTTTTTTATGGAAGTATTTTTTGGGGCGTATATATATACGTGTGAAACTTCTGTAACCCTAATCTTCTCCTCTTTTTGATAATGGAATTTGGTTTGCCTTGCCCGTGGATGTAGATCACCATGATCGAACCACGTAAATTCTTGGTGTTCCTTTGTTTGTTTATTGTTTGATTTGTTCATTGAATCTGATTTTCCGTAACAGGAACCTTCTTCATTTTCTCCTTCTCCTCACACTTGAAGGACTCTGCTCTGAGCATAACCTGAAGTGACCTGCAAGAGAACCAACTGGCTTTGCATTGCTCATACTGAACCTATCTAATATCTCTCAATATACTTTTTCTGTGACAACCATATTTTCTTGGTTCTTCTATCATGGAAAATCTGCATGCCCAGTATTTGCTTTGCTGGTCCCATATCCTTCATTGCAAATGACTGGCTCAGCTCCTTCTTCAACCTGTCAATCATAGACATATCTTTTCCAAGAATAAACATGTCATCAACATAAAGTAGGAGTATGACAAAATCATCACTAAACCATTTGATATACACACAATGATCTAAAGCCATTCTTTTGTATCTATTTTCAGCCATAAATGAGTCAAATTTCTTGTACCACTGCCTTGGAGCTTGTTTCTCCCAATAAGCTTTTTTTCAATCTGCAGACAAGATTTTATATACCTTTGACTTTAAAGCCTTCTGGTTATTCCATATAGATTTTCTCCTCCAAATCACCATGAAGAAAAGCTGTCCTTCACATCTAACTGCTCAACCTCCAGGTCTAGACTAGCAGCAATACCTAGAGCAACACGAATTGAAGACATTTTAACAACAGAAGAAAAAATCTCTTCAAAGTCAATACCTTTCTTTTGACCAAAGCTTTTCTCAATCAATCTGGCCTTGTACTTTTGTTGAGAATAATGTTGTTGAGTCTTTAACCTGGAAATCCACTTGTTCTTTAAAGCCTTCCTTTTGGTAGTTTCACTAAATCATATGTGTGGATCTTTTGTAAGGCATCCATTTCTTCCTGCATACCTAGTAACCACTCCTTTTTCTGCTTACTTTCAACTGCCTCCTAGTAACATTCTGGTTCACCTGTATCAGTAAGCATTATATATTCATCTGTAGAATATCTTTTGAAAGGTTGACGTTGTCTGATAGATCTTCTTAGCTGAGGCTCTATAGGAGGTTGCTCCTGATCTCTTTCCTGCTCAACATGTCCTACAGGTGAGTTAACATCTGCTCCTGCACTATTTTCTTGCACATCTCCCCTATCACCCAGATATACTGAAAGAGTAACTGGATCACAATCTGTTAATTTTCCTACATAAGACTTGACTAGCACCTCCTTGAAGTCTTGAAGGGTTTGATCTTCAAAAAATACATCTTTGCTTCTGAACACCTTCTGCCTTTCTGGATCCCAGAGTCTATAACCAAACTCATCATGTGAGTAACCAAGCAAAGCACATTCTTTTGTCTTACCATCCAGCTTGGACCTCTTAATGTCTGGAACATGTGCAAATGCACGGCAACCAAACACTCTCAAATGCTCTGCAACATCACCATCTAGAGCTGTATATGGTGACAAGTTTATTACATCAACTGCTATCTTCAATGCCTCATCCTAAAATCTTTTAGGTAACTTGGACTGTGAAAGCATACATCTGATCTTTTCCATGATGGTGCGGTTCATCCTGTCTGCAATTGCATTATGCTGAGGAGTATCAGGAACTATCATCTCATGCTGAATGCCATGTGATTTGCAATAATTATCAAATAATCCTGTGTACTCACCACCATTATCTGACCTTATGCATTTCAATTTCTTCCGTCTCTCTTTCAACTTTGGCATGAAACTCTTTGAATACATTAATAACCTGATCTTTGGTCTTCAAACCATAGACCCAAACTTTTCTGAAAAAATCATCTATAAAAGTGATAAAATAAAGTGCACCACTGATACCTAGAACATTAACTGATCCATCAGGAGTTTTTGTCCTCAGAGGACCACAAACATCTGTATAGATACGATCCAAAATATACATTTTTCTAGACAAAGCAGGACTAGCAAAAGAAACTCTATGTTGTTTGCCAACCAAACAATCAATACATGGGTTCAGATGTACACCTTTGAAGTCTGGTAGAACTTCTCCCTTGGAAAGAACTTGCAACCCCTTCTCACTCATGTGTCCCAGTCGTTTATGCCACAACTCCATGCTAAAGTCTTTCTTTGTAGCATTCAACTGTTCACCATAAGCTTTAGCCTGCAACCTATATAAAGTGTGACATTTCTTTCCACTAGCTACAACAAGGGAACCTTTACTGAGCTTCCATTGCCCTTTATGAAATCTGCTATCAAAGTCTTCATCATCAAGTCTTCCAACTGAGATTAAATTTAGCCTCAAGTCAGCCACATGTCTTACATCCTTGAGCACCAACTTACAGCCAAGATTGGTCTTTATGTGGATGTTGCCCATGCCAATAATATCTGTTGTGCCTTGATTTCTCATCTTGATAATACCAAAATTTTCAATCCTATAGGTAAAAAAAACTCCTTTCGTGGTGTACCATGATAAGAAGCACCTGTGCCAATCATCCACTCATGATTCTAACACTCACATGAGAAGATACCATCAGAAGTAGACAAAATCAAATAATCATCACTCTACACAGTAGCTATAATATTCTTCTTTGACTCTGTATTTTTCACTTCTTTTTCCTTTTTCTTACTCTTCTTAGGCTTCTTACACTGATTCTTGTAGTGCCCTTTCTCACCACAGTTGTAGCAAGCAATATCTTTTCTTGACCTTGATTTGCTTCTATCCTTGTATGAATTATCTCTATTTCTAGACTTTGACCGTCCTCTATTTTCTGAGACAAGTGCCAGTGAATCAATCTGAGAAGTTGCTAAATTCTTCCTCCTCAACTCATTCAACAAACTGCCTATTACTTGACAACACCGTCTGGTGCAGAATTACTGAGGGAAACTACCAGTGTCTCCTAACTTTCTGGCAATGAACTGAGAAGTAACAATGCCTGCAACTCATCATCAAGAGACATCTTCATAGAGGATAATTGGTTATGAATACTCTGTATTTCATTCAAATGCTCAGCAATAAAAGTACCCTCTTTATATTTCAGATTCACTAGTTTTCTGATCAAGAAACCTTGTTGCCAGCTATTTTTCTCTCATAGAGACTTTTCCAAAGAGAGTTTGCAAAAGTCTCAGTGAAAACATGGTGAAAGACACTATCATCCAACCACTGCCGAATAAAACCGATTGCTTTCCGATCTAACATGATCCAAGCATCATCTGTCATTATAACGGGCTTTGCTTTGACCCCTTCTAAAGGTCTTTATAGATCCTTGCAATACAAGAGATCCTCCATCCTTGGTTTCCATATCATCCAATTGTTTCTGTTCAGACTGATCATGCGGGAAACATTACCGGCCTCCATGCTCGCATATAAAAATTCACAGGCTCTGATACCAGTTGATGGGAAAGAATCCATGTACGAGCCTTCGAACTTTTTAAAACATGAGTGTGGAATATGAAAACTCTACAAAAGATGATCAAGATCAATTTTCACACTTGCCACTTCCTACTCCCTGGTTGGTTGATTTATGTTAGAACCTCCTTGTCTAACCATGCTAGAATGGCATTGCTTGATGAAACTTGCAGATCCTGATCCACTAAAATCAGGCTAATGCTAGGAGTGGGCTTTGTTCCCTCTCATTCCCATTTAGTAGTCAACTAGGTGACAATTGCTTCAAAAGTTCAGTTTGAGATTTTTCTTTTTCTCACTTCAAAGAAACTACACTTGGTCAGATTTATGATCATAGTTAGATCCAGGTTCAGGTGTCTAGTTATGTGCTCCAGGTTTCATAACATGAATGAAAAAAAAAAGGAATTGCATCATTTCCAAAAAAACTTGTGCAGTTTCTACCGCAACCACCGACTTACATTTTCAGAGGCCATATCCCAAACAAAAATCACTTTCAAAGTTGACCCGTCCTAAATTTCTCAGTTACTAATACTTCCCTCGGTGCAGGGTGCACATCTTTCAACGAGCTCATTGGGTGGAGCCATGCCCATTATTAGTGCTTTCCATCCCTCAATTATCTATCTGCACCTCTCTTATCTGCTTATCCCTTGATGAAACCCAAGGTAGAATCAATTTTTCATTGCTTTATTATAAGAAAGTTAGCTAAAATGCAGTTGGGCTGTAAATATATTAGTGCCAGTTAAATTATTTGATAAGTTTACATCTTCCCTTTTAAAAAAAAAAAATTCAGCAAAAAAATATTTCCTCAACTTCCAGGAAATGATTCACACCTCCCTTCTTGAACAACTAGCTATTGGAAACTATAGCCAATGATACTTGAAGCAGATAAATTTTAAATCACATGCTTTTAGACAAAATGAAGGCAGTAATCATGACACAAATTAGCAGTAAATGATCAGGCTATATAAATATAGAAGAAAGAATAGCAAGTTCCCATCACCAAGAAAAATTCCAAAATCTGAAACTGTCATGCGAAAGAAAATAGCCGAGTCTGTAGCCATTCAGTGGCAAGAACATCTATAGCTGTGAGACCACCCTGCACGCATGCAAAAACCAAGTCAGTCATGCAATCATGCAATTAATCTGTTAAAATTTGAACAGCAAGAAGGATATTATGATCCAAGTATGTAACAGTAACTAAAAGGCACTCTCTGAGAATTACATTGCACACTAGAAAAAGTTTTCCTTGTAATAACAATGAATCATAAGCATAACTAGATTTTAACAGACTGCAACATGCTGAAGGTTACAGGAAAATGATCAAAAGAAAACAAAAGAGGAAAAAAAAAAATAAAAGACATTAAACAAAGGATGGATCAAAACAATATCTACTAAAAATATTATGGAACTTGAAAAATATAGAAGCAACACAAACAAACTACCACCAAGTGTCAATGAAACAATAAATTCACCCTGACAGCTACAAGTAACAAGGCACACTAACCGTTTGGCATGCAACCTTGATTGTGAGTAGGACAAAGTTTCTTGCTAATTGAAGTTATGATGGTTGCCTTGTGGCAAAACTAACTGGTCAGCAATAGAGACTCCAGAAGCAGTGCATGTATTTCTTGCAGCATGATTGACAGAAAAGATAGTTACAGCAAGTCATGTAACTGGTTTTCATATCAACTGTTAACAGCAAGTCGTAACTGGTTTTCGTATCAGCTTAACACAGAGATTGCAGTGCTATCCTTCCAATCTTAGTTGATGACATTGGCTAAGTGGTTTTTGGATTCTTTTTTTTGGGTCTAAAAAAAGATGCTTTTGAAAACTCTTTAGAAGCATAGTTTTTTACGTACTACTAAGCCTAACAAATTGTTAAGATTAAGAAAAAATGATTATCTTGATGAATGATTATTACATTCAAACTGCACAAATTCAGCATTTGGAAACTACGATAGATGAAACACCACTTTCAAATCAAACAGTAGCAACATCAACCATTACCAATATAATGGTTACTTCAGTCTTCTTAAGGACAATCTTTAATTAGCTTCACCACAGTCAATTCAACAGAAATTGGATCTCTGAGTCCCAGAACTGTCCAAACAAGTTATTTGTCAGAATCAGCAGGACTGATTGCAATTGGGATTGAAAGTGTTTCTTTCTGATCATCTCTACTGAGCAAAACCATTAATAACTTATGTCATCATACAATTTAATATATAAAATATTTTTCACAAAATTCTGGATGTATAAAAAAGTTTTTCTTCTTGAATGTAAAAGATTGCTAGTGTATATGCTGAAATTAGGATTCAATGAAAAACCAAAAAATAGATTTGGGATTTGATGAGCCATTAGATAAAGGATAAAGAAGAAAGAAAGGGCACAGGACTAGGAATCGGATAGTAGTGAATAATAACAACACATAAAGACATAGGGAAGTTGTCATACTAGAATTTCTACATTACATAGAAAAATAGTCCAAAACAGAAAATACTTAAATTAAAATCAATAACACCTTTTAAATCATGATCATGGCAAACTCAACAACGTAGGTTATATTATTCTTTAGGTGCTAGAAAAGGAAAAGAAAAGAATCCAAAGGAGTCCATGCATAATGTGATGCATATTAAAATCTCCTACATGAAGTAGAAATACCTTGAATCATGACCCTGTGTGAAGGGAGAAGAACAATTTTATTGCCAGGATTAAACTGCAGTGATCAATACATAAATTGAAGGCAAAGTAGATTGAAGAAGCCTTTATTCAGTGAAAGAAGTTCTCTTTGAAAATTTTTTACATGTCATAGAAGGCCAACACTTCATACAATGTTTTAGCTCGATACATAGGATATGACCCCTATTTGGGTATTAATCCAAGTAAAAAAAAAGTACTAAAAATAAGACTCGGTATTAAGGAAACATGCTAGAATTGTTCAACTAAAAATCTAGAGTCCCAACTAAATTCAACACTAACTTGAACTCGCATGCTCGCTCATGGGATGGAAATGAAATCAAATATTTACTTGTCAATGTTCTTGCTTGCAAATTCATTGGCTCCTGCAAAACGTGGCATTGTCCAACTAGAGATGGTACTTGCAAGCCACACTCTATACTTTATCAAATTGGGCATATGAAGTTGGACTCCTCAATATTTTCATATGGAGCAACTTTTTTCTTTTTTCCTTTTATAGCAAAGAGGGCTCATGCTTGCTCTAAAAGAGAGAGGGGGAGCCTCGCTAAGAGGAAGCAACTTCCCATCTCTCTATCTACCCCTTCCTTCTTATAAAGGCACGTGCTTGCAAAATACTAGTGCATTTTAAGATATCACTAGAAGGGAAGTAGAAAACATGGGTGAAACTAGCAGCAAAGCTCGCACTTTAATTTATTTTTTCTTTATATTTTTCCTTCTTTTTTTCTTGGTTTGAAGGGGGCAATGACTAGTGCACTTCTCACTCATTTTGTCAAATTGAAAAATATACCAAGATAGAAGCAATTTAACTCCAAAAAAAAGGTTAACTAAATATTTTCAGTTCTAGTTGACGAATCAAAACAGATCACTACACACCTTAGTTATTGGCTACACTTTTCCATGGGAAACTTTACTACACCATCCATGCCCCAAATGTGTATTCAATATCATGAACTTTTGGTGGTGGTTTACAATGTTAGAGACCAGCATTGTATGACACCTGCCACAGTCATGACAGCAAAGATATGAGGAGTCAATCACCTTTAACAAGGGTAGCAAGTTTTTCATTAAGATAGCTTTGACCAAAAGTTGACAATGATCAAATATATTGAAAAAATATAAATATAATTTAGTTGGGAGATTGAATCAACTCAAATCACCAAATCATATCACGAATCATCAGACTATTTGTAACAATAACAGAACAAGTCTTAACCATGCTGCTGAAATGCCTTCCACTGATGCCAAATCCTAGTAGATTGGTAGCATTAATCAGCATATCTTTACACCAATAAGCTTCTTCATTTTGCTGTTTCCAGGTGAAAGAAACATATATACGGATACCGGTGACAAGAAAATAGCAGTAAATCTACACAAACCATCATCTTATGATCCTTATAGATACCAATGACAACTAAACCTACATAAATCTCCGTTTTGTCATTGTTATTATAAATCAATTGCAATAACAATTAAAGTTACAGCAGAGGGTCTACACATATCTGAATTTAAGTTTAATATCAAATGTTGAATATGATTAAAACACCATTTGATTTTTTTATGAATGTAATCAAACACTTCAGTTTACATCATAAATCACATGATTCATGACAATGCACTGATTTCTCCGTAGAGAACTTACAGATCTGACATCCTCAAGTCTGAGCTCATGAGATCCCTGAACCTGTGCTTTGCTTGTAAGTTTTGCATCAACGAAGTTAGGATTTTAGATTTCCAACCTGGTTTCAGCACCTGCACTTTCAGATTTCTTGTCAAGGGCAAGCATCCTGGGGGAAAACTTCATATTCTAGCATATCACAGCGCTCATCCCCTGTATCAGTTCTGTGGTCTTGTGACTTTATTTTGCTTGGAGATTCATGAATGCCATTGACATTATTTTCCCTCAAAGATGTTGTCTTGCCTTCTGTAAATAAAATGCGGAAGAAGGCTGCCCAAATATTATTTGATAACATTTTTTGCTCGAACAACATAAACATTGGTGGGGCAAACTCTTAACGAACTATTATAATGGCAGAGAGATTTCTGCATGTCCACCTTCAAACCAGAACTTCAGCACATAAGCAGAAACAGAAAGCAATATATGGCAAGAGCAATACGTTATGGACTGCTGACTACATCACTAAACAGAACGCATGACAGAATTCTAGCATTACAGTGAAACCTGCATGCTAATAATCATAATAAAGAAAGATTAATGGCCATTATGCAACACCTAACCAGAAACATTACATGCACAAAAATTCATGGTATATGTGCTCCATGACTTAAACTTCAAGAAATGAAATACTTAGGAGTATATTGATTATGGTAGCTGGATAAAGAAACTCCATGACAAGGTGTTGCGGCAGTTGAACAGTGGGATCTCCTCACTGGAGAAATACTTTGGGCTTTACCCTTTGTTGCCAATGATTGGATTGGCATAGCGGTAAAGTGTCCGCCCTATTTTCCTTTTATTTTTCTTGGCTGGGATCACGTCTCCTGAAATCCCACGAGAACGTCCAGGGGAGAGAGTCCAATGGCTGCTCACTGGATTGGGCTGGGATCACGTCGTGCACAAAGCCCATGACTCACCCAGCGATTGTCCCGTCCCGTAGGTTCCTGGGAGGAATCGGAGACGCCTATGAAGCCCCCACGCGATGTGAGTGCGATGAAATCCCTCCCTCCACTGGATCCAAACGCTGAACCTGCTTTGGATCTTGACACGATCTTCACGCGAGCAGGAGGGGGAGAGAAGATGAGGAAGATTGACTGCGATGAGAGAAGAATTTCTTCGAAGAAAAGAATCTGTTCCTTCATTCATCGATCTGCAAACCCTAAAACTAGAGTTTAAATAGTTGACCAAATGAGTTTGGCCCAAACTCAACAAAAACTCCCATGGACTAACCTAATGAGATTAAAATAACCCCCAAGCCCATGTACACTTATGACTTGATTTAATCTCAACCCTTGGACGCACACCCAGCCCAATACAAGTTAGCCCAACCTGAGCTTTGATAGCACCACACCAGGCCCAACAATCTTTACTTGGTGCTTCAAGGCCTCAGCACATCTGCCGTGTCCATCAGCTGCATCAACGAGAAGCTGTCCCACGGAAGAACCTTGGTCAGTGCATCTGCTGGATTCTCCTGAGTATGTACCTTCATCAGCTTCATCTCACCTTCTTCCATTAGCTCTTTGTAGTCGATGCCTTCCTTCTGAGAGTATCCTTTGGCCTTTAGTCTTTTATTGTATATGATATCCCTTGCTCTGAAGGCCCTTTCTTGCGTTGATAAACCCATTTGCAACTAAAGAATTTTTTTTTATAGCAATTGAACCAACTGCCACGTGTCGTTCTTGTGGAGAGACTGCATCTTCTCTACTTGGACCCATCTATCTCTATTTGGCTATCCTGGCTCCCCATAGCCTCCTCATAGGTGTAAGGGTCTTCATTCGCTGTCATTAGGGCATATGACATCGAATCTTTGAAGCCGTATTGAACTAGTGGTCGCACGTTCCTTCTGAGTCTATGCAGTGCAATCCCAGTATCAATCCCTTGCCTAGCTACAGCCTGCTGAACTCTCTGGCTTCTGCCCCCTATGTCAGTCCTCTTTACCTAAATCTCAAATCCACTTGATCTACTAGCAAATGGCAAGACTCTGTAGGAGATCATTTGACTAGTGTTGCCTTGTTGCACCTCCTGCAGCTCCTGCTATGCATTTGTACCATCTCTCCTCTGAAGGATCGAGCTTTCATTAAAGGTCATATCCCTGCTAATGACAACTCTAAGGGGTCCCACAACCAATACCCCTTGATTTCATGCAGGTAGCACAGAAACACCATCTTCTTTGACTGATGTCCAGCTTCCTCCGCTCCCCAGCACCAACATGCACATATGCTGTGCATCCAAACACCCTCAGATAGTTCAGGCTTGTCTTCTCTCTAGATCATATCTTCTCTGGAATACCCCCATCCAACCTAGTGTGCGGTGACCGATTGACCAAGTAGCTGCTGCATCTATTGCGTCAACTCAGAACATCTTTGGAAGCCTTGCCTGTAGCTTCAAGCATCTTACCTTTTTCAACAGTGTTCATTTTATCCTCTTAGCCATCCCATTCTGTTTAGAAGTTTTCATCATTGAGAAGTGCTTTTTGCTGCCCTACTCCTCACAAAAGCTCTGAAACTTTCTGCTAGTGTATTCTTCGCTATTATCTGACCTCAGACAGTTCACATTCCTTCCTTTCTCCTTTTCCATATCAGCCTTCCAGATTTTGAGCTTGGTAAAGACATCTAATTTCTCCTTCATGAAGTAGACCCACAACTTCTTTGAGAAATCATCTATCAGGATCAAGAAGTATTTGGCTCCATTTCCTACAAAAACTGGGGCTGATCCCTAGATATTAATGCGTACTATCTCCAGGGGTTTTGCACTCCTAGTTTGCTGACTAAGAACTACACTCCTACTTTTCTATTTGATATGGCTCATATATCTCCATGACTCCAGCACTCAGGTCTGAAAGTAGCCCTCTCTTGCTCAGTTCTTTCATCCATCTACAAACCCTAAAACCCAAATGGACTTGGCCCAGACTCAATAAAAACTCTCATAGACTAACCCAATGAGATTAAAATAGCCCCCAAGCCTATGTACACTCGTGACTTGATTGAATCTCAACCCTTGGACCTGCATCCAGCTCAATACAAGTTAGTCTAACCTTAGCCTTGATAGCACGACACTAGGCCGAACATAAGGTACTCATAAAGTTTCAATCTTTAATCTCAAGTAAAAGGTGCCACGCCTTCTTACCAATAAGTTTAATAATTAACACCACCAAATATATATATATATTCAAAACACAAGTCTAACAGCAAAGTTTCTCAATCATAGCCGCCAAACTACATTAACAACTAGTAATAGCCTAATTGTTCATTTCCTACCTATTAATTCTGAAAAAAAAAAACACAAAATTGAAACATGGAAATCCAGAGACAGAGTTACTGGTCTCAATACCAATAAGACCACACAATAACATTTCATTAACACATTTAGTAGAACATCTTACAAACAAACAGAGTCATAAGCCACCAAATGCGGCAATTTTGAAACCAAAACAAACACACTAATTAGAATTATAAGCGAAACTATTTCTTACCAAAAAACAAGAAGAAGATTCTACGAGTAGATCCGACGAAGAAAACCATGTGCTAAATCCAAGAGACTTCTCCACCTCGAGAATTTAAAAACTGAGATCGCTTCGCTTTCGTGGAGGCTGAAAGGAAGGAAAGGGGAAGAGATATTAAATGATGTGTGTGTAACATGTCGAAGATGACGCTACTCTCGATATATTTATCTCCGTTTTTTTTTTCTTCCCTCACCGTTATCTCTTTCAGTTCTTTCATTTTGTTTAGCTTTTCTTCTCTGAGCATCGAAAGGAGAAGGCGTTTGGTGGAGTCGCCATTAGCCATTAGCATGGAGCCGCCCGCGCAAAGAGTCGAAGCCAAAGATGGAAGACTGGAATGTGATATCATTGCAGGGCTACGGGACTTGAGCTTAGACCATGAGGTCTCTTTGATATTGGAATTTATTGTTGAGTGGAGCTTTGTAGTTTTGGTTGTAGAAATGTGCAACCTACTAATAATTTGAAAGCAAATTGTATATGGTGCAATATTTGAATTCACTTGACTTTGAAAAAGATAATGCTATGGCACACCATTATATTCCCACTTAGCTCTTAGTATATCATGATAAGAGGGTATTGGTACAATTTGTAAGAGTCAATGTGTGGACAAAAGATGGCCAATAGACTTTTCCTTTTCTCTCTAATGTTATATAGGAATTTGAGTTATATAAGAAAAACATAGTATATATATTAGAATTGTTAAGTTGGACCAACTTGGCTTGCTTACTTTATATTAATTTAGGCTTGGTCAACATGCTCATCAAATCTCAATCTAAGTCCTAGTTGATGCAATTGACTAAAGTTTCTATCAAAGTCCAACGTTTTAGGCAAATTAGGCTACTTTTGCTAAGATCTATTAAGATTTAGACCTTATGTATTTCAATTGCTCTATATGATATTAGATTTTAATAACAATCTCTATCTGCACTAGATGGCAATCTATCATCATCATAATAAGTTGAGACATAAATTATTTTTTTACTATAATTTATTTAATAAAAATATTTTTGACTCATGTTAAAGTACTAAAGCTATTTATCTTAACTCCAATTGATTGTTGCACATATTTCTTTTTTTTTAAATGATGATTACAGAGTAAAATAATAGACTTGGCTTAGATAGAAGAAAAGGAAGAAATTACTTGCAATTCCTACTTATCATCTATAATCATCAACAATCATCATTGTCAATGATATACAACTATCACAATAATCCCAGGTGATCTTTTTCCTTTTTTTACATTATTATTTCTTCCTAACTCTAATATTAAAAATTTCAAGGTCATTTCTTAAAATCAATAGCCAAACCAAGAATTCGACTTCAAGGTTTAAGAAAAAAATGATTTCCTTTGTAAATAGTAAATAAAAATAAAATATTCAAAAAAATTTAGTATGCAATCCTTATCGCAATAAATTTATAGTTGCTGAGAAAGATTAACTTTATATTCTTAGAAAATGATATTACCTTTAAAGAGAGTAAGATAGGGGTTATCGTAACTGGACCTTAAATTTATCTATATACTTCCTTTTTTTTTCATCTTTCCTCTTACAAACATTGCTTTCTACTAATTATAATGGACAAAGAGAAGGGCAGAAAATTCATAGCAAATACGTAATAGGTAAGAGAAAATTAAAAATATAAAATAAGAAAAAGTGAAAAATATGACCTTAGATTATCATCACAATAAATTATAGGCGGTGCTAGAGTGATCACCAAAGGCTATGGATGACAAGTGGGAGTGTCTAGCGATAAGAAACCTTTTTTTTTTATAATCTATAATAAATTTGTATCTATTTTGTAAGAGGAGATAGAGACTACGCAAGCTCACAATTGCTTTAAGATCATCAAAATTGTATATCCAAGCGTCACGCATGCAGGGCTACATATGGGATCAACCATTTGCATTTGCATGCTTAATTGTTCTTGTCGTTTTTAAATTTAACTAGCAAATAAACACCGATGACAGCCCATCACTCTTTTGTTTTATTGCTTTCCATCTCTTCCCCCTCTCAGTACCTCTTCATCGTCCGTAAGTACTCCTCTCTCTAGCCCTCACCCCTCATCACTATGTATCTTATGGTTAAATCTAGATCTTTCTTCTCTTCCTCACTTTATTTCGGTAAATTTTTAGATGATGTCTAATTGCTTGTTATAGTGTGATTTTCTTTCGCTATCTATTTAATTTTCTGTATCTTGTTTTGGCATTCGCTCACTTTATAATCTTGTTTTATAATGCTCAATTCCTTTAATTCTTCCCTTTTTACCTTCTTTTGAGATAATCAGAAGAGAGACTTGCAGCTAGAAATAGAAGTGATCACCCAAAAGCAAAGAGTAGCGTACGATTTGAAAACATGCATCAAGAAGGGTCATCAGATCCGATGTCTTCATTGGAGCTCACCTCATTGTTTTCATTTGATAATGAAATACAACCTCAAATGTTTGAAATCCCTAGCATCAACCATCTGTTGCAGCAATCAACCAAGATGCGCTCACCTGTTGAAAAAATAACATCTTCAACCTTTGAAGAATCCGATTTAATAGTTGGAGAAACATTTTCAAACAAAAAGGAGGCTTTCTTACCTAGAAAGAAAGGTAAAAGATGTTTGAAATCAAAAGTCGATGGGCACAGCAGGAGACCCTAACCCTTCTCAAGTTTTAATCTGAGATGGATGCTGCATTTCAAGATATCACACTCAGAGGCCCTCTTTGGGAGAATATCTTTAGGTAACAAATGAAAGGAAATATTTGAGAACTTTAATAAATCTTCAAATATTCTTTTTAAAACTACAAATATGGAGAGTCTAGCCCGGTTTGCATTTAAATTTATTATTTTCTTTTTTTTTTCTCTTATACAGATCTATTGTTTTGTGATTTTACATAAGAAATTGGCAAATTCTCGATTTGATTTCTGCAATAATTTTTATCAAACTTTTATTTCTCTAATACTCTTTCCAAAATTAACTTTATTTTCTTCTAATATTCTTCTTTTCTTCTCGTTTAGGTCACTCACTTCTTACTTTTTTCATGAATTTAATATCTCTTATTCTTATAATAGATATTTTTTCTCTCTAAAATCAATAAGCGTAGCTTCAATCAAAAACATCAATAAAAAAAATTTCTTATTTGTAGCGGAAATTCTTTGATTTTTTACATAAAATTTTTATTTTTACTTTCTTTTTTACATAGAATTTTCATTTTATTCTATACTTTATCTTTAATCGATTTCCGGTTGAACCACCATCTATTTTCAGTGGAATTATGTACTATTATATAATTAGATATTTAGATTAGATGCTTAATTAAGCATGCCTTTTGTGCAGTCATCAACTACATTCTTTACTTCTACATCTCAGTTTCAATCTCTTATTCCTTCAATTTCTAGTCTCTATTTATGTTATGGTTATCATGGAATTTCCTTCTACATCTCAGTTTCAATCTCTTACCCTTCAATTTCTGGTCTCTATTTATGTTATGGTTGTCATGAAATTAGTTGGACAGAAGCTAAAAGAGTTAGGCTACAATCGGAGCGCCAAGCAATGTGGGGAGAAATTTGTGAGCATCCAGAGACAACACAAGCGAACCAAAGAAGGTCGGGCTGGTGAAGCTGGTAAAATATACCTCAAAAGTTGCAGTTCTTCTGGCCAAATTTGAAGCCCTTCACAGTACCAATGCCACCTCCACCTTTGTTTCTTCTGCCACCACTCCCTTTGTTGCTCCAATTGAAACCAAAACTATTATAAGCTCTTCATCAGCTGGTGGAAATCAACCATCTCCCATCTTGACCGTCACCCCACCTTCCATCTTTGCACCATCACTGCTGGTGTCCACCAACCCAACTGAGATATCCAATGCTGCCACTGCCATTGCCAATGCTGCTGGCATCACCCTCTCCAGCACTTGTCTTTCCTCTGAATCAGATGATGGCAAGGCTGAGGGCACTCGTCAACAAGGTCGGAAGAGGAAGCGGGCGAAGGATCAAGAACTTGGAAAATGATGATGGCCTTCCTTGAAGAGCTAACAAGGAAGGTGTTAGAGCGACAAGATGCCATGCAACAGAAGCTTTTAGAGGCCATCGAGAAGGGGGACCAAGAACGGATGGTAAAGGAGGAAGCGTGGCGGCGACAGGAGATGGCAAGGCTCGCTTGTGAGAAGGAGCTCATAGCCCAAGAACGCGCCGCCGTTGCATCAATGTATAAAGACCTCACCACCATCTTGCAGATTATCGCAGGCCGCACCATCCCAATACCACCACTGTCCACCTCCACTGCTGCCCCAGCTCCACAGCAACCATCTTCACCCCTACAACAACAGCAGCCAAGCAATAGTGATACTGAGCTCGCCATTGTCTCTCTTCCAGAGCCACAGGAAATGGTGATACAACCAAGAACTCGAGGTCGACGACCTCTAGATGGCCAAAGACAGAGGTACAGGAGTTGATAAACTTACGAACTAGTCTTGAGCCATTGCATCCGGGATGGCCCAAGGGTCCGCTGTGGGAGAAGGTTTCTGTGGGAATGCAGGAGCTTGGCTATGACCGAAGCGCCAAGAAATGCAAGGAGAAGTGGGAGAACATCAATAAGTACTTCAGGAGGATAGGGAGAGACAAGGGAGGGTTGAAAATTCGAGAATCTGTCCTTATTTCCACCAACTCGATGCCTTCCATCGTAGTAGATCTTCTGGTCAAAGCAGTCGACGCATGCTACAAGGAGGAGGAGCAAGTGGCAGTGCACTCAGGGCTGTGTCACCACCACAGCTCCAGCAAGCAGCAGGAGGAACTGCTAATTATGAAAGTAGTCATGCCAATGATGACAATGGACATGAAGAAAATTCCGAGGGTGATGTTGGATTTGGGAAGGTAATTGATTATCAACTTTAGATTTTGTATTCCAAATGATCTCAAAGTTGCTCTAATGTCACTGGTTTTAATGCCTTGGAGGTGCAGGATGTTGCAAAGAAGTTAAGGGAACAATCATGTCAAGCTATGACAGATGATGGTGTCAAACTGGAGAGCCTTATAATGAGAATATGGCTCAAGAAGGTGAAGATGAAAATGAAGAGACTGAAGATGAGCAAGAAAGGAAGATGTAATATAGCCCATGCATCAATGGAACTTAAGTTGTGATGTTGTCGATGGAGGAGCCAAGGCATCAGCAGCTACAGTGATAGTTTTACTCTAGGTTGTTGGTCCATGTCTCCCTACTTTAGCAGTTCCTATTACCCTTATCGTATTCAACTCTTGTTAACTATCTAAAGACATATACTGTGTCCCTAAAGACATCTCTCTCTCTCTCTCTCTCTCTCTCTCTCTCTCCAATTAGCTTAATGTTGTTGTCATTCCCTTTGGTCTTATTTCTCTTGTAAGTCTCTTATTGTTCTGGTATTATATATGTGGTTTGAAGTTTATATACAAACACATATACAGTGTGTTTGTGTATCTAAAAGAGCATTTGTTACTTCATTTTGATTATTGTTGTCTTGTTGAGTTGGTGGAATAAATATATGCTCTGAGCCAGTGGAGGGGATGTACAGATATAAATTCAAGGAGAAAATAGACTTTCCTGCAAAGGACTCAGGAAATTCATAGACATCTTTGCATCAAAGGGATACAGGTAAGCAATATTCTACGACTCAAGAAGCTTTTATCCACAAAACTCGGTCTCTTTTTCTGCTCCTTTCTGGGATAAGGTAAAGAAAAGAGGAATAAAAGAAGACATCATTTTAGTAGATTGTGGTGCATGCATGATTTTTTCATTCCTTTTCTTTTACATCTTTAAGTTGATTACTTGTATCGAACGACTTTGATGTTGGCGTTGCTTTACGTGTTCATAATGTAAGCACAATGTAGCATCCATGCTTTGCATAATATTGCAGTAGGATGAGGTGGTTGTCTTTTGGTCCAAGCCCCTAGATATCAAGCCAATCCACCATGCCCCACGTGAGTGGGAAAGAGTCGAGCACTGGAACTGTAAATAAAGCACCAAGTTGGTTTACAAATTGATACATGAGAGGTCTTTATTGATCTCTCTTCAATTATTTTTCTCTACATGTAGGATCTCAAGTTTTGTTTCCTCTCTGATCAAACTACTATTTGATACCTTTGTCTTTGTTGATCCAAGTTTTACAAGAATTCTAAAGTTGTGGCATATTTTATTATTTTGATCTCTTTGAATATCTAAATGATAGGTGAACCGAGCTGTACTCTTTATTTGGAATTCTCAAAGCACCTCCCCTCTTATCTCCTCTTTCTTAGCAACCATGTCGAGCTGCACATATTAAATCATTTAAGCAACTCTGGCATTTTATATTCCTTGTAAATCTTTCATTTGCTACCAAATTAAGGAATCCTAAAGCTTGGGCAACCCAAGTTTAGTCCAAGCTTGCTTATGTTATTGGGCTAAAAGCTTGGGCCATAAACATAGTCTCTGAAGAGGATAAGTCTTTGTGCACTGCCTTCTGATGTGGCTGATGAACCCACGTGGGTAATCATGACAAAATCGACTAGGTGGTACAGACATTGACCCAAGCCAGCCGAGACGGCCCCGATCTTTTCAGGTCGGCCCCGTCGGTCCCGGCATTTCAAGCAAACCGAGGCGGCCCCGACCTCTTCAGATCGGCCCCATCGACCCCGGCATCTTCAAGCAAGCCGAGGCGGCCCCGACCTCTTAGGTCGGCCCCGTCGGCCCTGGCGTCTCCAAGCAAGCCGACGCGGCCCCAACCTCTTTAGGTGGACCCCGTCGACCCCGGCGTCTCCAAGCCAGCCAAGGTGGCCCCGACCTTTTCAGGTCAGCCCCGTCGGCCCCGGCATCTCCAAGCAAGCCGAGCGGCCTCGACCTCTTCAGATCGGCCCCGTCGGCTCCGGCGCCTCCAAGCAAGTCGAGGCGGCCCCGACCTCTTCAGGTCGGCTCTGCCGACCACGGCATCTCCAAGCCAGCCGAGGCGGCCTCGACCTCTTCAGGTCGGCCTCGTCGGCCCGGCGTCTCCAAGCAGCCGAGGCGGCCCCGAACTCTTCAGGTCGGCCCGTCGGCCCCGGCGTCTCCAAGCAAGCCGAGGCGGCCCCGACCTCTTCAGGTCGGCCCCGTCGGCCCCGGCGTCTCCAAGCAAGCCGAGGCGGCCCCGACCTCTTCAGGTCGGCCCCGTCGCCCCGGCGTCTCCAAGCAAGCCGAGGCGGCCCCGACCTTTTCAGGTCGGCCCCGGCTCCAAGCAGCCGAGGCGGCCCCGACCTTTCAGATCGGCCCCGGCACCTCCAAACCAGCCGAGGCGGCCCCGACCCCTTCAAGTCGGCCCCGTCGGCCCCGGCATCTCCAAGCAAGCCGAGGCGGCTCCGACCTTTTCAGGTCGGCCCCGTCGGCCCTGGCGTCTGCAAAGCCAGCCGAGGCGGCCCCACGTCTTCAGGTCGGCCTCATCGGCCCCAGCACCTCCAAGCAAGCCGAGGTGGCCCCAACCTCTTTAGGTTGGCCCCATCGGCCCCGGCGTCTCCAAGCCAGCCGAGGCGGCCCCGACCTCTTCAGGTCGGCCTCGTTGGCCCCGGCACCTTCAAGCAAGCCGAGGCGGCCCCGACCTCTTCAGATCGGCCCTGCGCCTGCCAAAACCATCAACTTTTTGACCCGCTCAAACTGGCACTGCCAGGCCCACCTACCGCTTGGCCACGCCGTCGATGGGACCAGGCTCACCTACCGATTGACTCCGCCGACTGATGGGACTTGGCCCATCAACCGTCGGCTTTCCCTCTCCGATGGAACAGGACCCACCAATCAGCCCAAATTCACATAACCCCCACGTATCCCACAGACATCTCTCCCTCACGGAGTGTCACCGGCTAATCCCCATGCAGGTTTCAACTGCCTATAAAAGGGTAAGTCCATGAGAGATTCAGGTATGCGAACACAAGCATCCTCTTACTCTACTATCCTAGAGAAACTCTATCTCTCAGAGCTTTCTTTGCCTAAAGAGCTCTCTCGAGCTCTTCCTCAGCTGTGACCTCGATTGCTGACTTGGGCGTCAAAGGGTCCCCACCGGAGCGCCCCTTCTTGCAGGTTGTCCAGCTAGGCGAGGATCTCACCAGCGAGCAAACCAATCTTCCCCGCACTCAATACCGATGATCGGGTGTCATAGATTGGCGCGCCAGGTAGGGGGTGAGAAAGGAAGATACGAACCCTGCAGCATTCCTTCCTTTTTCCTCTCCCAGCAATGGTGATGACGCGGGCTCAAGACGCTTCTACTAGTTACCCTGGGGGGCATCCCCCACCAGCTAGGCAACAGGAAGTTAACCTCCCTGCTGCCGATCCTTCCGTCGCCTGCCCACCACCAGATACAGCTGCCCCAGCTGATCAGCTGGCGGCCCTTACCCAACAAGTCCAAGCTCTCACCGCCATGGTCCACAAACTTCAGGAGCAGCAGTCCGTGGCCACCCAGCATCAGACCGCTCCCCTGCCAGTCAACAGTCTGCAAGGGGAGGCCTCCCCAGCGAGAGGCCGATCGTCGCCAAGCTTCCCCTAGGAAGTTCCGTCGTGAGCCCCTCAAGCGGCCATGATCCCCTGACTGTGGCCCAAGCAAGCTTCCTCCGGAGCCACGATGCCAGGAGGAACCGAAGCAGAAGTCCCACCTTCCGCGTCCTTTCCCATCTTCTTCTTCCTCGTCCTCTGAGCCACTCAGGAGGGCCCCGACAATTAGTCGCCAGGCGGAGGAGCGCCTGTATGAATACCATCGGTGACTGGACGAGCTTACCAGAAAAATCAACAACCAACCGGAGGAAGAGTATGACACTCGTCCTCCCTACACTCGCTGGATATTGGAGGAGCCCGTACCCTTCATATTTCGCTTCCCTCAGATAGATCCGTACAATGGTACGATGGATCCTCTCGACTATCTCGAGAGCTATAAGGCCATGATGTAGGTCCAGAGTGCTACGGACGCCCTTCTATGCAAGGCTTTCCCCGCCACTATGGAAAGCCGCCCGTGCCTGGCACACGCGCTTGTCCCCTCACAACATCGACTCCTTTCAAGAGCTGGAAAGGGCCTTTGTGGCGCATTTTGACCCCTGCCGATGGATCCCGAGGATCGCTAACAGCCTCTTCTCTGTACGTCAGAAGGAGGGGGAGTCGCTTCGGAATTTCATGGCCCGATTCAAAACCACCGCCCTCAAAGTCTATCACCTGGATGACGGAGGCGATGTTAGCTCTGAAGCGGGGACTCCTCCCATCCCGCTTCACTTTCTCTCTGGATAAGAAGCCCCCGGGCTCCTACTCCGACCTCCTCCTTTGAGCCTAGAAGTACATCCGCGCGAATGAGGCTGACCTCACCCGCCGAGAATCCACAATGGGGTCTAGCCGGAAGCCTGCCCGCCCGGAGCCAAGCGGATCTTCTCGCCTCCGGCAGCCCGAGCCGTCCCGCGGCCGGACCGCGAGCATCGAGCCTCGTCCCTTGGGAGAGTGAGCTCACGCCCTTCCTTGCCCCTCGCTGTCATATCCTAATGGAGATTGAGGGCGAGCCTTACCTTCAGCGACCTCCTCCCATGAGAAGGGCACCTCCCACGATAAAAGCCGCTACTGTTGCTTCCACCGGGACTACGGCCATGACACCGATAGTTGCTACAAAATCCTTTAATGACTCGCCGCTCTTCTGTTGGATGGCGAACAGGCTATCGGACACTCGTGGAATTTTTCGGCAGGCATCGAAATACGCAAGGAAAGCTCTTTCCAGCTGTTGAAAGGAATTAATGCTGCGTGATGGCAGCCGGGAGTACCAAGCCCACGCAGCCTTCCGAAGAGTAGTTAGAAAGCGATGTAGAGGAGAGATTTAGTTGCTCCCTGGACCTTGTAGCTTTCCAGGTGGTCCAGGTGGTCAGTAGTGCCGTCATAAGGGTCCAGTTGGGGTAAACGGAACTAGTTGGAGATTGGCTCCTCTATTATACGGCGAGACAAGGGAGGACGGCTGTCGTAATCTACCTCCGTGGGTTGGTAACTCTGCGGCTGAGCTCCTCCAGCCACTGATTGTACTCCTCGAGACATCGCTCAGCCCAGCGAACGACACGTCCTTCGAAAGACCCTTCTCATGAAGATCCCAAAGACAGGAATGGGTTGCGCCAATGACGATGTCCTCGCTCGGTTTTCTTCCCCTGCCGCCGCCTGCGGGAGTTGTCAGAATGATGGGAAGGAGACCGAGGCCTCTTAGAGGCCTCCCAGTGGCGATGCCCGGGGGAGGTATGTCGGCGGGGAGCCTCCCTATGGGAAGTTCTCCCATGGGTAGACTGCTGACTGGGTGGAGTAACCCCCGCATCTGGGGAAGGCGACCGGGGACCTTGCTGTGAGGCCGCCGCTTGTTGTTGCAGGTGTTGGACCACCGCCACCAGTGACTAAACTTGCAAAGCAAGGGCGTTGATCCGATCACCCTGCCGTGGTGATGATGGCAGGATGGGGAAAGAGACCGGAGGGGCCAGAAAGCCAGCTTCTGGTTGCTCTGGCTCCTTATAATGCCCTCCCAGCGCCGTCGGCCGAAATCTCTTGTGCGCGTGTCACCACCATCTTTTCGAGCTGTAGAGGAAGGTAGAGGCTTGTAGCTTAGTGGCGCAGAACTCTGCTCTCTTTTCGCCACCCCCTATCAGGCGCGCCAATCTGTTGTCACCAAAGCACGTCTCCCGAATGCCAGGTGACGAGGAAGCTCCTGGCCTTGCCTCTTCGATGGGAATCCTGCAAGAAAGTCCCCAGGGACTGGTGGTTCCGGTGGGGACCTTCCGATGGTCAAGTTAGTGCTTTGAAGAACAGTAGTAAATTGTAGACAAGAAAGCTCGTAATCCCTTGTGTTTTCTTTTCTTCCCCTTTTATACCTGTTCCAAGTGGGTCGAAGCCAGGGTAGTCGCCTAGATAACCGAAGCTAGGGCTAAGGATTTCGTATGGAGGTCTATCATTTGCGTTTCGGCCTTCCCCACACCATCATCACCGACAACGAAAAATAATTTGATAATCCTAAGTTTTGAAATTCTGCGAGGATCACGGCATTCTTCATCGCCTGACATCAGTCGGACATCCTCAAGCCAATGGAGAGGCCGAGGTAACCAACCGAACTCTTTTGCAAGGAATTAAAGCTTGGCTCAACCAGACACGAGGCAGGTGGGCAGATGAACTCCACCACGTGCTGTGGGCCTACCGAACTACTGAAAGGATACCCACAGGCCAAACTCCATTTAAGATAGCTTTTGGTACGGAAGCTGTCATTCCTGTGAGGTCGGGCTCCCCTCCCCTTGCGTGGAAAGCTATTCGGAGGAATCCAATGACGAACAACTCCGAACTAATCTTGATTTAATAGAAGAAGCCAGAGAGGTCGGAATCGAATGGCTGCCTATCAACAAAGGATAGCCCGCTATCACTCTACCAGGGTCAGAGGGATGTCTTTCCTCCCGAGTGATCTGATACTTTGGAAGGCATCCGTATCAAAGCCACTGGAGCAAGGGAAACTGTCCCCAAATTGGGAGGGTCCCGATCAAGTTGCGGAGGTAATCAGGCCCGGTGCCTACAAACTCCAAGATTTGAATGAAAAATCTATTTCCCGGACGTGGAACTCGGATAATCTCCGCATCTATCATCAGTAAGAGTACGCCCTCACTAAACTTACTCTGTTCATTGTGTTAAATTTAACTTCCAAAAGTTCGCAAAGTTTTTATTTCGATTACTTTTCCCTGAAAACTGCAATAAGAAGCAGGTCTTGCTATATAATCTTTTCAAGTCTCGGCAGGGCCGAGTGATCTCCGTACCTTAGCCGCGCCAAGTAAAATATACTTTGCAAACCTTGGCAGGGCCGAGTGATCTTCGTACCTTGGCCTCGCCAAGTAAAATATAATCTTTTTAAATCCTCGGTAGGGCTGAGTGATCTCCGTACCTTGGCCCAGGTAAAATATAATCTTTTTGAATCCTCGGCAGGGCCGAGTGATCTCCGTACCTTGACCGCACCAAGTAAAATATAATCTTTTTGAATCTTCGGCAGAGCCGAGTGATCTCCGTACCTTGCCGCCAAGTAAAATATAATCTTTTGAATCTCGAGTGATCGTACCTTGGCCATGCCAAGTAAAATATAATCTTTTGAATCCTCGGCAGGGCCGAGTGATCTCCATACCTTGGCGTGCCAAGTAAAATATAATCTTTTGAAGCCACCTTGACCGCGCCAGTAAAATATAATCTTTTTGAATCCTCGGCAGGACCGAGTGATCTCTGTACCTTGGCCGTGCTAAGTAAAATATAATTTTTTGAAGCCTCGGCCAAGCCGAGTGATCTCCGTACCTTGGCCGCGCCAAGTAAAATATAATCTTTTGAAGCATCGGCCAAGCCGAGTGATCTTCGTACCTTGGCCGCGCTAAATAAAATATAATCTTTTGAAGCATCGGCCAGGGCCGAGTGATATCTCTGAATAATATCTCAAGCCTCGATAGAGCCGAGTGATATCTCTGAATAATATCTCAAGCCTCAGCCAAGCCGAGTGATATCTCTGAATAATATCTCAAGCCTCAAAGCCTCTCAAGCCTGACATGTCTGAATAATATCTCAAGCCTCGGCAGGGCCGAGTGACATCTCTGAATAATATCTCAAGCCTCGGCAGGGCCAAGTGACATCTCTAAATAATATCTCAAGCCTCGGCAGGGCCGAATGATATCTCTGAATAATGTCTCAAGCCTCGGCAAGGCCAAGTGATATCTTTGAATAATATCTCAAGCCTCGACAGGGCCGAGTGATATCTTCAAATAATATTTCAAGCCTCGGCAAAGCGAGTGATACCTTCAAATAATTTTGGGCCTCGACAAGGCTGAGTGATATCTTCAAGCAATATCTAAAGTTCTAACGTGAATGGATGACTCCTTCAGAATGGCAGTAAAGCCGGTTGATTTCTCACACACTCTAGCATGACTGAAACATCCTATCATGCTTCGGTGGAAGTAATAACCTCTTTCTCTGCACACCAGCAAGATTATATGAGTCATTTCTCTTTAAGGAAAGACCTACTCCGTCCCTTGAGTAAGGCCATATCTACATTGCAAATTAGTGAGGCCGCCCAGGCCTTCCTCGGACCTAAACAGAGATGAATGCTTCCTCTATAGAGGACTGAGCATTACCGAAATGCCTAACGAAGGCTAAGTAACTAAAGCGCTGCCGGTGATTGTGAGCTATGCTACGATTCAGAAAGCGCAATACAAACATAACGACCCCCACGACCGAACAACGCAATCACATTAAAAAAGAAACAAGTATTTGAAGAAGAAAGAGTAAGAGCTTTTTTTATTAATAAAAATTACAACCTCTTTAGAGGCATTACAAGTGCACCATAGCACAAGAAATAAAGACAAATAAAATAAAAGCTCGGGCAAGCAGCTTCGGCCGATGACGTTGCTCTGCATCCGACCCAAGAAATCAGAAAAATCAGACGGCTCTGTTGAGTCGCTGGTTAATGCCAAAGAACAAAGTAGGCCATCCACGGATCCCTCGGATGAATGAACTAAGGGATCCAAGCTGGGCTAAAGGCCCGTGGATGCCGATGCTGAGGATTCTGCCCCTGAGTGGGATGCTGTGCTGCTAGTCACTGCCTAAGAACATAGATAGAAACCCAGCACTACCTACCTCCTTCCTCGTTGAGAAGGATCCCTCGGGCAGATGAATTAAGAAATCCAAACTGAGGGGGAGGGAAGTCCATGTAAGCCATACGGCCCTGGATGTTTGCATTTCCAATGGTTTGTAAGGCCCCATGACATATCAAAGAAGCCATACAAGGAGCATGCGCTCCCGGTATGACCCCTATAACCGTCCCCATGCGCTCTTCGTATGACCCCCGGGACTCCTCTCTTAAGGACTACTTGCTCTTCAACAGCTCCTCCATCACTCCAGCTATCTGGGACGAGCCAGCTTTCAAAAGGGAAGCTCGATCTCTCCATTCTCGACCTCAGTAAAATAGGCGCCATGAAAACCTCTCTAACTCACAGAAAGAGAAGGCTTCAGGAGATGCTCAAACATAGTCTGCTCTCCCCTTTTTATAGACAAACAAACCGGAGCAACCATTAAGGAAAAGGACCCCGAAATTTAAAATGCCATGGTCACACTACCATGTGGCCACTAAGAAAAGAGGGCGCATCCCAAGGTGCATCGAGCACGCCTCCCAGGCCGTGACGAAAGGCAGAAGATCTCCTTTTGATCTCGAATCGAGAGCCTTAAATGCAAAAAATCGTCTGCAGGTCCTTGAGATATGGGCGGACCTAGGAGATCCCCCTTTGAAAACAACGTCGTCCAATGATGAAATACTTAACGTATAGGCAAAATGGACTTACGTTGGAAAAGGCCAACGGAATAAATGCCCTAAGAAAAAACGAGGTATCCTTCGGCAAATCGCGAACCGTTTCATCTACCTCGGCAAGAAGCGAACCGACTTCTTGCTTCGGATAAACCGAACTATCCGCCTTACCTCGGCCCCAGCCGAAGTACTCCTGTTTCGGCCATTTCGAACTATTTGTCTTACTTCGGGTGAAGCCGGGATAATATTCCTCAGCAAAACCAAACAATTTCATACATCGAAAGACCTAGCTAACCGGGCTTCGATTAAGCAGAGTATTCAATTCGAAACTGCTAAGAGCAATCGATCTTAAAGAATGATTCGTTTATGATTCGTTTACAAGAGGAAAAAAACTTTTGACAAACAAAAAGATCGTTCGAAAAACGATGACCAAAACAATAGGACACATAGAAGAAGACAAAAGATTCATTCATTAAATTTTGATTGACTTACAAGTGAAAAAGCAAAAATACATGAACCCTCAAGAATCAGGGTTCGAGTCGGTTCGAGGGGCTCCCTCGGTAATATTAGGAGGAATTTGACTTGATTCGCCCACTTCGAATACAGTTGGAGGGGGACCTCAAGTTCCTCAGCATTGGGCTGAGGACATTCCTCTAGAGCCACGGCTTCATCAGTGCCCAGGATGGTCTCGAGATCAACGTTCGAAATCTCCTCATATTCAGCTTCTTCGGTTCCTGGGTACAAGTATCATAAAATTCACCTCTAGAAAAGATAGATCCAGCTCAGGGTATACCCGAAAGATCTTTGCCCGTGTCTCCTCTTCGCCGAACCGAAATGCATCGGCGTAAGCCGCTTTGTGTTCATCGGTAAATTGAGTAGAACTCTTGTACTCTTCCACGGTCGAGGAAACTCGTCTGTTAGCATCGGCCAATTGGTACCCTAGTTCAGAATTTATTCAGCGGCTCGAAGCCAACTCTTCTCTCAAGGCTTTGAACTGGTCCTGAACCTCAAGCCCGATTCTGCCTATCTACAAACACAGCCTATCTACAAACACAGGATCATTTGAGGCTATGGCTAAAAGAAAAGGCACTAAAAATAAATAAAGGGACATCATACCTCTTCTTCTCGCCAAGCCATTTTTTCGTTCAACTCGTGAACCTTTTCAAGGGCTTTCACTTTGGCCGCTTTATTCTGCTGGAGGCCCTCCTTGAGGTCATCAATCCTAGACTGTTTTTTCGATCTCCCGCCAAGATTGATCAAGGTCAGCGATGAGTTTGGCGACTTGATCATGCTGCCATTTCAATCGGTCTTCCCTATTGGTGAGCTCCTATTCAAGCTGGTGAGCTGATCTTGTTGTCGTCGATACCTGTGCTCCTCTTCATCAAGCCTCTTATTCCAATTGTTCTTCTCATTGGCGAAACCGTCTTTCAATTCGCCCCATCTTTCATTGAAACGCTGCTGCATAGCCCTTATTTCTTCGGCATGCTGGACTTAATTTGTGACAGCTCCAGGCAAGCCCTGTCAGACTGTTCGCAAAAACCTTGGAGCTCCTTGACTTGAATCTCGAGCTGAGAGGCTCTCTCAGCGATAGCTTGGTAAGACTTGCTCATCTTCTCGAGATCCCCCTGGACAAATGACAAGGCCCTGGAGAGTTTGCTGGTCGAATCCACCCTTCCCGAAGGCCGGTTGCCTCCCTCCTGGCCTGAGCACAGGCCCCCATGGCCAAATTTAGGCGCCAACTCAGCGCCCTCGTAATGAAGGCATTCTGCAGGAAAAATACAAGTAAGAAAGTATGGCCAAGCTAATCGACTAAAACTTGTTGCCTCGATGTAACAACTTACTCGAGAGGCGTAGTTTGTGGCGATCTTCATAAGGGTAAGGCTGTTGATCTCGGTAGGAGATAAACATCCTTCGGCACCCCGAGCCGCCCGAAGGCCGCCTGACAATATCCTTCACGGCGGGCTTGTTCGCCGAGGAACTTTCTCCCGCACGCAGCACGGACCGCATCAAAGCGGCGAACATATCCTCTACCTCTGAACTATGAGTAAGGAAATTCACAGCCAAAGAATCGGCCTAAGGAGCTTCAGCCTGAGGAACTGTCATCCGTCTGGCCTCCTCCATCAAAATTTTAACCTGTGAAGCTTTGGATGCTTCAGCTCCAGCTGGAGGAATTTCGGTCCGAGCATCCCCTCCGCTCGGTAGTTTTTCTTCTCCTTCTCCCTCTTCTCCAAGCACTGCTTCGTCCCTAGCGGACTCCGTCCAAGCCTCGGCCTCCTCCGTGGCTCCCCCCGATACCTCGGGAGAAAGCCCTACAACGGGAAGTCCCTCAACCTCCGCCGACCCTCCAACAAGCGGCACTACTTGAGCTTCGGCGGCTGCAACTGCCTCTATTGCCCCCTCAACCAAAGCAGGGCCCTCTTCCCCATCCGCGTGCAGCGCTATAAGACTACCAACCTCTAACGAATGAGGTTGATTAGCTTCGGGCGAGAGGACTGCCGGATGAACCGATGACACCTCCTCGGCGTCGTCTGACACGACTACTATTTGAAAGGGGGAAACTTCAATAGCTCCCTCCAAGCTTCCCCCAACAGCTCTTTCCTCCACTACCATGCCCCCCTCCGGCAGGGAGGGCTCGTCAACCGTGGCTGACGCACCCACTTCCCCTTTCTTCGGAGTGGAGGAATGGCAGCCAACACTGTTTTTCTTTGGCTCTTTTGGGCGAGACCCAGAAGGATGGGATCTCTTTTCGGACCTATGCTTGTCCCCGGAGCTGGACCCCTATGGCATTGCCCAGCTCCTTCATTTGGCCCACGAATGCTGACCTCTCGGCTGAAAGCACAGCAAACAGTCAATTAAACTGCAGTAAAATTGCCTGAGTATATCGACCACCAGAGCAAAGAAAGAAACTCACCTTAAGGATCAATAGAACTAAGCCCGGTGGCAAAAAGGGCGTCCTCTGATAATAGAGCACTAGCCGATAGCACCCGACCACTATGAAGGATTACGAAATCCCTCTCCTTTTGCTCGGACAACTCCGGGCGCGCTTTCGGATCTTTCACGTAGCTTGCCCATGTCCAGGGAAAATCCGAACCAATGTTCCCCTCAACAATGAAGAACCAGGACTTCCATTCCTTTATCGATGATGGATTATCGAAATCATTTTGAATGATTTTCGAGGGCCAATGTAGGGCCACTCGGAGTTCCTCCCGAAAATCAGGTTGTAACAAACTCAAAAAATGAAGAGGGTCGCGGTCACCCCAACACGGCTGCACATCGAGATAAACCCGATGAGATTGCGCCAGCTGTTCGGAGCCACCATTGTCGGGTATATGTTGTAGAACCTCATCACCTCCTGCACTAGCGGGTGAAGAGGAAACCGAAGACCTCAAGCTTTCCTCGTAGAAGAATACCCCATAGCTCAACTCTGTCGAAACCCTATGCTCAGCCCTCGGAAGCCATAGGGCAACATCCCGAGGAACCCTGTAACGGCGGCGGATTCTGTCCAAATCTTCAAGAGTTATCTCTGAGGCTACGTCGATCGGGCCCTTCATGTTGTCAAGTTGAGAGGCAAAGCACAAGTAAGATAGCAAGGGTTTAAGGAGGAAAGAAAAATCTCTAAGGGAGAGATAAGAAGGCGTTGCAGAAGGGATGCCGCCCTAACCCCTCCCCTCTTTAAATAGCACTTCAGAAGGAAAGCTTGGAACACTAATACTTCCGATATGGGTGCCATAAACATAGGAGTCTCGCCACGTGGGACTCCCACGATCGTTGCCTGCTGGAAACGAGGCATTTTCTCCTCGTGCTGTGATGAAAAATGATGACGAAACAACGGCCTGTCATTTACGAGACCATCATTGTGCGCCCCTTCAGATTCCCCCAAATGAGATTATTCCGAAACTCTACTCCCTACATTCGAATTTACACTTCGGACTAGGAAGTGGGGGCATGTGATGAGGGGTAAAATTATCATCGCATTAATGTTGGTGTGCATCGGCAATTGGGTTGAGACCAATCCCAACATCCCGTCAGTCAGCTGTTATATCCGTAAGACAGCAAAGCCGAATCGCCTTTAACAGAATCAAGCCATTCCTATACCTCGGCAGACCGAGCCACCCTATACCTCAACAAACTGAACCATCCTCATGTATCGGCCAGACTGAGCCACTCCTATCCCTCGGCGAGCCAAGCTGTCCTACACCTCGGTCGGACTAAGGTACTCGAGCATCTCTATGGGATCAAGCGGGAGAGTCCAAATTCATGATAGCTGAGCAAGATTCCAAACGAAAAATCATGCCAATGATACCAAAAGTGGCCTAATGGCCATGAGAGTGGCCTAGGGCCTACATAATCGCTGAATCCCAAGGCATCAACCAACTCTCCTGGCCGTCAATCCTCTAACTAACAAGATACGGATCTATTGGCCTGTAACAAACTTGATTCGAATCCGTTTCTAATCCTAATAGTTTTCAGACCCTCTATGACGCGCCCAAGGAATTAGATGATCGCCTATAAATACCACAGCTCCGAAGTCTCTCAGGTACGCATTCACTAACTTTCGTACAAAAAACTCCATTAAAAGCTCGAGCAGAGCTCCGAGCTCTCAGAAGAACACCTATCTAGGGAACTCTTCTGCAAGAGCCTTCTTCTCATATCTGCTTGCTGTGAACTTTCACTGACCTGAGCGTCGGAGGGTCTTCCGTAGAGGGCCACCCCCGAAACACCCTCTGCGTGAGGACCGTCTTGCAGGTTCCACCCTAGGCGAGAGATCGGCGTTTGGACCCGGAGCCAGATGCACCCGAGTCGGAGAACGGATTTTCCATGGCAACAACCATCAACTTATCTTCTAGCCTGGGAACAAGTTCCTTAGTGATCCCTAGTTCTTTGACAGCAGGTGATTCTAGGAGAAGTTAGGATGTTCAACTTCACAGTTTGGCTTTCCAGTCAAAAAACACTTCCTAGTTCGGCTCAGCATCCAGATTTTGTTCAGTATCCTACTGTTTAGATATAGATCCATCTTACAATCCTCTTGACCAGGTAAATGGCATACACAAGCAAACTGTACTTAACAGGAATGCAATCCTTATATCTCTCATTGTTCTTGACAGCAGGACTACCAACTAACGTATCACAATGTAAACAATCAAGATACAGTTTACCATGTAAAACCAACAACATCCCTTATCTATAGAAACAACACTTGGAGCACATTTACCATTGAAACAAACATGTATGTGCACATCAGTTTTTCTAACACAGTGGGGAGTTTCAGAGTGACAGTAAAAACATAAATAAATGAATGAATTAAGCATTTAAAATTATTTCTTGTTATGTGATAAATCAACTAAAAATGAAAAAAAATGAAAAGGTTTAGTGTGAACTTACATAGTAATTGTATGTGTATCCTTCTGAACCTTTGGTATAGTCAGCCACAGTAATCATTGGAGCATTCACACAACATCCCTGAGGGAGCATTGCTATCAATATGCATTGAATTGAGTGAGAATAAAAGCAATAATTAATGAAAAATTATCTTTTTAAGTTTGCAGCTCTCATGAATGAACCAAATTGACCAATTGCCATTGAAAAGGTTTTATGGTGTCAGCCACATGTGATACAATTCCACCAAAACCGTGACTAATTCCCAACAAGCATCATTAGAACTATTCATCAAAAAAATCTACAAGATCGTAACAAGAATTAAATTTTCAAAACTGCTGGTAAAATAAACTATTACCATGCACTCCATTTCCCCAACAGAAAACATGCCATCCTTTGTCACTTCTGCAGATAAAATGTAGATGGTTGGTCTACAGATGCTTAAACTTCAATACCAAAATGTCACGCTGTGCCTGCCCTTCTCATACAACAAGATAATCCTGTGCATGCACAATGAGGGACCGAAGGAAGCAGTCTATGAAAATACTCACCATTGCGCTTTACTCCCAAGTGTTTTAGCAAGGCTTCTTCAATTTCACGTGATCCACGTATCATACAAGGTGTTGTTCCACAAACCAAAAGGTGATATTTACCCACCTGCACAACGTCAACAAGTTAATAACATGTAGGTCTTGAATGCAAATACTAAATATGTACTTGAGTATCTTTATGCATGGAAGTGTAACCATGTACCAACAACAATATTGGACAAGGATGAAGCAGAAGGAAGCAATGAACTAAACTAATTGACATATTTACCTTAGTACGATTGAACATTGAATAAAATGTAGCAACTTCATATACACGAATAGGAGCAACTTCTATGATCTTAGCTACCTGAAACATCAGAACATGAGATTAATAAATGCAAAATTTTAGATCCTTTATTGTCAGTGCCTAATAACAGAAGAGAGAAATGAGAAAAGAACAACAGTCAGACTTTAAATAATTGTTTTACTGACTGACATCAGTCAAGGTTTTAACCATGTGAAAATATAATTGCACGGAGCTTCAGCAAAGCCATGACTGCACACAAGGGCCATCACTACTATCATTCTAATTAAATGACTTTCTTATTAAGCAACTTGTCCTAATAGTTTGAATTTGAAATACTTTCCCCAGGTCATTTCACTCACACTGATACATCATTCCCATTCTAACACCAACTTCAAAAACTGACACCTCCCCCACCCTAAAAAAGGGAAAGAAAAGAAAATCCCCTTCTGATCAAACAATACTACTACAACTATATTCTATAAAAAACCAATCTTAATCAAAGGAGGTTTGCACATTTTTGGCAACCTTGATTATCTGAGTGACAAATTATGTGATATATTAATTGGTTAGTTTTATCCTCTTTTGGAATTTTGTTTCCCTCTTTGTTTAACAGGTGGCCACAGTAACACCTCTCCATTCTATCAGCATCTTTGCATCGCATTTGATGTGAATAATTGCAAATTACTTATCTTCTTGGTAACGTTAAAATATAATTTAGTTTTAGTGGTTTGAGCACTTTAATTGCCTCTGTAGAAGCCTTCCCCCCTTCGATTTCCCATTCTGGCATACATAGAAAAAGAGGAGGGAGGATAAGAAAGGAGAGAAAGAGAACGCCAAGTTGAGTATATCATAGAATGACAGAAGTGAATGAAGCGAAAGAAGTCAGTGCCCCCTCCCCTCCCTTCTATGCACCAGGATAAAACCTAAAGAAAATGCATGTTGATAATAAAGATAATCTTCCAGTACTTTCCAAGTCTATTTGCTTCAGATGATCTGATTCAAATGAGACAAGATAACTGTAACACCATTAATACCTAGAGCAACAACAGCTCTTCCTTTCAAAGATGACATATATTGCGTTTAACTCAATTGATCCCCCCCACACCCCCACCAAAAAAAAAAAAAAAATCATCTTAAACATACTGCATTCATTGCAACAACTGGAAGCCATCCACCATGCTGTTGCTGTGCAAGATCCAATAGTGGAATAACAGCAGATTGCTTGTAGTTGGAAGGATAGTGGGATAGTATCTCCTTGACCTGAAGAAGCACATGCAGATGATAATTAAATTTTCAATAGCTTAACATGTTACAAGTACATGTCTACATAAACAGGCAACACAAACATGAAATAAGGAAAATGAACAAAAAATTGCTGAATCAAGTAAGAAGTTATACAACGTCCAGACACCAATAAGTTAACAGGACTTTGAGTTTATTTTTATGCATTTATGGTATTGGTTGTCATTGTAAAAAAATAAGTGAGAAATTTTCAATCTGCTATCCAATTAACACAACAATTCTTTTTTATTTTACAATGCGACATCACTGGAAATGGTACTAACAAAAAGCTACCAAGTTGCTGTTGAGTCAACACTGTGATGTAACATAAGATTGTTCGGACAGCATCTCAACAGAAGACTTCAGCATATAACATTGTGTTTGCTTTATTTAAGGAGGATGGCAGAAGATCTATCTTTTCCTTTTTTGCCCCCTAAAAATTGTAAAGAACCATGAAGAGATTGAGATTTTGAAGTGAAGCTAACAGTAGAAAATTTCCTTATCAAAGGTGGGAGAAAATATGTTATAGTTTTATTGGTGCAACTTGGGGCAGCATAGTCAGGAAGGAAATCCACACTCACCTCCAACATGAAAATTTATCAACCAGAACTTCAAATGAAGTAGTCAAAGAGACAATAGTTACTACAACTCAACATGAAAGATCAACTCACCACACACAAGTGAAAAGAGGTTATATTGTACTGAAGCCTGAAAGCAAATACCACTGCCATCCACCCTAAAGAAACCCAATAAGGGCCAAAAGTGGCAAAATACTGCAGCATAATGATAGCCATGACTTAAGCCATTTCAAGCGTTTCCTCAATGCAGCTCCAACATCTTCTTCTCTAGATAATAATTGCCTTCAAAGATCATCTTTTTCCCTTCTAGATAAAGTCTAATAATAAAAAAACTCCACAGCAATATTTGTGAAGACATTCAGTTGGGAGCTCCTTGTGTTGGATGCAGTTAACATTTACTGCATTCTCAAGTATGGCATACTTCATAGTGCGATATTTCTCAACATGCAGGTTTCCACCCTTATGTAAACGTGATCTTGTATGGATTGATGCCACAATGAGACACGCTTTGCATGAACATTCTATCCTTCTATAGTGGCATAGAAACCTAAAATTGCACACCGGAGCTTTCTGAGAATTTCACAACTTGCTTATCAGAGATATGCCTCCAATTATTGAACCAATCATTGGACGTCCTCCTGATCACATCGTTACGGGGCTTCATTGTTGAACCATAACCAATATAGGTAACCTAAGCAATCACTGTATGATGACAAAAAATGAGGGTACTCAAAGGATTAAGGGTGAGTTTAAGGATATGCCACATGGTCTTGGAGCTTTGAGTTCATCCTGTCTGGGCAATGAAGAGCATCATTTTTGAAAACTCTTATCTCTCGTGCAGCACTTATTTTTCATTATTTTTTAAAGAAATTAATGGAGTTTTATGCTCTCCTCTCCATCACTAAACATAGTAATGATCCAAAGATGGTGCATAACCTTGACTTCATCTAGCTTTCCAACCATGTTTCTCACCATTTGACTCCCTACACCATCAGCATTACTTTCATCCCTTCTACTTTCCATTCCCCATTCCACTTCTCCCATGTTCTTCTTTCTTTCTACTGTTCTATTTTTCACCAAATTTTCCTCCAGTTGAATATTTCTTCTCATATTTGTTCATGCATTGGAGTTGCCCAACAACTATGTACATTTTGACCTAGCTCTGACTGTTCCTACAAAGGTTGTACTTAGAGATCACCTACGTAGCTCATAGTTGCATCAAAACAAGCACAAAATCTTTCTAAGATTCATCCAACCAGAGCTTTAGACTTCAAAAGAAAGCCCTCAATATGTCTACTTTCATCTTGTAAATGTACAGACAGCTAGGTTTTGTCATTACTCAATGGTTAGGATCAATAAATGCTTATTTTATTTTAGAAAACCATTTAAAAAATAGCTTCTAGGATTTTAATGCAGATTATATGAATTATAATTCTCTTCTCTTTGAAAAATGCTCAAGTTTAGCAAGACTCTATGAATTTATGAATCCATAGTTCTTGAAATTTCTTATCCCTCTTTGAGCTTCAGGCTGAGAACCCTCCAATAATCCTTAAAAGTCGATCAACATATTTTATTGTGAGTTGCAATATAACCTTCTTCCATTGATATTTTTAATAACACATCAATGGCTTGAAGGGGGTGCTAACTTGAGTTAGAAACAAATCAAGACGTGCATGAACAACTTAGACTGTGCTCATTGTATGGTTTCTTCAAGCTTATTCAATTTTCTTTCGAAAATAAGCCAGATGCTGCTACTTGGTTCATAAACGAGCTGAGCTCAAATAAAAGCTGCCTGCAGATATAAGCGCAGGCTTAGGTTTGGTTGAAGAATTGGCTTCTTTAATTGTTCAGCAACCAAGCCTAAACACCTGGAGCTTAGCTTGAACACAATCTTAAAATGACCAAATTGAGATTGAGTCATCCTAAGCTTAGCTCAGGTTTTTTACAGCCCTGAAGCATGCTTTCTTCTTTCATCCAAAAAGAAACATCTTTATGTGATAATAGATTAAAGAAATTAATGCAGCGCCAGAAATCAAATTACACAGCAGTTTTCTCAGATTAAAGAAAATAATACAACACCAGAAATAAAATCATACGGCGATTTCCTCATTCCTCGCATCGAGATGATCAGTACTGGCCCACCAACCAGTTCTATGGATCGTCTCAGAGCATCAGATAAATCAATCTATCAATCTGCTATCAATTTAGCAACCATTTTCAATCATTGAAATGTTTAATCTACGACGACATCACCAAACATGCAGCTGACTTAGTTACAACTCCAAAACCCCCAAAAGTAACAATGATAAATAATATTAATAACCAAGAAATGATAGTGAACAAGAAACAAAGTTCTCAGATTTCAAATCAATTCAGGAAGCGCATCAATTCTCACAATTGGTGAAAGGGAAGTAGAAACGAAAACTAACAAATGAAGAAGTAATCGGATACCTTTCCCATATTGGCTTCCGTGAATTCCTATGGAATGTCAGGATTGTTATCCGGAGAATCAATGTGCTGTGACATAATAAAAAGAATCACATGAAGTCGGTCAGACAAAAATCAACACAGAAGGAGTCGAAAGCCAAACGTATCGAGAACTCACGTAGTTCAAAGCCGTCGAAAAGGATCTCGAGGTGGCGGCGGGGCAGACGACCTGGAATAGAAGCCAGAGAAAAAGATCGCACAAGATCCACGAAGAGACTGATATCGAAGCTTATAATTTATGGATTCGAAGGGGAATCGGAGGAGAAAAACGTACCGGCGGAGCGGGCCGGAGAGCTCGCCCAATCTCAAGGAGGCGCTTGGCTGCAAGGCGGGCCGCCGGCGAGAACATCGTGGGGGAGATGGGGCGGAGAGGACGGCGCTGGATGGAGCCACCCAAGAATCGGAGACCTGGGGCGGGACGGCCTCGTGCCTACAACTATTACCATAAAAAAACCAACCATAATTCGCCACGTCGCGAAAATCAGCAAAATTACTCGTGGGGCCCGCCTAAACACGACACCTCCATTCTAATTAAGTCCCCGCGGCCTCTTCTCCTCCTCCTCCTCCTCTGAGCGTTTGGGGAAGGGGGTTCGCATCTCGCCGCCTACTTCGATTCTTCGCGATGCGATAGAGAGACGGGATTGAGGTAATATTCTCTACTGGCTTCTGTTGTTCTTCCTGGTTTTCTAGAGGAGAGAAATCTAGCAACGGAGAGAACTCGTTTGTTTTCTTGCGTGTGGGAAAACCCTAAACCCTAATAATATTTTTCCATTGTTTCTTCCAATCTTCTATGTTGGATGGAGTCATAGCGCGGCGTTTTCATATCTTCCATTTTGATGAGAAAAAAAACTAATTTTGCTTGAAAAAAGAATGGTGATAAAAATATTTCCTTCTCTTTACACGGTGAAACTAGATTTCTGTGTTTCTTTTTCCTTCCCTCGAGAGGATTGCCTTTCCTTCTTCTAGGACGGCTTACTGTGTCTTTATACCGGGAAATGGTAGTGAAAATTCGATCATAAGCATTAGTTTATGGCACCTTGTTAGTGTTTAGATACTATTATGGTAGCATCAATTTTGCTTCAGCCGTTGTTGTAACTATTTCATTACAATTCTTAGATTGTGCATGTCACATATGATGAGACCGTAAAATATATTACTAGATTGAAGTAAATCATTGTTTCATTTTTTTTCCCTCTTTTTTCTTGGCTAAAGGTATTGTGAAATAAAATTTCTTTTCTTTGATGTGAACGTCACTTTATACCATTGGCTTCAACAAAAAATTTGCATTGTCCTTTACATACTTCTGTGAGGTGTATGTTTTTAGGTGTGGCAGATGCCTAAAGTGACAACAATACTTTGTACTCTTTCTTCTTTCTCTGCTCGAAATATCTCATCATGGTATGTAATCCAGTGATTAACTTAAATGATCTGTAGCTATTAGTCAGCAAAAAAAAAAAGTGCTTTTCAGTGACTATGTATTACACGCAAGAAGGGTAACTTTCTTAACCTTTCTGTCATTTTTTATAGACCACTGATTCTGAAAATACCCAGATTATCCATTCATTATCGGAGCTAACAAACAACAATGGGATGTGAGAATATGTTTTAGAATTTTTATCATTCAGTTTTGTTTCTTGGCATGACTAAATATTCTGAAGTTCAATCAATTCATTCATACTTCCTTCAATATTGTCTATCTTGAAAAATGTCGTTTCTTTTCTCTATTTTTGTGTATCTGGCAGTTGTCTTAATTTAGATCATACAGAGTACCATGACAACTGAAGAGACTAAAGATTTACTGAAAAACGTGGATTGGAAGACAGTGGGTGGTGCTGTCATTCCCTTCTAATTTCATTTAAGGTCCATTAAATACTAAATTTTTATATTAGGTGAGATGACTCATCGTACCTAGCCCACACCACTCATCATCAGCCACTGGCTATAAGCCATCAGTCTAGATGGTAAACAATAAATAATCCAGTTGATGATTCAGTTGGAAATGTGATGAATATGTGCTTACTCTCCATAATTAGAATGCTCAATTACACCAACAGGTATATTATTGGTAGGAGGACTGTCCATGGATTGGTTGCCCGCAGTTGCTGGTGGGAGAATGAAAGTTTATGGGCTACCATGAAAGATTATTTTTCTGATCACTTACTCCCATCAACATGTTTTTAGATGCATTTGACATTTATAAGAACAGGATATTAGGTACAAATAATCATCTCAGAAATTTTTTTTTTTTATGGTTGTATTATTGCACATTTAGTCTGAGCCAAACTATGTTGAAATGCAGAGGATGGTGGTGGTGTGCTCTGGGAGTTTTAAGGGTGCAGTTCGAGATTCTTAAAGTTTTCAGGCATATTCAGACGCAAAGATGTTTTACTAGCTTGAAATGGAGTATGTCTAAATGTACTGGCTCCATTTGGTTCATGTCATAGGCATCAGTGGGTATTATGATGCTTCTTTTTCATCCCTAACTTTTAAGTCTGCAGTGAATTGTTCTTTTCTGGAAACCAGGTAGTTTCTTCTAGTTTTACATGTTGCCTCTACAGTGTTGACACTGATTCAGAGCATGCTTTATCTTGGCATTCTGAAAACTTCTTGAACAATGAAACAGTTGGAAAAAGTTGATGCTTTATCTTGTAATTCAGGGGGTCTATTCTTGGCTGAACTAAGCCATCAAGTTGTGGGGGGTGTTCTATGTGCCCATTGTGAGTGGATGAACCTTCCATCTACTTGGTGAGCTATTGCTCTGTTGAAAGGCTGCGAGTATTATCATGTTTAAATCATAATGCAGTCGTGCTTCTTATTTTTTAGTACATTAAATATGTTGTTAAAAAGTATGTTGTGTGCGCGCGCGCCCATTGGTTCTTTTTGATCTTCTCTGAATTTGCTATTGATAATGTGGAACTCAGCATTCAGCAATGATCTTCTTGTTGCATGAGAAGGCGCCATTGCAAGTGTCCTATTGTTCTTGGATCTCTTACCGTTGGCCAGTCAAGCTCTGATGCTAAAGCAAACCTCTCAAAATACATGGTTGCAACCTTCATTAAATAGGTTTTATCCAAGTGTCACCTACATTGAGCGGTTTCGAGATGCTTTGGAGCTCAGGCTTTCATGTTGTTTTAGCATTTTCATAACATTTTTGGATGGGCAATAGCATTAGCATCAAATAATTTAGGTTGAGCACATTGCGATTTCAAGGGAAAAACAGTCATTTTCCTCTTTAATATATTTTATTTACAGAACTACAACAATAAAATTTTAACATCAAATCAGTTGAAATCAGTTTTATATATATAATAACAACAACAATAAAAATAATTTTTTTATCATTTTAATTTTTTTAGTTTATTTTTATTTTTTAATTATCAATTTATTTTTTTGTTTAGGTGTATGTATAGGTTTATGTTGCATATCTAACTTATATAAGTTATATTTTTTATTTATTCTTAATTAGTATTTTTATATAAATAATTTTATCTTTTATGTTATCTTTTCTTATAATCATATTCATCATGTGTACGTATATTTCTTTTAACTATTAAATATATTTTTGATAACAAAAAATAAGAGAAAAAAGAAATGTTTTACATTTTGTAATATAATATATTATTTTTTAACTTAGTTTTTTTTGAAAAAAATTAACTATCCTTGAGATACATAAACTTTAAAATATTTCTTTGAGACTTTCTTGTGACCTTCGAAGTAGATCACATATGTAAACTTTGGATAAATAATACCCAAGACTCGTAATGATCAATGTGTTAATTAGACGACCACACTCCCATGGAAGAGAACCCCAGTGATGTGGAGGAAGTGCAATGCTTCTTAATTCCTATCTCGCATTCTATTTCATAATATTTAATTGTTTCAAGTATTTTCTAAGACAAGCTAACCGTTATTCCTCTTTAAATTTTGTAGCGGTGAAAAAATAATTGCCCTTAAAAGAGGATAAAAGGAATATTCTGTTTAATAGACTTCATCAAGAAGGATTTTTAGCAACCCTAAAATTTAAAATGCCATGGAAATTTTGAGTTTGGTTAGGTCTATTTGGCTGATAATTTAAAGGGGCCTGGCTATGATGAAGTTCCCTTGCATTGATCCATTGAAATTAGAACCAATGCAATGAAAGATTAGGGTATTTGGTTGTTTTGATCCCTCATCTGATATTGACGTATTGATCGATGTCTTATAAAGTATTTTATTGTTTTAATAAATTATTAATTGATGCAACTTTTTACTTTATTTTAAAAAAAAATTAAGAAACAATTATAGAAGGATATTTGCTATTCATAGATGGGTCATAAAATCTAAGCTTCAAAAGTCTCATCATTTTAATCCCCATTTTATTGGTTGTTGTAATCATTGTAACAAATCCTATTTGCCTAGGCATGTTTTGAACTGAAATTATATAGAATTAAAACAAAATGATCCTCATAATTCAACTTTTGTCTTTTTTTTGTTTTTTTTTTTTTTGTTTTTTTTTTGGAACGACTAAGGAGATTACTCTCAAAATAGTTCAATACTAAAACCTTTAAAGGTCAACACAACTGTATGTACCGATTAGGGCATTTGCACTAATACTATCTAGCCAACTAGGTCCCAGTCATTAGAGTAATATATTTTATTATGTGTGATGCTAATTTCTTATTGCCTTCTTAGTGGGGACAATAATTAGTAGGGATGGCAACAAATAAAGGATCGTTCGGAGCGGCTTATATCAGTTCTCGTCCCGTTAGAAAAAATATTCATGTTTCCTGACCCGTTAAGCCGTTATAGTTAACAAACGGAAATGGAGATACTCGACACGGTATCCAGGATACCGGTCGACATAACAAAAAAAAAATATTTTATTAAATTTATAATTTATTAAAAATTAAAGAAAGAAAAATGAAAGAAGAAAGAGCAAAAGTCAAGGAAAAGCAAGAGTCAAGAAGAATAAATTCAAACGTATTTTATTATATATATTATTTATTTTAATTGTTATATTTTTAATATATTAATGTATATATTTAAAATTTAAATATATTATATTAAAGTTAATAAGGATGGGAATGGGAGCCGTTTATCGGTTTAGCCGTTAACGAGAAATCTTCGTTACCTATTAAGCCATTTAGCCCAAGAATTTCTTGACCCGTTACATTCCTAATAATTAGTTTGATCAGAGTCATATTAGTGATACATAAGGCCCTACACCTACTTTCTTTTATTGATTATCGAGTCAAAAAACAATTTTTAACTATCAATCAAGTAAAATCTTCTTTAGTTAGTTTGCAATTTTAATTTAAAAATTATTATGCAATGCAAATTTTAAGTAAAGGTCTTTATATATCCATTATTAATTAAAATAATACATAAAATGTAAGTAAGAAATAGTGGGATGTCCTAAATAGATACTTAACATACATTTTGTGTGGGTGTAATAATAACTAAAATTCAACGCATGTGATATATGCCACATGGAACTTATTGTGGCTGGTTGTGATTTCATTTAAAAGATATTATGAGATTCTTTTTTCTTTTATTGATATGGAGTCAAAAAAAATGCAACATAGGTAGGGTTGCAACTTGGGCTCATGAAACTCGGGTTTTTCTCAACCCTAACCCTAACCCTATTTATAAAATATCAACCATAACCCTATTTGTAAAACCTCAATCCTAACCCTATTTTTAAAAATCGGGTTCGGATTGAGTTTTGGGTTGGAATTCGGGTTGATGGGAAAAAAATAAAATGCTTTTTTCAAAGTAAATAAACGTCGAATTATGGATCCCAAAGATGAAAAAATAAAATCCCTTGCCGAACGCAAAAGCTAAACTCGGGGCTTTAATATTGTATTAAACAAAAAGTCTTACCTGAAACAAAAAAAAAGAAGATGTGTCATAAACAAAAAAAAGGAGGAGGTGGGAAGTGAAATGAAATGTGCGGATGATCCGCCTTTATGTTTGTCCTTTTCTTCACCTGTGACCGACGACCTTGCCCTCCTCGCCCTCAAGTTAGCCATCTCGTTCGATCCGATTGGCACCTTCAATGCCCCCAAAAATCTGGTACCGATAAGCTACTTCCGTTCGGGTAACCCTCGGGTTCGAGTTATCTCATATTCGGGTTGCGGTCAACCCTAACTCGGGTCAATTGCAAATCGGGCCGGGTTAAACCCGGGTCTTTTGGGTTCAGGTTGGGCAAACATGAGTTTAAACAGTGCTGTAAATCGGGTTCGGCTTAACATAGGAAAAAAAATGACATGGTTATCATTTTATTTTTAAAAAAAATCTTATAAGAGTTCTTTCCACAATGTTAACACTTTGTTGTTCAGAAAAAAAAAAAAAAATCTTTTAAAATGATAAAGTTATAAGACGCCTAAAATTTGATGTTTGAGCCGATCTCTAAATTTTTCTATTTATATATTAAAAATATAATTATTTTTATAAGATTTGGTCTTGGAGCTAATCTCAAATTTTTTAAATTATATATTAGAAGATATAATAGATTTTTATATAAGTTATTATTATAATGATTATAATAATTTATATATCAAAATATATTTAAAAGAAAATTATTTAAAATTAAAACACCATTTTTATTGGATAGTTTTGTTTATACCATTTTTATTACAAGTAAAAGGTGTTATCTCAAAAAAAATTATAAATTAATCTTTATAAACTTAAATCACATGTATCAACTAAGATTTTAGCACTAATACAATAACTAACTAAATGTATAATATTACTAATAAAATAGATGTCCATTGGTATTCTAAAGGGAGGTTATGTCAAGTTATAAAAATGGTGTTCATTGGTATTCCAAGAAAAGTTATGTCTATTAGTATTACTTATAATATCTTTTAGTTGTATTTGAGAAGGATTGATGAAATAAGATACGGATAAAATAAGAAAAGATGAAATAAGAGAGAATATATTCCAATACTTTTTTTTCTTTAATTATATAATAAGTTATCAGCAAACTTGTATTGAGTAAATATTTTTATTGAGTAAATATCATTTATATATATACGATTGTCTCTAGTCTTTGATAAATTTGAAATAATTTTTATTATAATAAAAGATTGGGTACTAATTTACTTTGTGTGCTTTGATAGTACTGCTATGACAAATTTGGCAAAACTTGATTTTGTGGTACTAGATATCATGGGCAAAAATTATCTATCATGAATACTTGATGCTGAAATCTCATTGGAGGCTAATGCCCTTTTTGATAATTAAAGATGGTAATGAGGCATCCAACCAAGAGAAAGAAAAAAACAATGATTTTTTTGCGACACCACTTTAACAAGAGATTGAAAGTTGAATACCTAACAGTAAAAGATCCCCTTGTCTTTTGGAATAACCTAAAAGAGCGTTATGACCATAAAAAAATAGTCATTCTTAGCTCGTTATAACTAGATGCACTTACCCCTATAAGATTATAAGACATAACTGAATATAATTCAGTTATGTTCAGAACGAGGATATGCTGGAAAAAAATCTTTTCCACTTTTCATGCTTCTAATTTGCTCTTGCAGAAGCAATATCATGAAAGAGGTTTTAAGAAATACTCTGAAGTTTGAACTAATTTCTTGCCTTCTTGTGGTTGAACAAAATAATGAACTTTTAATGAAAAACCATAAAGCTCGTTCAACTAGCCCTGTACCATTCCCTGAAGTGAATGAGACTACATATCAATTTTATAAACAAAGGCATGGTCGTAGACATGGTCGTGGATGCGGACGTGGTTGAGGACATTTTGTTTATCATGGTGGTCATGTTAAAACTCCTTCTCACCACCTAAAGTTAGAGAAAAATGAGAAAAATGAGAAGAAAATTGAGAAAGGCAAAAGGGACTTAAGTAAAAATTTGGTGGGTAACTCATGCTATCGTCGAAGGGTCATTGGTCGTATACATGTCATACGCCAAAACACTTGTTGAACTTTATCAAAAATCATTGAAAAAGAATGAGAAAAAGATGGAAACAAATTTTGTTTCTGAATCTGGCGCTTGTGATACTAAATTTGATGATGATATTGCTAACTTCTTTATCCAACCAGAAGAAAATAATGTTTGTTTAATTGATAGCATGAATTTATAAGGTTAATTTTAAGAATGCCTACGTTATCAAATAATACCATGTAATAAAATAATATCTTATTATACATATATTTGTTTTAAAGAAACTGATGCAATGATGAATTGTGACTTTTAGTTTTTATGCCTTTATATACCTTGTATTCTAATTTGTATTTCACTACGTGTCATTCTTTCTATGAAGAAAATGAAATTATCTCGAGTAGGATCTTTTGTCAAAAATAACAATTTGTGCCTCGTCGATAGTGCTACAACGCACACTACTTAAAGATATTAAATACTTTTCCTACTTCAAATGAAGGCAAAATGTCAATACAATTTGTAGCTATACAAAATTGATTGAAGGCTCTAGAAGAGCCCATATCATTTTGCCTTGAGAAATAAAATTCATAATTGATGATGCCTTATATTATAAAAGGTCTCAAAGTAATTTATTGAGTTTTAAAGATATTAGCATAAATGGATATTACATTAAGACAACTAATGAAGGCAATATTGAGTATTTGTGCATTACAAGTACAATCTCAGGCAAGAAATGTGTATTTAAAAAATTTCCTACATTTCTCTTTGATTTATACTACACAAATATGAGCACAGTTGAAGCATATGCTATAGTAAACCATAAGTTTACTAATCAAAATGATTTTATAATTTGGCATAACCGGTTGAGTCATCTGTTTCAATTATGATGTGAAGAATTATAGAGAATTCATGTGGACATTCATTGAAGAATCAAAAAATATTACGAGACTAAATGAATTCTCATGTGCTGCTTGCTCTCAAGGCAAATTAATTATTAGGCCATCAATGGCTAAAATTAAGACTAAATCTCTTGGATTTTTGGAACGCATACATGGTGATATTTATGGGCTTATTCACCTACCAAGTGGACCATTTAGATATTTTATAATTTTAATTGATGCTTCAACTAGATGGTCACATGTATACTTATTATCGACTCGCAACCTAGCGTTTGCAAGACTACTAGCGCAATTAATTCGACTATGCGCTCATTTTCCCGATAATCATATTAAGACAATATACCTTGACAATGCTCGTGAATTTACTTCTCAAGCATTCAATGATTATTGTACTGCTATTGGAATTACTGTCGAACATCCTGTAGCATATGTTCATACTCAAAATGGTTTTGCAAAATTGCTTATCAAACGGATACAAGGATTGCAAGACCATTACTTATGAGAGCAAAACTTCCTCTGTCTGCATTGGGACATGCTATTTTACATGCATCGGCACTTATTCCCATCAAGCTAACGAATTATCATGAATTCTCTTCGTTACAATTGGTTTATGATCAGGAACCAAATATTTCTCATCTAAGAATTTTTGGATGTGCGGTTTATGTTCCAATTGCTCTACCACAATGCACTAAGATGGAACCTTAAAGAAGGTTAGGGATATATGTTGGGTATGAATCTTCATCTATAATTAAATATCTTGAACTATCTACAGAGATTTATTTACGACACATTTTGCCGATTGTCATTTTGATGAGTCTTTTTCCAATATTAGGGAAAAAAAATAAGCAGTTGGTAAAAGAAATTAGTTTGAATGAATTATTATTGTCCCATCTCCATTCTCATATAAATAACATGAACTTGAAGTTCTAAAGATAATTCACATGCAAAAACTAGCATATCAACTGCCAGACACATTTACTGATCTTAAAAGAGTGACAAAGTCACATATACCAGCTGCAAATGCTCCAATCAGATTGTTGTCCTTGAAGGATAACCGACCACTGCTAATGAGATAAAGGGACAAGTAAAGTATGGTAGACCAGTTGGTTCCAAAGATAAAAACCCTCACAAAAGAAAAGGAGCAAAGCATTTAGATGATCAGATTGAAGATATTGTGACGCAAGAAAAGATCCTCAATATAATAACAGAAGTAATTGAGACTCTAGATGAGTCTGAGAATAAGGTACCTAAAATCGAAAAAAAAAGAGATCTCTATCAATTATTGACTAAGAAAAGATGGAACCGATATAAGATGATTATCGATGATAAGTTTGCATATTATGTTGTGCAAAATATTGAAAATAAAAATGAGGATCATGAACCAATATCTATTGCAGAATGTAGACATCGACAAGATTGGCCAAAATGGAAGGATGCAATCGATTCTGAATTAAAATCGCTAGCGAAACGTAAAGTTTTTGGACCGTTGTCCAAACACCTGCTAGTGTAAAACTTGTAGGATATAAATGGGTATTCGTGCGAAAGCGAAATAAGGATAATAAAATTGTGAGGTATAAAGCATGACTAGTTGCCCAATGATTCTTACAAAGATCCGATTCATTATGAAGAGATGTATTCTCCTGTGGTGGATGCAATAACTTTCAATATTTGATTAGTCTGGTAGTGCATGAAAAACTTGAGTTGTGGATGTAGTGATAGCCTATCTATATGGCTCACTTGACAATGATATCTATATGAAAATCCTAGAAGGATTACAATTGCTTGAAAAGTCTAACTCTAATCGAGAGAACTTTATTCGATAAAGTTGCAGAAGTCTCTCTATGGGTTAAAAAAAGCAGGGCGTATGTGGTACAATTATTTGACTGAATACCTATTGAAATAAGGCTATAACAATGATCCCATATGTCCTTGTGTCTTTATAAAGAGATATGGATCATAATTTGTGATCATTGCAGTATATGTTGATGATTTGAACATGATTGAAACTTCTGAAGAGCTTCAAAGGGCAACAGATTGCTTAAAACAGGAATTTGAAATGAAAGATTTTGGAAGAACAAAATTTTGCTTTGGCCTACAGCTCGAGCATCTTAAGAATGAGATTTTTGTGCACCAATCTGCTTACAGCAAAGATACTTAAAAGGTTTTATATGGATAAAGCACACACATTGAGTACTCCGATGGTCGTAAGGTCACTTGAAATCGATAAAGATCCTTTCCGACCTAAGGAAGATGACAAAGAACTACTTGGTCTTGAAGTACCATATCTTAGCATAATAGGTGCATTAATGTATCTTGCGACTCATACTTGACTGATATATCTTTTTCAATAAACTTGTTAGGAAGATATAGTTCTTCACCTATAATAGGAAGATATAGTTCTTCGCCTATAAGGAGGCATTAGACAGGTGTTAAGTAAATATTCCGATACCTCAGAGGTACAATGGATATGGGTTTATATTATTCAAATTATCTAAATCCGAGTTGGTAGGTTTTGCAATGCATGATATTTGTCTGATCCTCATAATGTCAATCACAAACGGGTTATGTCTTTACATATGGTGGCACTGCTATTTCATGGTATTCTACAAAGCAAAAATTGTGGCTACATCATCTAACCATACCAAAATTTTGGCAATTCATGAAGCAAGTCGAGAATGTTTATGGCTTAGATCAGTAATCCAACACATTCAAAAGACATTTGGATTATTCTCTCAAAAGGAGGTACCAACTATTTTGTATGAGGATAATACAACCTGCATAGCTCAACTGAAAGGATGGTATATCAAAGGTGACAAACAAAACATATATCCCCAAAGTTCTTTTTTATTCATATTCATGACCTTCAGAAGAGTGGTGCTATTAATGTTCAAAAGTTCGATCTAGCGATAATCTCGTCGATTTATTTACGAAAGCACTATCTACAAAGAAATTTGAAGAGTTAGTCCAAAAAATTGTACTACGATGACTCAAGGATCTTGAATGATAATTTTAAGGGAAGTATATCAAGAGATGTAATCAAAAGGGGAGCAAAATGCTGTATTTTTTTTTCTTAGATATGGTTTTATCCCATTGAGTTTTTTTGGCAAGGTTTTTAATGAGACATTATTCCCTTTCAATAGAAGACATGAATGATGCATTTTCATGGTTAAATAAATGGACATACAAGGGAGAGTGTTATAATATTGCTAATAAAATAGATGTCCATGGGTATTCTAAAGGAGGTTATGTAAGTTATAAAGATGGTGTCCTATTCTAAGGAGGTTATGTCTATTAGTATTACCGGTAACATTTTTACTATTTGCCTATAAATAGATGGTATGAATTGTATTTAAGAAGAATTAATGAAATAAGATCGGATGAAATAAAAAAAATGAAATAAGAGAGAACATATTCAATATTTTTTTCTTATTTTCTTTGTTCTATTGTTTCTCTTTAATTATATAACACTAAAGATTAAAACATCAAAATATAATAATTAAATAATCCTAACCAAATAATTTATTACTTAATTACTCTTCTCAAAGATGTGATTAATAATAATGTTCTAACATTATCAAGACGGATGATATTAAATAAATCTGAAAAAAAAAATATATATTGAAAAAAAATTCTGGTACAATAAAATGATTTTTTTAATAATTGATAAATAATACAAGCGTTAAAAAACAACACGACATCAGAAAGTTCTCGTCAGATGGTAATAAGGGCCGTTGTTTAAACCACGTCTTGGCTCGGGCGGTTCGGTGGAGAAGATCGCGAAGCGCTCTCGGGCACGCTGTGATTCCTCCTGGGGAATAAAACCCCGAGAGGATGCCGCGAAGGTAAATCTCTCTCCGGCTCCAACGAAAATCCTAGAAATTCACCGATCATCGGAACGTCCGCTGCGCTCGCCTTCCCTCGATTGTGGACCCCCCCGGCGATCTGAATTGAGCTCCAGCGAGGGGGGACACCGGAGTAGATGGCCCACGGCGGCTATGTCAGGCGTCGTGTCGAGGAGCGGCGGTCCCTCGGCAGGCGATCGAAGGGTCTAGGGTTGGATAAGAAGAGGAAGAAGCAAAATTCCGGTTTCCTCAAGAACACGATCCGATCCATCGAGCGGTTCCTCCGCAAGGTATTCAGTGGCCCCGAACAGAGGGAAAACGAAGCGTATTTTTTATTTTATACCTGAAATTTTGTAGGCAGATTAGTATATTTTTTGGGGCTCCGGTTGATGCAAATATGGAAGTGATTCGATTGCTAGGAATTAACAGATAAATTGAAGACGAACTGGATCTAAGAATCAATTGATTAAGAAAGTTTTTTCTAAAAGATATATTATTAATATATCAAAAACTGCAGATCCTGATCCCTTATCTTAATTCGGATATTAAGAACTGCAGATCATATTATAAATAGGACTATATAATGAAAATATGCTAGAATTAATCAGATGAAAATCGAATTAAATATTTGCTTGTTGAAATCTTCATCCACAAATTAATCGGCTCCTATAAAGCTTGACATGGTCCAGCTACTCATAGTACTTTATGATTGTACTATATGATGCATCCATCACCTAGAGGTTTCTTCTTGGCTGATTATTCATTTGCTTCTTATTCTCCTATTTATATATTTTTTCATGATTAGTGGTGTTTTATTAATGTGCATCGGGAAAATGGACCTGAATTTGGATGCATTATCAGGCACCTCATATTCTTTGTTATTATTATTTATTATTTGGAACTAGTGATGCAACCACAAGCCTTATAACTGAACTGTCAGAGATTTTGATTTGGGACTTTTGCTTACAAAAACTATCATTGGAGATGAATTTGCCATATGTAATCTACTGTAGTAGTTGAATTGAATCCTAGTGGTTTGATTTTATGGTCATGATTATTGTGTAATGCGGTTTTCGTTTTGGATCTTATATCATTGGCATATTAGAGATGCTTTGTTATACGGAATGATTGTTTAAAAATGCTTTATTTGGCTATGGGATCTCTTGACTACATGTTCTTTTTTTCCCCCCTTTTTTTGTGTCTCATTTTAGTTGGTCTTGCCTGATTAATTGGTGGAAATAGGCATGAGAGAAACTTGAGTGATCAATCACCATACCTCCAAATGCAGCCTGTCTGTTTAGATATTCCTTCGAGGACAACTGTTCAGCTAATAGCTTGCAAGTAATGTAAGAGAGATGATAGGTGAAATGTGCAAGTAGAAATGTATTCTATATGCATGATGTTGCGATTGGTGACATAGTTAGGGGTGGTATGTCATACATGCATGTCTTCTTTTCTTTTTTAATCTTTTATGGCAACTTGGACTGTGAATTAAATCATTGTGTCATGTCCTATCATTTTACCTATAATAGTTGGTCAAGCAATGGTTGTGGCCTTTTGACAATATGTATAATGATTACAGACCTTTGCATCATAAATGTTGTTTTGGTTGGATGAAAGTGGCAGAAGCCGAAGTAGCCCACTTTGGGCAACCTCAAACCCTCATCCCCTGTGGTTGCCAAAGTGAGTATATAATTATGATCCACTGAAATAGGTAGAAGTTCCGAACTGGCCAAACTTCACTTTGCTGGTCACTTCAGGCAACTGAACAACACAAAGTGCCCACTTCTAGGAAAACTCCACTTTCAGGCAGCCAAACATGCTCATAATTAGAAGCTTGTATTCTTCGTGTGGCAGCTTCATCTTGGCATCGATAATGAATTATTACTTTGATGCATGGGTTATGATGAATCAACTAGGTTTATCGTGGACTAGAAACAGGCCTTTTCAACCAAATTCACGGATAACCCATTAGGTTAGAGTACAGGTGAAATGATTATGACTTCTGTTGCTTTGTTTTTAAGATTTTATTTGCCTCTTGTGCTAAACTGTTGATAAAGCACTCCCTTAGCTTGTTGATGGCTATTGAGTATTTGTTTGAGTTTCTAGTGCCACAAGAGAGGAGGAAACACCTTATTAAAATTCTGTTAATGCCATGAGATTTTATTTGTTTATTTAGTCTTAATGGTTTACTTCTGAAGTTGGAACCCACCATATATTTCCATATTATCTTATTTGCTATTATCTATTTGAGACAACCTCTGGGATTATCAACTTAAGTGTTTCAATAGTTCAGCAAACTACACCAAATCTGATATAGTTAATGAAAGGTAAAATAATCAATAATTCTTCTCTACTGTAGCACATTGGAATTTGATGTGGACATTTTCACATTCAATCATATGGTGTTGGAGTTGCTTGTTTTTTGAGTTATACCATACATTCTCTGAGATAGGTATCATGATAGTGTTCAGTTCCTGCACCTTTTACCAGGTGGCCACTTTGATTATCTGCTATATGCACTTCTTGCTTCCATGACGGTATCTTCTGACTTCTCTATTGTTTTTAAGGACCTGCCACTTGAAATCAGGCAGGCTCAGGAAAAGAAATTGGAAGAACTTAAGAAGCAGCAGGGGATTCAGAGTCAACTAGCTATAGAACATAGAATACAATTGAACGGCAGAAAGATAAAATTTTTTGGTATGTCAGTTTCTTCGTATGTCCTTTTATTCTCACAATCTAAATGACATCTTTGTTGCATATTCTTCATGTTTCTCATTTATTTTCTTGGGGCATGGTGTTTGTCCAAATTAGAGAGGCGAAAGATTGAAAGGATTATAAGGCGACTTGAGAAACAACAACGCTTATCATCTGATCATATGTCACAGGGGAAAATTTCTGATCAGCTTTCCAAATTGAGAGAAGATCTTGAATATGTCAGGGTAAGCTATATATGCACGTCATTTTTTGTAAATGTGATTAACTACCTTTTAGAGATCCCATTTCCTGTTTTATCCTTTTCTTCTCTGATTGCTTTTCAAATCAAATTTAAGAATTGTCAGAAATGACAAGTCTTTGAGGTTGTCATACTCCAGCTATATTACATGCTAAGTACTGAAAAAGGTCTTTTAGCTTTGTTGATTATGTGTTTTAATCATTATTTTGCATTCATAAAATTTCATTGAATAATTGTGTTATGAAACATTTGTTTCCAAATTGAGCATCTAATCTCTTGTGCTCTCTAGTGCAGTTCTTTCCCAAGACTGAGAAATATGTGTCCTTGTTTGTTGGTGAAGATAATCCAGATATTGTTGATAAGAGAAATAAGTTGCGTAAACAGATCAAAGCCAATCTCATGGCCGCCGCAGCTAGTGAAAAAGAGTTAGAAGGTCCTCAGATTCTTGGCATTTTTTTTGGAATCATTTCTTTCATTGTTCTATGGTTTAATGTAAAAAGTTGTTTATGGCCAGCTTGCAGTATGCTTGATCAAATAATGCATTCTTGCACAAGATTTTAAGCTTTCACAAGCTACTCCCTTTGATTACTATTTCTTATCTACGTTTATCATATCTTACAGTTCTTCACAGTGGCTTGTAGTGTTGATAGGATGTGTGTTCTTGTCGGTTGAGCAGAAACAGCAAGCGATGATGATGCTTTAGATATGAGCGAGGATGATTTCTTCTTGTCTGGAAGCTCAAGTGATGAAGCAGAAGCAGATGATGAATGGACTGATAGAAGTACCAGGTATATATGTGTGTGTGTGTCTATATATATATATATATGGATGAACATACTTGATTTACATCCATTTTTATGTGAATAATTGTTTTGATTAGTTTCTTTTCTTTTCCTAATTTTTTTATTTTTTTAAAATTATTGCTTGACTTGTTGCTCCTTATGAACTTAGGGATAGTTTGCCTGGGAAAATTTTCTATATCAGTCAAAAGATCGTCATTTTTTCTGATCCCCTTGGAATTTCAATGTGCATTGTGAAATAACTATATTTTATGGTTGGGTTTCTTCTGCCCAATTTTGTTAGGATTTGAAATGGCCTGTTTATGTTAATAATGTCATTCAGTCATTTTTCTTGTTTTACAGTGAAATACTTATAGTATGACAGATGTTGTAGTAGAAATAGTGCAATTTGACCTTGAAATCTTCTTTTTCCGGTTCATCTGCCCACCATCAAATTTTTATCCTTTTTATCTGGCTTAAGATATGTGAAAGACTATATTTTTTTATCAAACATGAACAAAGCTGCAACCTTGTATTGTGATGGTGGCTTAGCACTGGCTAGAGTAAGCTTGCTCTGTGTGGTGCGAGTCCATTGCTATGAGCCAAAAGACTTAAAGCTATCTGTAGATTTGACACCTAAGCAAGTTTTGGACTCTTTCCTAGGAAAAGGTGGTGAAATATTTGAAGTCCTAACATTACTGTAACATAGGTGAAGGAATTCTTTGGCTTTGGTCAAAACCGACTTTGGTCCACAATTGTCTAGCCAATATCTTTCTGGCATAGTCGTAATATAGTGTAGATGCATGATACTTTGGTCATCATCATTCTGTAATTGTAGCAAAGGCATACCGATACTAGATATGTTGTTAACCTCCGTTTATTTGTTAAGGAAGCCTAAAATTCTTAACCTTTCACCTCTTGATTTGTTTTGCCTTTTCTCATTTCATGAAACACTAGGCGAATGAACTCAATTTAAAATCACATTAAAGAAAGAATTTATTGAATGTCTCAAACAATAAGATATGATTGTTGAAAGCTTTGCATTTTTTTTTGTTAATGAAATGCTAGGCAAACGAGCCCAATTTAAAACCACACTAGATGAAGATTTTATTGAATGCCTCAAACAATGAGATATAATTTTGAAATCTTGTGTGTTTTCAATTGAAATCCATATAAGTCCTTTATTTTTGTTTATAACATTAGATCAGTTAAATTAGTCGAAGTTTTGTAAATTTTACTCTAGCAAATTGCTTTTTTTTTTTTGAAATAAAAAAAGTAGCAACTGCAGTAGAAAAAAAAAGTTTCCTACAATTTTCTTTCCAATAGTTTGATTGAATAATATCAGATAAACAGAAACTTCTCAGAATTGATTTTAATTTTTATGCATCAATCGTTTATGGACGGTAATGCCAATTCTACAAAGATATATGCCATGGCTCAAAGTGGATTCAAGCATGTGTGTCATGAGATAAATGCTATAGAAAACATTGTGGTGAATGGTCATTGCTTCTTAGATAAAATTGAGGAATTTGTCAGGTAATCAACTTCCAATTTCTTGTGTATGTAAAATCTGGCAAGATTGTGTGCACATGCAGCTGTTGAAAGGTAGTGGGATGGAATTAATGTTTGCAAATACCATCTGATGTTTGATGCAATGGTGGATAAATGTATGGATGACTTTCTTGATTTTGCTTAAGATGTTATTGTAATGAAGAAAAAACTGATGTACAAACATTGACCCATTTGACATTGTCAATTTGATCCATAGGAAGGTTTCAATTTTGAAATTGTCAATTTGATCCTTTCAATTTTGAAATATGTTTTCAGAATTTTTATGATATCAAGACTTTGAATATCACCTATCCTATAGGTTTGGTGTTTAGCATGCAATACAGGGTTCATATCATATAATGCGGTTCCAATCCTTGTTTTATGCTAGAATAAGTTGGGAAAAACTTATTTTTCTGCCAATTCTTGCTATTTTGGATCAGCTAATTTTAATGGGAACTATGAATTGAAGTATCGATCAAACTACATGCTTAGTTTTTATGATTGCATTATACACAATGTTAAAAGCATAATCACAAACAGATTTGCTACATAATATTAGCATCTCAATCATAATGAACTTGCTAAGCGAAATAAATTCTATAAATCTATGCATTTTTACGTCTTTGAGTTAAAATGCTATCTAGTTATGTAATTCTTTACTATGTACTATTGTGTGGTGTAGTCCAGCATATAGGTCAATGTGCAAATTAAGTATGGATAAATGCTAGACATATTGATACATGAACTATGTCCATATTGTGCTAGCAGGGCTTCGTCTTGGTATTTTTCAACACAGCATGTTTCAAGCATTGGTGCATGTATCATGCTAGCATCATGCTCACACCGCATCAACACAATCAGCACATGCCACTTGAAAGTTGAAATCTTGAAACAAGTTACCGTATGATAATATATGGTACATAACCTCAACCGTTATACGCAGTATACCTTCAACCTTTTCCATAGAGGGAGTTTGTGGAAGAATTGTTCATAGGGGCAGCTTAGGTGACATGTAACGAAACAGATTTTAGCATTTTAAAGGTTCTGATTCAGACAAAATGATATCAGATCTCGGGTTATGATAATACCATCAAGCAATTGTTTGTTACATGCATCGGTTCTTCATTTCTGAATGATTTATGTAAAGACTATCAGATCCAGTTAGTGAAAAAAGTATTTGCTGTTATATATTCTGCAGAGAACCAGCTTCGAGTGCTTCAGGTAAAGCAGCATCTGGCATGTCCAGTGATGAAAAGAACCAGGTTTTTCTTTATTTGATTTGCAAGAGTTCCAAGTAGTTTTCTATTTTCCTTTTTGGTTTTTGCTCCCCTTTCATGGATTATAAAAGTCAACATGCATTTTGCTCTTATTTCCATACAGAGGCATGTGTCAGCTTCGAGTGCTTCAGGTAAAGCAGCATCTGGCATGTCCAGTGATGAAAAGAACCAGGTTTTTCTTTATTTGATTTGCAAGAGTTCCAAGTAGTTTTCTATTTTCCTTTTTGGTTTTTGCTCCCCTTTCATGGATTATAAAAGTCAACATGCATTTTGCTCTTATTTCCATACAGAGGCATGTGTCAGCTCGAGTTCTCATGCCGCCTCCTCGTTCCTTGCCTCCAAGCAGAAGCCGTTCTGTAGAAAAGATTGACCTGTCCACATCCAGTGACACATCAAATAGCAGGAGTGGCCCTTCCTCCAAAAACTGGAGACTGATAAATGCGCAAGGAGATAGTAATAGCAACCTGAGTTCAAATTCTGATGCTCGTAAGCCTCGGAGGAGAAAACCAAAGAAGAAAAAGCAGGTGTGCTTATGTTACCATGAATCTGAGAACTTCTTTAATTGTGAAACTTGCTTTGCTGCAGATCATGCCCAACACTTCCCATCATTTTTGTCAAACCTTTGCTATATATGAATAGAATGTTGGAAGACCAGTTGTTTTTAGAACCTTGCAGTTCTGCAGGAAAACAGTCATTCATTTAATGCTTATTATGATGCTCTCCATCAACAACTTAATGTGGTCCTGGTCCACCTTATCAGAAGCCTTCCCATGCATCAACATTAATAAACCAGAGGCTGCCTTTTATATCCACCGCATCAATGCATATATGGGATAATGGATGCCCTTCTCATGTAAGATGCTGATTTATTAAAATGGCGAACCTGGTTTTGGAGTCCCTAGTCCCCAAAACCTTTAAAAAATGAATCCAAAGTTCATCATCCTGTAGAATTTGTTTCCTAGTGTGTCTTTCTTGGTCATGTGATTGGTCTATAGCTTCAATCTACAGTCTTCTTCATTTATCTGGGCTGAACTAGTGATGAAATCATTGTTAGATCCCTTGTTCAAGACAATCTAAAGGGCTGGAAATCTTTTAAATGAATACTTTTCCCGGATTTAGTTTTCAGATGTCGTGAATTAGACCTGATTAGATGAGAATGTTAAAAGGAAATATAAAAGGGTGAAACCTTTTGCAGCTAAGGTGCTACTTGCCCTTGGACCTTATAAAAAGAAAAGACACCATTTAATACATAACATTGTCGCTAAAAATGCCATACATTTTTCTGATTATTCCTGGGCAATGTTGTGTGCTATTTGGGTCCAAAGTGAAGTAGACTTTTTTAGTCTGTAGTAAAAGATCTAGAACTTTCTCTTTTTAGATTTTTTTTTTAAACCTGGTTCTTGACTGCCTGAATCATACTACACAATTAACTTTATAGAGTAGCATCCTATTCATTTGAATCTCTTTGTACATTTTCACACTGCGGTGAGACTTCTTTTTAATGTTTCATTATCTTAACAGGCATGAACAAAGGCAGCGGCAAAGGAATTCGAGACTGATGGTTCTATGGCATGCAAGAATCCAGACTGTTGATTTCCAACAAACATATCTTGTTGTTTATGTGCAAAGGATATAACCTATATCAACTGAAAGGACATCTTTCAGCTTATATTACGTTTTGCTATCTTTTTTTTTTTTTTTTCATTGTTTTAGTGTTTCCAATTTCAACTTCTGCCCTATGGTAGGGTTATCTATTCCCAACCCTAGTTTGATGACTTTGCTCCTGCCTGGTTTGATGGTCATCCATCGACTTTATCTCCTTTCTCATTAAATCATGAAGAAGTTGTTGAAATATTCTCGAGGTAAAAGTTGATGTTGCTTGGTCAGAGCGTTGACTAATGATTGTGGTCTTAGAACATGGCGGGGCTATTCAACTTAATATCATCAACTTTCATATTTGTGCTAAAGGTGCAGGATTTTCTTCTTTCAGTTTTATTGGGTTTACACGTTTATCTTGGACAATCTTTTCGGGATTACAATTTGGCATGGTTAAAAAGTTTTATTCCCTGTTACTTCTGGCTTGCAACAAGCAAATCATAATTAGATGGTGGGTTGGCACGAGTTAATCCATTTAGAATCATGATTCGAATGAGGGTGAAAAAATAAACCCAGTACGGTAGTTCTAAACCCATTGGACCGCTATCCAAGGTGCCCTCAGGACAGAGTGATGTTTAATTAGATTGAAAAACAAAATATCTTTATATATATATATTATATGTATTATGATATCATAATAATATAAATTATATAATTTATTATTATGATATAAAATAATTTAAATAATAATAATAATATAATATTAATAATTCATATATTATAATTTTAATATACATGACTAGAAATGATTAATTATGAACATTTGGGATCTTTAGTCACCCAAAATGAAGTGTTTTTGGATCGTAAAAATCAAGTTATATTATTATGATGATCTTATTTGAATTATCAAATATCTTTATATGATGGCAGCAAAAATCAATAAGTATTGGTAGAAGTAATCATGCATTTTAATTTGTTGGAAGTTTAAATATTTTGTATTTTACTATGAGAAAAGAATTGTCCTATGTTATTCGTAATTGAACTTGCTATAAAATATTTAATATTATTGGATATAGCCTCCTTTGACTGCTATAAAATGTGTATCAAATTGAAATAAGAAAGAACCGCAACAAGTCTATCAACAAAGAAAAAAAGAAAAAGAAAATAAGAGGTCACTCAAATTCGTCACGCCACATCACTAGAGGAATATAGTAAATGAAGAAATTAGAAAGAATTGTTTTATATTATTTTCAATAATCCTTACATAATTTACTTTCCTTTTAACTAAATATATCTAAAAAAAGCTGCAATTTTTACAGGATATCAGATACCTACGGTGAGAGGCCTTGACCTGATGATTAGTGACGACTTAATTTATTTCTTAAAAATTTATTTTAATTTTATATTTACGCCTAGTTTCCTTTTTTATTTTGTTATTTAATAACTTACCAACAGAAAACTACGAAGGCCTCCAAAAATTCATCAAGAAAGCAGTTAACGCCCAGGGAGCGAGCCGAAAGGGATTTTTTAAAGCAAGAAATGGCTCTTCCCACCATTTGCCATCTCGAATTGCCCCTTCTCGGATCCCGTATCTCCCCTCCCCTTCCCAAAACCCTAACCCTAAGCCCTCCGTCTCTCTTTTCTCTTCGCCTCGTAGAGAGAGAAGCTCTCCATCGCTTTAGGACTTCGCGGCCCATCTCCTTTTTTTTTCCCGTCCGATGCTCGAGCGGCAATGCGGACTACGAGCACGTGCGTGTGGTCCACTCGAGGCCTCGGGAGATCCTCCGCCCGTCTGATCGGAGTCGTAGGGGCGCCTGTCCAAATCAAGCATCTCAGGAGCGGCAAGGTCGTTGCTTGGACCCGTCTCGGTGTCAAGAAATCCTTCTCCGAAACCACCTGGTAAACATCAGAAACCTCATGGTAAACATCAGAAACCTCACTTTCTTCCACCATTCCTTGTATATGTATTGCCAAACAGTTGCAAAAATTTGGTTTTTTTTGGTGGCTTTGAGCTCGCAGTCTAGGTTTTCGACAGTAGTTTTCTGGAAAGATTGTTTATTATTATCTTTTTTTAATGTGTTGGGGTGTGCTTCAGGAACAACCTGACGTTCTGGGATGAGCTGGCTGATGTATATGTTGTGTCAAATCACTTTTGAGGAGCGTTTGACAGGCCTTTAAAGGAAGGACATGGACCGCCTTCTTCAGTCGGAAACATGCAAGAAAAGTCTTGGACCGGTGATTCTAGTGAGGACTCAACGATTTGAAGAACATGGATTTGAATGAGAGAGTAGAGATTCTCTCCTTCTCTTCTTGGGGGTCGGGGTCTTTATATACTTGTTCGGGGTCCTTCTTATCCTTATAACAGTCTGATCTTCTGTTAAGATTGGCTCTACAGGTTGGTGCCTCGCTGTCAAATGTGCTTTGCAAATATCGGTAACTACACAGTATCCGTAACCACTCGTAATCCTAGCGGAAGGTGGGTGAACGAGCTATGCGGCAGTTGGTGTTTAGGGCTGAGATAGGCGAAGCCGAAGCCAAGACTGAAGCCGAGGCCAAGCCGAGCAGAAGAATCGAGACCGAGGCCGAGGCCGACTGGAGACCGAGGCCATCTAGAGACGAGGCCGACTGGAGCCGAGGCCGATTGGGAACCAAGGCAGACTGGAGATCGAGGCCGATTGGAGATCGAGGCCGATTGGGAACCGAGGCCGAATGGAGATCGAGGCCGACTGGGAGCCGAGGCCGATTGGAGACCAAGGCCGACTGGAGACCGAGGCCGATTGGGAGCCGAGGCCGTCTGGGGCCGAAACCGACTGGGGCCGAGGCCATCTGGAAACCGAGGCCGACTGGGGCCGAGGCTGACTGGGAGCCGAGGCTGACACGGGACGATGCCGGAGCGGGGCCGACTTGGAAGAAGGCCGAGTAGACCAGTGATGCCGTCTAGGAATTTAACCGCTCAAGAAGGCCGCCGAGGATTGCCGCCGCCAAGGATTGCCGTTTAGGAAAATCGTCTGAAAATTGCTATCTTGAGAGGAGGCCATCCAAAAATTATCTTTATTGCCCATGGGATCAACTGACCCCATCAGATGCCCCCCACACTCCTTGAGCTTGTGTGCCATGCATCAGCTAAGCGAAAGGAGTGTAAAGCTCTTCATCTTTGCTCTTGTCCTTTCATGCTTGCTTCAGTTATGATTCCTTCCTAGTGGAGAGATCTTTTTCCTTTTGCCTTGCTTTGTGTAGTCATCTTTACGCTTTTTGGAGGCATGCTTTTTGCATGTTCAAAACTTTAAGCATAGTTTGAAGGTAAGTTGATTACTGTTGGCTAGCCGAGAGCAGCCAGCAATCCTCTTCCAACGCAGAGTCTGAAAGTGGATGCCATCAACTGTGAGTTGGGGAGTCGGTTTTTCCTGACTGTGAGTTGACTTTGGATCTTCTTTTTGTCATAAAGTCTGAAAGTCTCTTCGTGGCTATCCGCCGACTTGAGGCTGCCAAGATAAAGCCGCTGAGGCTGAGATAAAATTGCCGAAGCGGAAATAGAGCCGCTAAGACTGTAATAATGCCGCTGAGGCTGATAGATAGAGCTGGTGTCGATCCTAGAGGTATTAGGTGCCGAGCTGGCCTCGAGCGTTGGTGCCGAGCTAGCCTCGAGCTTAGGGAGAACTTGGTGCTGAGGCCGAGGCCGCACGAAGCCGAGGGGACCTCGGTGCTGGGAGCCGAGGCTGAGGCCAAGTGGAAGAGCTGAGGCCGAGGCCGTACGAAGCCGAGGGGGCAGCCGAGTGCTAAGGCCATACGAAGCCGAGGGGGCAGCCGAGTGCCAAGGCCGTACGAGGCCAAGGAGAAAAGCCGAGGCCGAGCATGTCTGAGGCCGTATGAGGCCGATCGGGTCTGAGGCCGAGAGGTCAGGGGGAACAGGTCCGAGGCCGGTTGCTGCGGGAGCTGATGCCGAGTATGTCTGAGGTCGTATGAGGCCGAGCGGGTCTGAGGCCGAGAGGCCGAGCGGGAAGTCCGCGGGCGAAGGGAGCCAGTGCCGGGAGCTGAGGCCGAGGCCGAAGTCTGAGGCCGTACGAGGCCGAGGGAAGGAGCCGACACCGAGTGGAAGCTGGTTCGAGGCCGAGGCCGAGAGAGGCTCGGGCGTTGGGTGCCGAGGCCGAGCAGAAGCTGGCTCCATGCGAAGGAGGGAGAAAATATGGCAGACAGAGGGGAGGAAGGCCGAGTTGCCAAGTCCGGATGCGGATGCCCGTCAATCAATTGTCCATTGTTCATTGAGGCAGAGTTAGAGCCGCTAAGGCTAAAGTGAAGCCATTGAGGCTGTGATGATGCCGTTGAGGCAGAGTTGAGGCCGTCGGAAGCCTTTTGAACCATGGAGGGTGACCCGAGAGTCGCTGCGATGGGACCATGCTTGGGAGCCTCTAACCCCGAAGGATGACCTGAGAGTTAAGAGTCGTCAGGTGCCTTTTAACTTCGGAGGGTGACCTGAGGGTGCTGGGACCAGGCTTAGGTGCCTTTTAACTTCGGAGGGTGACCTGAGGGTGCTTGGACCAGGCTCAGGTGCCTTTTAATCCCGGAGGGTGATATGAAAGTTGAGTCTTTGTTGCCGAGCTGGAGTCAAGTCCTTGTTGTCGAGCTGGAGTCGGGCTTGAGTGCCGACCGGAGTCGGGCTTTGAGTTACGATCGGAGTCGGGCTTTGAGTTACGATCGGAATCGGGCTTTGAGTGTCGACCGGAGTCGGGCTTTGAGCGCCAACGCTGGGTTGATCTTCAGTGCCGAGCTGGAGTCGAGCTTTGGTGCTGATGGTACATCGGGCTTTGAGTGCCGAGCTAGAGTCGGGCTTTAGTGCCGATAGTACATTGGGCTTTAGGTGCTGAGCTAGAGTCGGGCTTTAGTGTCGATAGTACATCGGGCTTTAGGTGCCGAGCTAGAGTCGGGCTTTAGTGCCGATGGTACATCGGCTTTGAGTGCCGAGCTGGAGTCGGGCTTTAGTGCCGATGGTACATCGGGTTTTAGGTGTCGATGGTACATCGGGCTTTAGGTGCCGAACTAGAGTCGGGCTTTAGTGCCGATGGTACATCGGGCTTTAGTGCCGATGGTACATCGGGCTTTAGTGCCGAGGTAGAGTCGGGCTTTAGTGCCGATAGTACATCGAGCTTTAAGTGCCGAGCTGGAGTCGGGCTTTAGTGTCGATGGTACATCGGGCTTTAGGTGCCGAGCTGGAGTCGAGCATTAGGTGTCAAGCTAGAGTCGAGCTTTAGTGCCGATAATACATCGGGCTTGGAGTGCCGAGCTGAAGTCGGGCTTTAGTGCCGATGGTACATCGGGCTTTAGGTGCCGAGCTAGAGTCGGGCTTTAGTGCCGATGGTACATCGGGCTTTGAGTGCCGAGCTGGAGTCGGGCTTTAGTGCCGATGGTACATCGGGCTTTAGTGCCGATAGTACATCGAGCTTTGAGTGCCGAGCTGGAGTCGGGCTTTAGGTGCCGATAGTACATCAGGCTTTGGTGCCGATGGTACATCGGGCTTTAGGTGCCGAGCTAGAGTCGGGCTTTAGTGCCGATGGTACATCGGGCTTTGAGACGCCAACGCGAGATTGGTCTTGAATGCTGATGCAGAGTCATGACATTTTTAAGTATCAATGAAAGAAATACTGTTAAGTATGGTGTACTTAGCTCTTGTAGCACCCCTTTTCCTCTGCTAATTTGGGTACTTCAGTCCGCTGGTGGCCTGCCCCCCAGGGAATCAAGTTAGTTGGAGTGGAGGTATCGTTGCCCTTACTTGGGCCTTCCCTCGCATTGGAGGCCGGGATGAAGCTGGAGGCCAAGGTTGTAAATGATCGAAGGAAAAAGCCGAGGCCAAGGCGAGCTTGTCGCTAGGTGCTGAGGCCGAGGGGAGTTCGAGGCCGAGTGCTGTGGGAGCTGAGGCCGAGGCCGAGGCTAGTTTCATGCGAAGAGAGAAGGTGGTAGTCGAGTTGGAGTTAAGGCAGAGTACAGTGGGAGATGAGGCCAAGGCCGAGGCTGGTTCATGCGGAGAGAGAAAGGGTGGTGGTGGCCGAGCGGGAGCTTAGGAGTTGGATGAAATCGTGGAGCCATGGTCAGCAGTCGAGGGGGAGTCTGGAAGCTTGCATGGAGACGAATGCAGCACGGACGAGGGGGGGACTCAGCAGGCTGCATGGCTGAAGGGAGCTTGGCAATGGAGGAGGTCTTCCGAGTCCGATGGGAGCCTGGCAACGGAGGGAGCCTCCTGAGGCCGACGGGAGCTGGCGAAGGAAGCCTCCCGAGGCCGACAAGAGCTTGCGAAGGAAACCTCCCGAGGCCAACGAGAGCCTGGCAGCGGAGGGAGCCTCCCGAGGCCAACGGGAGTTGGTGAAGGAAGCCTCCCGATGCCGACGAGAGCTTGTACGAAGAAGGCGTCGGAAGGTTGGGAGCCTTCCCGCACGAAAGGCGGAACTTTGAAGCTTCCGAGAAGGTCAGGAGCTGGGACGGTACTGGGAGCCTGGACTCGGGCCATTGAGGGAGGAGCTCGCTAGAGAGAAGCTAGGGACCATCATGGGAGATTTGGAGGCCGTTGAGGAAAGCCATAATAGTTGGCGGTCGTTGAAGACGAGCGGCTGGGAGAGTCCGTTGAAAACGTTGCTGGGAGTTGATATCAGCGGAGTAAAAGGTTGATGGAGTTGCTGGGAGGGCCCTTTGCCTAGCTTCATTAGCCTTGGATGCCATGCTCTCTGCAGCCATGCATACCTCCCGTACGCATGGCCATTTACTCAGATGGCAGACTCTCCAAAGTGATGTGAATTAGAGTGGAGGGAGAGAGAGAGAGGGCGTGGTGGAGTTCCATCACCATCCAAGCCACACGTCCAAGAGCTGGGAGAAGGCCAAGAGTGGCAGCTGGGGGCCATGCACACCTTCCGTACGCATGGCCATTTACTCACATGGCAGACTCTCCAAAGTGATATGAATTAGAGTAGAGGGAGAGAGAGAGAGAAGGGCGTGGTGGAGTTCCATCACCATCCGAGCCACACGTCCAAGAGCTGGGAGAAGGCCAAGTGTGGCAGTTGGGTGCCAGGGACCGAAGCTCACTGCAATTCCCCAAGCTACCAGGAAGGCTACCAACTAGAAGATTTGCTGACAGGTCAAGATGCTCCAGACCCTGGCAACCAGCTCCGAGCTCACCAGGAATCGCACCCATGAACCGGTTAAACGAGAGAAAGAGAACTCTCTCAATCTGGAAAACCACCAAGGAGCTCAGGGATGGTGCCGACCGGAGTCGGCAGCTTGGGGAGGACTGGCACGAGGCCGAGGCGGGCTCGGAGCCGGCCATGGACCAGGCCATCGAGACAGAGGATGAGGCCTGGGGACAATCGGAGGGGAGATCGAAGCCGGCTTGGGAGGCGGGGTCCACGCTTCTTGAGGCCGTCGAGAAGTAGAGACCGACTTGGATGGGACCAAGATGAGAGGTCGCCTTCGACGGGGCCGAGCAGAACATGCTCCTCTCGTTGCTCAGAGGGTTAACTGGCCCATCAGTGGGGATGGTGGGACGAAGAGCTGGCCTTCTGTTGCTCAGCCTGTTAAAGGTGCCCTCCAGCATAACTGGCAAAAGCCTCTTGGATCTAAGGTTATCACCATCTTTATGATCCACCATTTTGATAAAGGGGGACGAGGATATGCAAACTAGCATCGCTGACCGCCCCCCTTCCTGGCGCGCCAATCTGTTGCTTTCAAATCACTTTCGAGGAGCGTCAAGCGATAGAAATGCTTCGTAGGCCTTTAGAGGAAGGACAGGGACTGCCTCCTTTAGCTGGGAACCTGCAAGAAAAGTCCCGGACCGATGGTTCCAGCGGGGACCCTTCGACGCTCAAGTCAGCGATTTGGAGAACAAGGATTTGAATGAAAGAGTAGAGGTTCCCCTTCCCTTTTTGGGGATCGAGGTCTTTATATACCTGTTCGGGGGTCCCTCTTACCCTTTGGCGATAACAGTCGGATTTCTGTTAAGATTGGCTCCACAAGTTGGCGCCTGGCTGTCAAATGTGCTTCGCTGATATCGGCAACTGCACAGTATCCGTAACCGCCAGTGATCCTAGCGGAAGGTGGGTGAGCGAGCTATGCGGCAGTTGATGTTTAGGGCCGAGGTAGGCGAAGCCGGAGCCAAGACCAAAGCCGAGGCCGAGGCCGAGCGGAAGAGCCGATGCCGAGGCCGACTGGGAGCCGAGGCCGACTGGAGACCGAGGCCGACTGGGGCCGAGGCCGATTGGAGACCGAGGCCGACTGGGAGCCGAGGCCGTCTGGAGACCGAGGCCGTCTGGAGACCGAGGCCGACTGGGGCCGAGGCCGATTGGGAGACTAGGCCGATTGGGAGATCGAGGCCGACTGGAGCCCAGGCCGACTGGAGCCGAGGCCGACATGGGACATTGCCGGAGCATGGCCGACTTGGAAGAAGGCCGAGTAGACCAGTGATGCCGCCTAGGAATTAAGCCGCTCAGGAAGGCCGCCGAGGATTGCCGCCTAGGAAAATCGTCTGAAAATTGCTATCTTGAGAGGAGGCTATCCAAAATTGTTGTCTTTATTGCCCATGGGGTCAACTGGCAGTCTAGGTTTTCGATAGTAGTTTTCTGGAAAGATTGTTTATTATTATCTTTTTTAATGTGTTGGGGTGTGCTTCAAGATCAACCTGACGTTCTGGGATGAGCTGGTCGATGTATCCTTCCAGCATGTGGAGGAGGGTCACCAAGTGTATGTCGCCGGGAGGCTTGTGTCGGATGTCGTCGAGGGGGATGATGAGAGGCGGCAGGTCTATTTCAAGGTTCTGTTCTGATTCCTTCTGTGACCCTTGGCATCAGCTTCTGCTAATCAGATCATGTTCTTGTTTAATCGACAGTGAATCCTATGTTTTTAAAATGCTACTTGTCTCCTGGCAGGTGGTGGTTCAGTAGCTGAATTTTATTGAGAGAAACTTCCCTCCAGTGTTGTTGTATGAGCAAAAGACAAACTCTGGGGCCTCTGGTTCTCTATTTTTTTTATTAAAAAAAAGATAACCTAAAAGAGTAGAGCTGATAAATTCTCAGATTCATGTGGGTGGTTTCTTTGTGCCATGACACTAGGACTTCATGATTGAGATCTTGGCTATCTTGTTAAGTGTTCAATACCTAGGTGAACCAAAAAGAACCAATACATGTTTAGTTTTCAGCTAATATATAATCAGTGAGATCAAAATAATTTATGATGTTATAAGTTCAAGGTTAACTACTGTTTCAATAGTTGATTTCACAATCTAGTTGTTAGTATTACCTGTTCTAAGATAGTGGAAGAAACATTAGAATATCAGCTGCTATATTGGCATAACATCAGCTGAGATATAAATCCTTGTCAATTTGGGAACCATGTGTCAGACGTCAATGGGTTTGCCTCCGCAAATACAAATTTGATGTGCATTAAAGGATTACTCTATGGCTGCATAAACTTAGCAATAAGGTTGGTTTTCCAATGGGTTAGCTGTCATTAGATTTATGGTAGGCCCTATGTTGCCTTCTGTTTCTCAGACCAGGAATCTGGCAACAATGCATGGACGCTTGGCATTAGGTGGTAATACCTCCTCATACTTGGATTGATCATGTCTTGATCCATAAAGCTGACTGCATAAACATGAGGTAAGGATGGTTATGTTAAAGGTTTTATGTTCTTTATTGTGTGTTTTTGTGGTGTTGAAGGTGCAAAGCCTGGGAGTTATGTCAGTAATTCTTCTCCTTCAACTGAAGAGCTTTGGCAAGTGTTCTTTGCTAATCCAATGGATTGTTGGGATAACAGGCAAAATAAGGTCCAATTACACTCTTTTATGTTAAGCTATCAACAGCTTAGCTCACATTCATGTGTTCACATGTGTTCCCATATATGCCATATGCATTCTAGGTCTCAGATGCAAATATTTTATCTCAAAGCAAAATATGAGTACTCATAGTAGGTTAGGGACTCTAGTTGGTCTTGTATACTTATGGATGTCCCATCCATCTACTAGCTTAAGCTTTTTGGCTAGATATTTTGACATGGTAGCAGAGTTAGTCATCCATCTTGCCATTATATTCCTCCATACTCGCACTTACTAAATATATGTCAGCCTCCTCTACAGGTTCAGTACTTTGGGCTCTATATGTGAGAGGTGATGTTGAGGAATAATCCTATATTGAACAGTTTAGAGACTCTAAACGGTGATATACTTATGGGTCCATCAATTTACTTGCTCAAGTTTTTGGGTTTGATATTTTAACGATGTGCATGTCATATACATTGATATTCGCTTGTATTTGTTAAATGTAGACTTATAAAAGGGTACATTTCCAATTAGCCTGTGCTTGCATCATCTGTACGCATGTGCACATGCACTGCATCCATCTTCACAAATGTGCTAGCAGTATGCTAACCTACAAGCAGTCATTTAGTCACTGTTTTGTTTTATACTCAAGTCTTAGGTATGCTAAGATTTTTTCTTTTTTTATTTAGTTCGTCTTTGTTCTGGCTATGATATGAAGCTTTGCATCCTTTAATTTGTACTAGAAGGCCCAGTGCTACGTGTTAATGTCTGGATTGCTTGTAAAAATAGTTGAAAATGTTTCTTAGACTTATTGCTTATGCATCAGGTTATTGCCATGCTAATGGTTTTTTAGCGCCCCTAAATTTTATTAGTTCTAGAAACTATTCAAACCACTTGTATTACAAGATGTGTAGAATGCATTGAGGGTATGGATAATTGACTTGGATGCCCCACCATGCGTTCTTCTCCAGGATGTATTGTGTTAATCGGTGAAAGCTCCAGCGGGCAGCCGCTCCCTTCTCAGTTTAATTATTCCCATGCATATATACTTATAAGGAAGATATTTTTGGAATGTAAATAGTTTTTATTTTTGTCTTTTGAAGTTCTGTAATTATTTTCTTCATGAAATCAACCTTGTTAAATTATCTGATTGGAAACTGAAATGCATTTTTTGCAGAAAAACCCCAAATATCCAGATTTTAAGCACAAGCACACTGGCGAAGCTCTATGGGCCGAAGCAAAGTATAACCCATCATGGGTGAAGTCTCAATTGGCAAAGTTGGACTCGAATAAGTTCTGTTCAAGCTAATGGCAACGAGCTCTGCTGTTTCTGTTATGTACGGGGATGATTTCACACCATTTTAGTTGTGCGTTGGTCGCATTGTATCCTCATTGCTATGCCAAATAATAATTTTATTTCAGCTAATCAATGTTGGCTGGGCAAGTTATGCCCAGGGATGGATGCCTTAAACTGGCCTCTAGGACGTAGGCTACTTGAAGAATTTTTACCTTTCCTATAGATGGGTTTAAGTCTGTATCACGTGGGCACATGGTTGTCGATGTTTATTTATGTCTTAACAATATTGTTCATGTTTCAAATCTGAGGGTAATCTTAAAGTAATCCGTGGAATTTTCAATATTATTCAAGATCTCTAGTTGAAGCAATTGTATGATATTTTACTTTCAGGGGGCACCGGGTTCTGACAAATGAGTGAAACTGTGGGACTTTCTTCATCCATGTCATAGTTAGGTAATTCTATTTGCTACACTTCTCTTAAATTTTATGCTGATATCCATATGAAAGTCACGAGATACCAGTTAACAGAGAGCTGGAAATGTTTTTATGGAATTACTTTTGAGTTAGTGACAGCTGGTTGGTGCATTGTCTCCTCAATTTAGATATCCTTCGTTTTAAACTCTCATATGATTTTCTACGACTATTTGATTTTGCGGGTTAATTACTAGAAGCGCGTATTTTGATTAGGAAGATTTATGGTAGTCATGCCTGCTTTTATTAACAACCGTATAAATATTAAATATCCAGGAATAATCAAGTTCTTTAATTTTCTGACTCCCAGCATGGCTGTGAAATGTTGGACGGGGTATATCTCGGGAGTTATTAGTTATTACATTCACAGGTTGTTTGGAACGAGAACGGGTTAGATTTTTATCATAATCTTTTATTTCTATAAATAAAAAATTTTAAAATTTAAAATTAATATTTCTTCTTTAATTAATTTTTGTTTTTAAAATTAAGTACAAAGAAAATATTTAAGAATTAATTTATTTTATAATTTTAAATATTATTTAATTTATTAAAAAAATTTATATGAAAATATTTATTTTAAATATTTTATATATGGTGTGTCAATTAATTGTGAAGATGGAAGATTGCAGTGTACCATGGGTATTTATTGGGAGTCAAGGGTGATGTGGCTGGTAAAGTCATGTGTAAGTTAACGTCAGAGTTAACTTATGGCAGAAGTTGAAAGGATGTTGGCCCTGACCTCTTAGGCAGCCTCATATTTGGACTCGCCTCGGCTTCCAAGGCGGCCTTCTTTTCGAACTCGGTCCTAACCTCCTAGGCAGCCTTCTCTTCAGACTGAGCCCACCAGTTGCCTGTGGCCCAAATGCTCGACAAAATTAGGCCCACCAATTATTTGCGGCCCACGTAATTGATAAGGCCGAGCCCACCAAAACCGCTTATGGCTAGCATGTTTGATTGGACAAACTCTACTGGCTTTGACATTAAGCACAGAAAGTCATCATCCATCATGAGGCTTTATTACTTAGATCAGATGAGCCCAAAAAGTCATCATCCATCATGAGATTTTTGGTGACCTAAGTGCAGTTGGCCTACAACGCCATACTCGATCGGCCTTGCCTAAACCTCCTAGATGCGGTGATATCTACAACCAGTGAAGGGGTTGGCGAGATACGCGGGAGCAAAATCTAGTGCAACTGTGCTATCACATGGCTCCCAGCCCTTAGAGGTGATGATTCCATCAGTTCCAGAGCTGCTCGACCCCAGAGAGTCATAAAGAAGAGGAGAGCCAGCCGAGCGCCTAATGACCTTTCCGTTAGGGGGCGATCCGGCGAGGACAGTGCAAATTGGCGAACTTCTTCCTGTAGAGTTGAAGAATTAACTTCTCGCCTTCTTACGGGCGAATTCAGACATCTTCATCTGGCCAGCGTGGACATGCCCGGCATACCTTCGAAGATAATTACCCATAAACTCAATATTGATCCGAGGTATCGGTCTGTCTGTTAAAAGAAGAGAAGTTTCGCTCCGGAGTGGCAGGGAGCTATTGATGAGGAAGTAATAAGCTGCTTATTGCTGGCCACATTCGGAAAGTGCAATATCTGGATTGGCTGGCCAATGTAGTAATGGTCCGTAAGGCGAGCGAAAGTTGTAGAATAGATAGCTTTTCTTACCTTTGGATTGACCAACTGGTGGATTTTGATAAAACTCGTAGGGAAAGGCTCTGGACCTTTCCCTATGATTTTTTGAAAATCATAGGGAAAGATTTTTTTTTTATCAATTTTTTTGAAAAAGTCTTTCCCTACAATTTTGTGAAACGCAGAAAGGTCAAGAGCCTTTCTATGTGCAATTATTTTTTTCTTACAGTGATATTGCCCGTAATTATCTGAGTGGCTAATAAAATGGAAATGGCTAAGGTATGCTTATTATATGAGTGGCTAACAAAATGAAAATGATAAAATTTTAAAAATATAATTTTTGATCTTATTTTTAAAATTTATAATAAAAAATATATCGTTGATCATCATCATTATTTTTATTTTTTTGATAATAAAAATATATTTGATAACTATTGTTATTTTTTATTTTTATTTCTTTTATATAATAAGAAATGCTTTTAAGAAGGTTTGGAAGCAAAAGCATCGGGCAAAAAATTTTAATTGAAAGCCTTTCCCTATGATTTTCCGAAAATCGTAGGTAAATATAACCTTTCCTATGATTTTCAAACACTCTTAGGGAAAGGTTTGGAATCAAAATATTTGCCTGTAATTTTGCCAAAAATATTTGTTGAAAAAGAAAAAATCGTGGCACACTCGCTCGCACCGGATTCCGCTGCACAAAGACTCTTTTCCTATCCTCTAATGGTCCTTTTGATTCTTCACAACTTTTCTCATTCGCCTCCCTTCGTCCGTGAGCTTCCAATCCGGAGCTTACCTGATCCTTCCCTGGTGAAGGACTTAGGCCAGGCCTCGCCAAAGCCACAACACCTGAAAGCCCCCAATTGGTCTTCCAAGATCCTTCCTCTCTTCCCCCTACTTCCTTCACTCTTCCTTTCATAGCCATCACCAAAAACCCTAACCCCAATCCACCTCTGAATACTAATCCTAACCCCAACTTCAATCCAAACCCCACTGACACCGCCGCCTCAGTCGATTTCGGCCTTTGCCCCTTCGTTCCGGCCCTTGGGTGCCCCTCCCATCCCCCAGTACTCCATCCCAAATCACAGCTTCCAATGCTTGGTGGTGCAAAACCCCGGCATCCAGTCTCGTGGGGTCTTAGATCCGATTTTGATCATGCTGCTATTAAAATCAATCTGATGGGCCCAGTTAGGCCATATTCTATATGCAATTATTTTTTTTCTTATAGTGATGTTACTCGCAATTATCTGGGTGGCTGACAAAATGAAAATGGCTAAGCATGCTTATTATTACCGCCGTCTCGTAAAGATTCCTTGCCATCCATGTGGTTAGAATGTGGAACATCCATCTAATACTATAGTTTGGGATAGTTATCATTTTTTTAAATAAAAATATAATTTTTATTTTTAAAAATTATAATAAAAAAATATCGTTGATCATCATTATTATTTTTATTTTTATAATTTTGATAACAAAATATATTTGATAACTATTATTATTTTTATTTTTATTTTTTATACAATAAAAATGCTTTTAAGAATTTTTTTTTTCATAAAGTTATTTTCATTTTGAAGGCAAAATCATCCATAAATATTTTTTCTAAAAAGCCTTTCCCTGTAATTTTAACAAAATCATAGAAAATTTATTTTTTTTTTTGAGGCAAAAGCATCCTTCAATATTTTTTCATGAAAATTATAGGAAAATCGAATTTTATGAAGGCAAAAGCATGAAGGGAAATAAGAGCTTTTCCATAATGATAAACGCTTAGGCCCTTTGCCTACGAGTTTAATTAACTCGCAGGCAAAGGATTAGCCAAAAAAAAAAAAAAAAACCTTTAACACCACCCGACTTCTGCCTGTGCCCTAACTCCCTCTCTTTAACCCAGCCCTTCCTCTCCTCCACCAACCCCGCCGCCCTCCTGCCGGATTCCAACGATGACGACGACCTCCGCAACCTCCCCGCCCTCCTCCTCTTCCTACTCTCCCTCTCGACCATCGCCCCAGCTATCGGTTGGCGAAGGCGAGCTGGGACACGGCGGGCGACGCCCCAGGTCCCCGCTGCGCCCACAGAGAGAGAAGAAAGAAGAAACCCTCTCGATCCCCCGTCATCTCCTTCGCGCTCTCAGAGTCCGATTTCCCAAATCCCTTGACGTAAGTGTCCTTCCCCCAAATCCCTCACGGATTACCTTGCAAGGCTCCCGGGCGATCTCCAGCTCGATGTAAGTGTCCTTCCTGCCATCGGGTTTTTGGTTTGAGCTCAATTGTTCGGGCTTCTCCTGTCCTCTTCCCACTTCCCCCTCCTCTGCTTTTCTAATCCTAACCCTAGCTCCATCGGCGAGCAAATCCCGTGGATCTCTCCCATCCCCGATTCCCGCTGATCAAAGGACCGGCCTTCTAGTTTTCTTCGAATCGATTTGCTTAATGAGGATCTTGGTGATGTAGTTGTTTCCCTGCCGTTGCTGCTGGTGCTTTTCCTTCCCCACCGGACGCCGCCGCTGTTTCTCGTCCATTTTTTGTGGCAGATCGCCATGGAAAGCGGCAGCAATTTGGAACCGAGTCCGTTCTGGAGGTAATTCCGTCTCCTCTACCGTGTCTGGTTTCTCGATGCGAATCAATCGATTCCGTTGTTCTTAGATGAAAAAATTAGCTTTCTTGTGATCAAACGAGTCTGTTACTCTTTGATGAAAAAGTTATGCTCTGATGGTCTATGTAAGCTAACTGGAGAACTTATCCCAGATTGGATCCTAGATTGGCCTGACATTATCCAAGATCGTTTATGAGTAGTTGATGATGATGCATTGAAACCATTAGGCATAAATCTAGGAGTTGGTGGAGAGTCTAATATGTTGCTTGATGATAGAGCAACAATTTGGTGTTAAACATGAAATATTGGTATCTTACTATTTGGCAAATAACATGAAATAATTTGGTATATGAATATTGAAGTTCTTCAAAGATAACTAATTAGTCATATTGAAATACATCAGTTGCATTCTTACATAAATTCTAATAATTGATGCAGGAGAACATGTTCAGGTGTGCAAGATATTATTAAAAGACATCAATCACAGATCATTACTTCTTTGAAAGATCCTGATGTCAGGTAGTTTTTAGGCACTTTACAAGAGCACAATATCGTTTTTGTTTTCATGAGGAATGTGGGAGCAATCTGCATGTGTTCATGTTAAATTCTGTATTCTCAAAATCTTAGCTCAAAATTTCAAATCATTGCTTTGTAATCTAGATTTGTTTGTTATCTTGTTTTGCCTTCAAATATAGTTTGCAGTCTATGAATCTAGTTCTTATTGGTCTTTTTCATTCTTTATATTTATGAGCAATCCATTTACTTGGAATCTAACAAGTGTAGAGGTGTGCCAGGACATTTGATTTAATTTAAAAGGGAATTGGCAATTATGTGTGATTTACCTTTCCAATTTAAATCATACAACTGAATTTTGATATATGTCATTGTGACTTGACATTTTGTCTTCTCCTGCTTTCTTTGTTATTTCTGTTGGTCATCTTTAAATGTCTATAGTTTTTAATAAATAAATATGATGAAATCCTAATTAGATCTGATATTTTGTTTAAATTTGAGATGCCTTAAGCATATGCCATATTTTATGGGATATCTATGGAACCTGGAATTCTAGTCTGTGTGTGTATGTTAGGTTGTCATATGTATCTATGGCCTGTTAGGTTGCATGCCACTGAACTTGCTGCAATTCCCGTATTTGCAACTAAAATCCTGTGTTTGATTTCATTTGGTTTCATATTCAACATGTAATTGCAACTGTATCACTTTGAGGTTGATTTCAAGATTTCGACCAGATAATACATCATATAATTATACATTACATTTGGTTTCATATTCTTTTCTTTCCATGTCATTTCTTGATTACAATGTTTTGAACATGCTCAATTTTTTCTAAAAAAAAAAAAATCTTCCATTTTCAACAAAAGATATCTAATTTTTCTAACCAATGCCAACATCTTCATTTTCCATCAATTGGCATTCTAGAAACTACTAAAACATCGGCACCACTCGATAACTAACAATCTTGTAGCTACTGTTTCTTCGGTTATTTACACAAGCATGCCTGCATGAGGAAGCAAGGGCAGGGTGCATTGTATATTTGACTAAAATATTTCAACAGTTTTACATTAAGCTTATATGCCACTATTGCTGGGGGCAATTGTTAGAGCAGTGTAAAATTTGTAACTTTAATGAGTCTACACTAGTTCATTGCCCTAGGATATTGACATCTTTTACAATATAATGAATTTTACCTATTAACTTTCCCAGGCACTTGATACTTTCAATGCAGCAATTGTCTCCCCAATTTACTATGTTATGTTTACCACCTTCACAATATTGGCAAGTGCAATTATGTTCAAGGTATGCGATGACTAATGCTGTATGTATGTGTTGAAATTCTGTGATTTTGCTTTTACTTTGGCACAACTTAAGCACTTGTTGCTAGCCTTTTAGAAAATATGAAAATATGAAATGTTTTATCTTCAGAACTAGAATATCTGAACTTGCTCTTTTGTTGTAAAGCTTGCTGTTCCAAGACCCTAAAATTTCTCATTTCTTTAATGCCAGCATGTTTTGAACATTGTCTTTGCATGGATTTATATGATTTGGGCCCTCTTTATGTTGGAAGCTATTGTCTTTGGCTTTGTTGAGAATATAGATTCATGAATAACTATAACAGATGGCAACCATTGTCTTCGGCTTGGGATCACACTTTTAGTAATGCTCAAGTTCTCACCCCTTTGCTAACACTGGGAAACTAGGTGTTGCCGTGCTTTTCTTTCTGCTAAACTAACACATAGATATGTTCATGACGATATATAGATTAATGTCTGGCTGCAGGACGAGGGAATTTTTACATTAATTTTTATGTTTGAAGATGAATGAAGTGCCTAATGTTGTAAAGATACCTCGTATTTTCTTTACATTAATTTTTATGTTTGATATGTATCATGAAGTTTATGTAAGCAACTGGATGTCGTGCAGATGATTGTAGAAGAAATGAACATATTGACTACAATCTTCCTTCGGTATGATAACGAGAAGATCCTTTACCCGAATGCAGTATTGTTGACGAGGCCCATTAGCAACTTCAATAGAAGTCCCAACTTGGCTGATACAATTGAGTTTTCAATCGATGCTTCTACCCCAGTTGAAACTGTTACTGCTCTAAGGAAATCCATACAGCCGTAAGCATAACTAAACCCTTTGGTTTTAGTTAATGCTGATTGTCTTAGCTCTGCTTTTACTTTTTTATGTTAATTGAACTATTTGTTTGTATAGGTTGTTCTGTGCCATGCCAAAGTTCTTTCTGTAAATAAGATATGTTTTGTGTATTTTATTTGAGTTATAGAATTATGTGCACATGACCATGCATCTTAGTCCAGAGGCATGTTCTACATGACCCATATTTTGTTTGATATTTTCACATTACATAGCATAATTAACTTGCCCGATAAACTCGCATTATTTAATTATACTTTTAGAGATGCTAATAGGGTATTTGATCAAGTTGTACTCAATTACAATTTGCCATGATTCTGATTTAATAATTCATTTTCTTTGAGCATAAAAATTGATCAAATCTAAAATTTTTTAATACTTATTTTTCACCCTTGTAGGAAGCAATTTCGATACCCTGAAAGGATCTTCCAAGGAAAGTAAGCAAAGTATACTTTAGCATGAGAGGTCTGCAATGATTGAAACATTTATGAATTGCAATGTCATTCTAGGACAAACTAGGGAAGTCATTTATGGGACCTTTATAAAGTGTCCAGGACCTTATGTTGTGTTGTCTCATTCATGTATTTTGATGTTTTATGTTAGTTATGAATATTGTAATTGATATGGACTCTGACTTTCATTTATTAGTTATTTTGATGTTTATTCTTTGTTGTCAATATGTAAAAATTTTGTATATATAATGGATATTACATGTAAAGAATCATATTATTTTTATTGATATGGTTTTTAATATTTTAAAAAATATGAAACAAACAAATTATATTCTATTTAAATAAAATATGCAAAATATTAAAAAATTTAAAAAGAAATATAATTTTAAAATATTAAATAATTTAAAATAGAATAAATATAACTTTTCTATACGATTTTAGACAATATTTCGCAGGGAAAAAAGAAAAAATATGTATTCATTATTTTTTCCTATGATTTAATTTATTCTTACAGGTAAAAATGGTTAAAAATAATAATTTTAAAAAGAAATCATTAAAATTATTATTAGGCAACTTTTTCTTACAATTTTTAGAAAATCATAGGAAATGATGTGGAAAAAAAATTTTTTTTGATTTTTCCTATGATTTTGAGGTTTTTCGTAGGGAAAGGAATCATTAAAATTATTACTAACCAACTTTTCCCTATGATTTTGGAAAGATATGGATAAAATTTTTTTTTGATTTTTTCCTATGATTTTGAGATTTTTTGTAGGGAAAGGAATCATTAAAAATTATTACTAGTCAACTTTTTCCTACGATCTTCAAAAAAAATCGTAGGGGAAGATGTAGATAAAAAAATAATTTTTTTAATTTTTTCCTACGATTTTGGGGTTTTTCGTAGGAAAGAAATCATTAAAAAATTTATTGCCATCTTTTCCCTACGATTTTAAGAAATTTCATAGGGAAAGATATGGATAAAAAATTATTTTTTAAATTTTTGCTTATGATTTTGGGTTTTTTTGTAGGGAAAGAAATCATTCAAAATAATTATTAGCCAGCTTTTTCCTACGATTTTAAGAATTTTTGTAGGGAAATATGTGAATAAAAATATTTTTTAATTTTTCCTATAATTTTGGGATTTCTCGTAGGGAAAGAAATTATTAAAAATTATTATTATCCAATTTTTTCCTACGATTTTAAGAAAAATAGTAGGAAAAGATGTGGATAAAAAAATATTTTTTTTAAAATTTTTTCCTATGAATCTTCATTTTCGTAGGCAAAAGTTTTTAAAACTTAAATTTTAATTTTAAATTCTGGTCACTCTTTCTCTACGAAATATGAACTTTTTCTATAAAAAAAATTATAGGAAAAAGGTCTGCTCTTTGCGTATGATTTTAAAAGTCGTAGGCAAAGGCTTTCCCAACGCACCTTTGCCTACGACTTTTTCTAGCTTTTGCTTACGACAAAAATCGTAGGAAAAGGCTTTCCTTATTATTTTTCTATTTTTCCTATGAAAAAAATCGTAGGCAAAAGTCATTTTTCATATAGTGCCATTTAGAAGCTATCTTAAAGATATGTTGGCTCTTGTATGTGTTTCCATGAACAAATTTTATCTTGAGTTTTTCCCCCCTTTTTTATCTTTTTTCCAATTAACTTCTACAATAAAACATGAATGTCGACCCATGTAGTTGGGAAAAGGCTTAGATGAGTTGAGTTGAGTTGAATTGAGAATTAGCTTCTGCAATAACTTAATATTTAAGTTTATGTGGCATTTTTCATATATGCGTATGATATCTTTTGCAATTTGCCTCTTCAAACCTTCTAGATATGTAGTTCTTCCATCTTGTTTACTATAGATTCTAATTCAATAGTATGCTAAGATTCGCATAGGCTTTTAATTTGCTCAATCTGCTAGAGGAACATATGGCTAGTCAAATTGGAAACTCGGTGTGCTTAATGTTCTTTATATTTGATTATATTAATATATAATACCTAATATGCTAACTGCCATGATAATGAATAGATTGTATTTTTATTACATTTGGTAGTTTTGTCTGAGCTTCGAGAGTATTGTATGATTGATGCATCCTATTAAAATTAAAAAAATTTATAAAACTGCTATTAGGCTAGCTATGCTATATGGAATAGAGTGTTGGACAATACTGAAACAATATGTGAATAAATTAAGTGTAACAAAAATACGCATGCTAAGATGGTTATATGGTAAAACTTTAAAAGATAGAATTAAAAATAAACATATATGAGAAGTGATAAAAGTAGCCTCAATTAAAGATAAAATGAGAGAAAATCGATTACGATGGTTTGGACATATACAACGAAGACCTTTAAATGTTCCAGTTAGAAAGAGGGATCTTTATAACAATCCATGGTAATGATAGAGGTAGAGGTAGACCTAAACTAATATGGATAGAAATAATTAAAAAAGATAAACTATTTATAATTTGGGTGTCAACTTAGTCCTGAATAGAGTAGAGTGGAAGAAGCAAATTTATGTAGCTGATCCCATTAGTTTGGAAAAGGCATAGTTGAGTTGAGTTTAGTAGTTTTGTCTGAAAATTTAGCACAATGTGCTGCATTGAAGTATGCCTAACCATGTTCTATACTTTTTCATGATTAAATATTCACCTGAAACTAGCATTAGTCTATATTTCATGTCAGCAAAATGCTTTGGTTTCTCCACTATTAAAAGCAAATGTACAGGTTGTGGTATGCCTACCACACCTTTCCATTGAGTCTGATAAGAGGAAATGAATTTAATGCATGCCTCATTTTGTGATATGCACTTCATCTCATTCTTTTTGAAAAAGTAATAAGAAATGCAATTAAATAAGAAAAAGTGTATATAATATAAATTTCTATAAATTAATTTCATAATATTACTAACAGCTGAAATCATTTATTCCATTTGCTTGAACATGCCAGATTCATGGAAGAGAAGCCTCTCTGCTCTCTCAACTGCAAGCTAAATTCTTTCTAGTTGTCCCTCTTTCTTCCCTCAAGTATTTTTATCTTTGACAATTGGAATCATCATTGTCTTCGTGACATCATAAAGACCCAACGTTTGAGCAACCTGCCATTATATCTGAAATTGTTGTTAGAATTCGATTGAAACGGGTTTGGACAACCCTAAATTTCCTTTAAATTATGATACTCGTAGAAATCAGTCCATGTGATGTATTTGACTGATATAAATGCAGTATCTGATGAATGACTGGTTAAACTGCTGAATCTACTAATTTTCTTTTGAGCTTGTATACTTGTGCTATTAACTGGCACTTTCATATTGTTTGCAGGTGAAAAAGGAGAGGGCAGAACGAGAGGCATTGGGAGCTCTTCCTCTCTATCAGCGAACCATTCCATGAGATCTCTTGCAAGGGTGGTCCTTTTTTGTTATTAAATTGCAACAAACATAATAATACACCATCGATGACAATGGATGCTGATTTTGGTTTATGTAATCTGCTTCTTAGAATGCTTTATTTTTTATGTGCCTGTTTTGGTAAATATCAAGCATTTTCAGATATCAGTGTTGCAAACGTGGCTGTCATTGGAAAGACTGTTTGATTTGTCGAACCTGATTACTGGAGGGAAATAGAGAACAAGCAATTTTTAGTAATAAAATAGATTTTTGTATCATAGATTGTGGTGGTATCATGTTAATTACCTAGTTAAGATGGATCTCTTGACCAAATGGCACAATCTCATGACTAGTACCTAAGAGTTCTCTTTATTCTTTTTTGCATGACTGACTCAAAAGGGTGGTCAAGGATTGTAAGCAATGCTTATCATCAAACAATAGGGTCTCTGGTGGTGGTGGATCATATATTCACATTTTTGGTCATTTACCATGTTTCATGTTCCTATTTGATTAATAGTCATTGGTAGTTTGTTGTGGCTATTGCTATAAGAATAGTAGCACAGATCTGGTCATGGTTGCCTTACGCATGTGCTTATGCCTTGGTCTGTGTGCATGGATAAGCTTTGATATGTTAAGGATTCATTCCTGCGTTTCTATTAGATTTTGTTGGACTGAAGTGTATCACAGTCCTATGAAGGACAAAAATTGGATTTGATTTATTAAATGAATAGAACGCTACTCTCTGGCGGGTGCATTCCGCATATTTCAACTCACTGCGTTTTCTTTTTCCTAGCATCACTCCAAGGTAATGAAATGTTTCTTCGTTCTTTTCTTTTGCTGGATCTATTCTTCTCATATGATTTATTAAATGAGCATCCATCGTTGTTCCATCCGTGCTCGCATGCCGGTTTTCCTTGTCGAAGTCAATCTAGGACTCATAATTTTAAATTTTGAGTGTAGAATTGATTTTTGGGTTTGACTCCTATTAGGATTTATTCTAGTATTTAATAGGTAAAGAGCCCTACTTTGGTTACCTTTAATTTGATGGTACCTTGATGTGCAAGTAACACTGCAGATAAATTTTTTCCACATCTTTTTTGAGATCTGATCCTTGCAAAGAATGCCTAACCTTTCCATATCTTTTTTCCCCTTTTTTTCAAAAAAAAAAAAAAAAACAACTAGGAGCCCTGTAAATCACATCGATTGAATCTTCCCTTTTAAAATTTATTTTCTATAAGAAAATGTGATTATTAGGAAAGGATAGAGATAAGTTGTAATGTGATTTCTTTTTGGAGATGCTAATGGAGACAGCGAAGAGGTGTAATAAACTAGCAAACTTTGCTTAAAGTATAGTGTGTTTTATAAAGTTTAATAAATTAAAATCTACTTTTAGCTCTAAAACTCACTCAAAATTTATTGTCTCACTTAACCAAGCATTTAAAGCATGATATATTTTGATTAACTTTTTTTTGATCATTTCTCACATATGTTTCTATGAGCATATTTTGTACATCAAGTATAATTAATACTACAAACATTAAGGAGATAATTTGAGCTTCTTCAATAAAAGAAAAATGAGAGCATTGTTGATTATTTTATGAGAGTTCAAAAGTTTGTTAATGACGTAAAACCCAATGAAAAATATATCTAAGATGAGAAAGTCATAGAAAAAATTCTTTGAATCTTGATTGAGCAGTTTAAATATATAATGACTGCCATTACGGGAATAAGAAATATTAAATCCATGACAATTGATGAGCTATAAGGTTTATTAGAGGCATACGAGTAGCATTTGAATGAAAAGGCATCAGTTGTAGTTGAACAAATATTAAAAGCCCAGTGAATTTGAAACAAGAAGATAAGTCATCAAATAAAAGACATCAAAATTATATAGATAGAGGATGGAATAAATCTAGTTAAAAATAAGGTGAATACCAAACTCAAAACAAAAACAAATCCAATATTTAGGTTCCACAAGTGTAAGAAACATGAGCATTATCAACCTGATTCTGATTATGCTGGATGTAAGTTAGATAGAAAAAGCACAAGTGGTGCATGCCAATTCTTAGGAAGTAACTTAATCTCATGGTTTAGCAAAAAGCAAAATTCAGTTGCATTATCAACTACTGAAGCTGAATATGTTGCAGCTGGAAGTTACCGTGCTCAAATCCTATGGATTAAGCGACAACTTGAAGACTATGGTATCACACTTGATAAAACACCTATAAAATGTGATAACACAAGTGCAATTAATCTAAAAAAAATTAATTCAACATTCTAGAACCAAACACATAGAAATTAGATATCACTTTATAAGAGAACATAACTAATGAAGAAATATGTCTTGATTATGTTAATACTGAAGAATAATTAGCTGATATATTTACAAAACCCTTGAGTGAAGAAAGATTCTGTTATCTCAGAGGAGAGTTAGGGATTTGTGATCCATTAGAATGAATTTGAAACCCCTAAGGAAATTTTATCTAAAATTCTTTCAAATCCTTGATCTTTAAGGAAATCTTATCTAGAATTCACATCTAATTGATCTATTCAAATCCAATGATTATTTTATCAATTTTTATGATCATTATCCGGACACATTTCAGATTATCTAAAACTTTATGTTTTTTTTGCTCTGAAATGGTCTCGGAGCCGACTCGGTCAGTATCGGAGTCGACTCCTTGTTTCTGCTGAAACTCTAGAGTCGACCCCTTCTCTGCGCGAGTCGATTCCACTTCGGGATAGTTTTCTGTGACTGTCCGAAGTCGACCCTCTCTTTGCGGGAGCCGACTTGAAGTGGTCCCAGTCGATTTATCTAGGGCAGAGTCGACTCGCCGTTCATTTCTATCGTCTCGAATCATCCAAATACTCTCTCCAAAATATCTCCTGACCTTCCAAATCCTCAGAAATCCCTAATTAACCCTTCCAATAGATCAATGGCCCCTAAAACCCGTGGATCTAACCTTGGTGCGGCCGGAGTAAAGAGGAAGAGAGCGGTGAGGAAGACCGTGAGACGTCCTGTTCGTGAACCTTCACCGAGCACGGATTCAACCTCATCCTCCTCGACTCCAAATGCTTCTCCCTCTACGGCTCCAACACAGGTAGATAGACTTGTCGATAGAGTGATAACTACCGGGAGGAAAGTTAATTTTGAATTGTTTGAGGCCGAAGGATTTCTAGTAGGAAGGCAGTTGATTGAGATGGGTTGGGAAAAGATTTGCTCTTTAGATTGTCCTACATACCCTGCCCTTGTCAAGGAATTTTATAAGAATCTATCTAGAGGAGACAATGGACTTGTAAGCATTGTTAGAGGAAATAGATTATCTGTGACAGTAGAGCTGCTTTCAAGATTGTTGGATCTACCTATGTCGGGTACATCTACTTTTTCTTCTGAAGATAGAAGCCCAGCTTTATCTAGACTGCTCAACAGGGAGATTGTCGGTTTTGAGGAAGTTTTTGCTAATCAGTTATCCTTAGAATTGAGACTTCTCCACAATATTTGTAGTAGAATCCTATTCCCCAAAATTGGAAGGTTTGACTATGTCTGAAAGAGATATATTTGTAATGGATGCAATTGTGACTGGTAAACCCATTAACCTTTCTAGCATGATATTATGGTATATTGCCGATTGTGGAGGAAAGAGAAATCAAGTTTACCCTACGGCATGATTCTTACTAAAATTATTCAGAGCCAAGGGATTATCATTTCAGATAGTGAGCCAATGAGGAACTTGAGACACACCGATTTTTACAGTTTGGCCACTATACATAGAATGGGTTTTGTTAAGAAGAATTGAAGATGGGAAAGGAAAGGTTTGATGGAAGGAAGAGCCGCGGATGCTGAGGCACCGGGACCGTCGGTTAGACATTCTTCGCCTATACCTCCGAGCTCTCCTATTCCTGCTCCTGCTCCTACCCTGCTCCGTTGTTTGATCAAGCATCATCTTCATCTGTTGGCTTCACAGAACTTCAGTTAAGGCAGCTTAAAGGTCTTCTTGATGATCAGTCAGATAAGTTGAAATCAGAGTTTGAAAACAAGTTTATGAATCTTAAAGAAACTCTTTACTCTTTAGATGATCGGATCACCAAGATAGAAACAACCCTTAGCAATTCATCTGAGTCTTTAAGTGGAGACCTAAAGAACATCTTTGAAGAACTTAAAGACGTCTGCGGAGATGGTGAAACATATGCAAAATGCAATGCTGAACTCCAAGATAAAATATTGACTGCTTGCACTTTTGTTGATGAGAGACTGAAGGACTATGTAAAGATTCAAACAGATGGAATGAAAAATATCATAGATCACTTAACTAGGATTGTAAGGACTCACTTTTGATATATTAGATACTTAGTCCTTGCAATGTAATGAAGTTTATATTATGTTTTACATTTTTATACTTTGATGTAATGAAAAGTCTATTTTGAATGGTCAATGTAATCTGAGTCTGAATGTATTTCTTCCTTTTATCAATGAATCTCAGGTTTTGTTAAATCATATCTTGAATGAATGAATAAATGATTATGGTTGATGCATCTCTACCTTTTTGTTGATAACAAAAAAGGGGGAGAGTTTTATAGTTTTATAACTGTATATGCATGGAGGAGAAATTAATTAATCAAATGATATTAAAATGATTGAATGAATGTGATAAATGATTGAATGAATGGGATACTTAATTGAGTTTCATAGGGGGAGCTACCTCATTCAGGGGGAGCCTAAGCCTAACTATGAAAATGAAATAAATTCTCTAATTAATCATGCATAAACTCAATGTTTTTGTCATCATCAAAAAGGGAAAGATTGTTGGGGAGATTATTGAGAATTTGTTGCCCCAATCTTATTGATTTTGATGATTACCAAAAGCCTTGAGTATATTAAAAGATGTAATGAGTTTATTTACATGAACAATGAATTTATTTAGAACAATGAATGAGAATGTTAAAGTATAACTTTAATCAATTTGAAAGTAACTTCAAGCTCCATGTTTAAGCTTTCAAAAAGAAATTTTATACTTCATATTTAATCAATGAGTTTTTAGAACATTTCTTGAATTAATTCCTAATGTCAATTTTATTATATTCAAGTCAAAAATTGATTTAAAATGAATCTGGAACGAATTTAAAGTCAATCAGAAAATTCTCTGATTTTTGATACGTTCCGGAGCTGACTCTAGAGTTTCAGAGTCGACTCCACTCAGAATACAGAAATGACTGTCTGTCTCGAGTCGACCCCTGTGATTTCATGAGTCGACCCCCGATTCTGTCGAGCCGACTCCATGACTGTGTGAGTCGACTCCGCTCAGACACCAGAGGTATATTTTTCTGAGCATTTCGCGAGTCGACCCCTTGCCTTTCATGAGTCGACCCCCGACTGTCAGGAGTCGACACTTTATTTTTGATGAGTCGACCCTCTAACTTTCTGAGTATTTCTATTGTTGGTATCACGACTTCGAGCCGACTCGGAAAGCAGGAGTCGACTCCAACAATTCTGGGCGTGATTTTTCTGAATGCCAACTCAGCGTCAACGGTAAGATTTTTAATCAACGGCTATATTTCTTTGTTTCTAACGGCTATATTTTTGCAGAATCTATAAATAGAGAAGCCGTTTTCAAATCAAAAAGAAGAAAATAGACATTCAAATCAAAAGAGAGAAATCTTTTAGAAAAAGAAGAAAAACAGAGCGTCACTTGAAAAAATCCGTGATTCAAAATAGAGTGAAAGAAAAAGTGTGAAATCAAAAGAAGCTCCTTCTGTGCTCAAGCTCAACAATCCAAGGAAGCTTCAGAAGAAAATCCAAGAGCTATTCAAGAACATCTCAAGTGATTTTCAACACTCAAAGAAAAGAAGAAAAAGCTCAAATCAACTTCAACGTACAGTCCGTGAAGAATCCGAGCTAAGGCCCGATTCTACACTTCAAAGGAGTTGAGGAGAAAAAGAAGAAAAGCTCAAAAGCCAACCAACTGCAAATCAGGCTTTTCTAAACTTTATTCTTATATTTGTTTATCTGCTCATTAAGGAGCTTTGTAACTGAAAAACAATATTTCTATTCTTTGTGTCTAGTTCAATCTGGGGGATTGAACTAGTTGAGGTAGTCTTACCTCGGTACAAGCTTGGTAAAGCTTGTGTTAGGGTTTTGTGCTGGTGAGCCCTTGAAAACCAGCTGGGTTCGTTGTGATCCCGAAAAAACAACAAGTTTGAGTTGTGAGCTTGTAAAACAACTCGGCTGTAATCAAGGAAGATTATAGTGTGGACCCAAGTGAATCTTGGGAGTGGGTAGGTGTTGGATACACCGAACCACTATAAAATCTTTGTGTTTGCCGTGCTTTCATTGACTCTTTCTCTATCTCTGTTTTATTCACTGCACCTTGTATTTACATTGCATTTGCCTTCATTCTTCTTAAGCAAACATTTGTAAAAGGCTAAATTTTTAAAGAACCCAATTCACCCCCTCCCCTCTTAGGTTGTCATCTGGGCCAACAACCTGTGATACACCTAATAGCTCCACTAGTAGGCCCTCAGCATTCCGATCACTCATCCTATCACAAGACAAGGACACTAAGGCACCCATGACACTAATCCCTAATATGGCGGCAACATCATCGAACGTGATCGTCATCTCGCCAAAGGAAAGATGGAAGGTGTTCGTCTCGGGCTGCCATCTCTCTGAAGCCTGAGACAAGAATCTTATCGGCGAACTGATAAGAGTAATGCACTAGCTCAAGAAGACCCGACTGCTGAACTATATCCCTGAATCTCAAATTCGATTGCCCTGATGCCCACCACTACCACTCACCTACTTTGGCAGCATGGTTCATGCACTTTAATGGTGTCTGTTCCTGTGAAATATAAATGAATAACATGAATAACACATATAACAACATCAAATAATACATTAAATAAAATACGATAGAACAACGAACAAATACTTGTTGCCTCCAGATGGAGGCTGCAATATGTGCCCTGAAATTCTAAGGATAGAGTCATCCTCAGGACCGCTTGGACAAGGCCCATCCGCTCCATCATCATCAACATCCATAGCTGGGATGTCCTCGTTTGCTGTCTCATTTGGGGTGATGGTGCAACAAGAACCTCAGGAATCTCAGGAACCTCAGGCTCAGCATGCCTACCATAACGTCTTCTGACAGACGCTATGGATCTAACTCGTGAGGGACCAGCATCCATATATGGAACATTGCATTATTCATCATTAAACGCAAGATAAAATTATGTCAAAATATTTCATCGATAACCTAAACTATTTAATAATATATAATATATTTACATTAGTAACATATATTATTAGTAATATATAATAACATAAACTCATTTGATAAAAAAATTTTAAAAGAAAACATTAATAATATATTTAAAAAATTTTAATAACTCTTATTAATAACATAACTCTCTTTAATTTTTTTTTTTTTAAAATATATTAATAATATATATTATTATAATATATTAATAATATAAACTCATTTAAAATAAAAATTTTAAAGATATATATTATCAGATTTTTTAATATCTCTTTAATTATATATCTATAGTATTATACTTTATAATATACTTTATTATAATTATAATTATTTATAATAATATTAAATTTCTCTCTCTGTTCGGCCTTGGTTGGCTGAACAGAGAAATTCTGTTTGGCCACTTGGGCCGAACAGATCCTATGGTAGTCTCTATTCGGCCCTGGTAGGCCGAACAGAGAGTCTCTGTTCGGCCCTGGTAGGCCGAACAGAGAGTCTTTGTTCGGCCAACCAGGGCCGAACAGAGACTAGGCCAAATGTGGAGCGAGGGAGGGAGGAGGAAAGGGGGCGGAGGCCTGGGAGGGAGGCGGATGCTGGGGAGGGAGGCGGAGCTCGGCTATGGGAGGTGGAGGAGTTGGTTGAGGGGGGCGGAGCCGATCGAGTGAGGGTGGGAAGGAGGGAGGGAGGGAGGGAAGGAGCGCTCATCGGAGAAGATAGTCGCTGTCGGGGAAGAAGAGCCGCTGCTGGGCATGTCGGGGAAGGCCGGAGAAGGAGGGGCTGCCGTGAGCGAGAGGGGGGGCGCTGTCGGAAGAGGGGGGACGCTTGACACTAGAATTGAATTCAAACTTAATTTTTCTTGGATATTGAATAATTAAATATTTTAAATTCCTGAAATACTTAATCAAAATCATTAGTATCATAAGAGATATACTCACATGGTTTTTGTTATACATCAAAATCAATAATTGGGTCAATAATTTTTCCTTTTTGATGATGGCAAAAACATTGAGTATATGCATAACCATTAAAGCATAAGTAGTAAAATAAGCTATTTCTTTAACCAAAGTGATATTAATCAGAATTTTAACAACTTCATTTCAATAAATAAATTAATTAAAAAATTTGCATCCAATGATTCATGCTTTTCAAATTTGAAAATTCACTACAAATTATCAATACAATTAAGCTCTTATCAACTTAAGTAAGATTCAAATAGGCTCCCCCTAAGTAAGATAGCCCCCTCTATATATGTGCATACAACTTAAAGTCCATTAAAATCAATGCATATACAACTTTCTCTCTTCCTTTTTTGTTATCAACAAAAAGGATAAGAAAGTATAGGGTATTCTTAACTCAAATGGGATACAAATCACTCAAAATAAGAGTCAAACATCACAGTATTCATTCATTTTGCAAAGATCAAAGCTAAATTCATTAGGTCATAACATTTCATACATTCCATAAACTGATACCACGATTACAAAGGATCAAATACAAACAAAGCGTGAAACAAAGTATGAAATAATCATAGCATTTGAAGTAAGGTCCTAAGTACAAGCTAAGTATCAAAAGCAACAAATAACTTTAAAGCAAATATCTAAGTACTATGTATGAAATCCTAAAATCTAAAACTAATCTAAGATTGATTGGATTTGATTTGATTTGATTTTCATGAGCTGGCTTGGCTTGGCTTGGGGCAGCAGAAAAGAGTAGGAAGTGTTCATGCTGAACTGATCATCAAATTCTCTTCAATTCTTCCAGAATCTCTCCCATTCCTTTCTCTTGAGTTTTTAGAAACTATTCAATAACTTTTCAAGAGTGGAAGTAGCTGAAACAATCTTTCCTTAAAGTTTCACATTGCATTTTGAATAAACATCTGAGTCACCACCAATACCTTTGATTTTATCAAAAATATTCTAAAGCTCAGTCTTCAAGGTATCAGAGGAATTATCAATTAAACTTTCAATTCTAACAACTTTTTCTTCCAACTGTTTAAGCCCAAGAAGCTGATCTCTGAAATTATCTTGATTCTTGCTTCTTGCTCAGCCATCAAAACCTTGAGCTGCTCAATTTGCATATCAGAAAAACCAGAAAAATCAGGAAAGGATGTAGTAGTCACTGCCGGTGCCGGTGAAGGTGCTGAAGTACTTGGTCCAGAATGAGCAAAAGAAGAGCCAGGAGCAAAAGGTCCAGCTACTGAAGGTCCAGGACCCCTTCAACAAAATCAATATCAGCCTCTGCTGTTCTTTTTCTCTTACATACTCAGGTCATAACAATTTGTCCTCTCCTCTGCCACTGACCATTTAGTTTCTTAAATCCCATATGGTGAAGAGTAGCAACATTATAATAATCCGTATGCCTCAGTTTTTTCTGTGGCTCATTCTCTAAGATGTTAACTTCTTAGCTTCGAAAGATCAAGGTCAGAATCATTCCATAAGGCAGGATGGACCTTTTCTTACTTTCAGCCCCAGCCAGATACCCAATCATCATACCAACAAGGTTAATGGGCTGTCCAGTGATAACACAGTCCATAACCACAACATCCCTCTCAAATATATACTCGAATATGCCAGTCTTTGGAAACAAAATTCTGCTGCAAATGTTGTGTAATAGCCTTAATTCCAAAGACAACTGATTTGCCCTTACTTTTTTAAAATAAGTGACTTTCCTTCCTAACATCATCGACAAGGCTTCACCTCTATCATTGTGTGATGTAGCAGTCATGCCAACAACCGAAATTTCCAAAAGATTGCCCAAAATTTTTGAAGTTATGTGGACTCGAGTGCCTCTCACATAGCTAACAAGTCCACCATCCCCTCTACTTACATTGTTATAGAAATCTCTTACCAAGGCAGGATAAGTGGGGACATCAAGTGAGCAGACCCTTTCCCAGCCCATATCTATCAATTATTTCTCAATAGCAAAGCTCTCAAAGTCAAAGAAGTCAAAATCTACCTTTCTTTCCATAGTTATCACCTTTCCAGCCAGCAAATCAACTTGTGGAGGAGGGATAGGAATTGCACTTGGGGTTGAGGAGGAAGAGGTTGATGGAGAGCTAGATGAAGGCTACCTCACCGAACGTTGAACGGAGCATCTCCTGGTCATAATGGAGACACCAATGGTGGATGCATGGCGTTTGGGGGCCATTGAGATCAAAGGAGATGAGAATCAAGGGTCTTTGAAAGTTTGAGAGAAGTGGAGAGAAATCTGGAACGATTTGGAGTCGATTTGATTTGGAAAAGGGTCGGCTCTACCCTAGATATATCGAATGGGGACCACTTAGAGTTGGGTCCCACAAAGTGAGTTGTCAGCTCTAAATCACTAGACAGTCAGCGTCCGAAATAGAGTCGGCTCTGACAGAAGCTAGAGTCGGCTCCACAATAGTTTCAGTAAAAAAAAAAAGAGTTTCAAAGAATCTAAAACTTATCAAATTAAGCATTAAACTCTAGATAAATTTTCCTTAAAGAAAGATTGATCAAGAAATCAAGCATCTAGATGATTTTTCTTAAAAACATAAGAAGATTTTCAAGAAAATGGATTGATATCTAGATAATCATTCTTAGGGTTTTAAAATTATTTTAATGGATCACAAACTCCTAATTCTCCTCTAAAATAACAAAGTCTCTCTTCACTTAAGGGTTTTGTAAATATATCAGCTAATTATTTATCAGTACACACATAATCAAGAAAAACATCATTATTAGCAACATATTCTCTAATAAAATTGTGTCTTATCTCTTTGTGTTTGGTTCTTGAATATTGAATAGGGTTCTTAGTCAAATTTATTGCACTAGTATTGTCACATCTAATTGGAATTTTATCAAGTGTGATACCATAATCTTCAAGTTGTCGCTTAATCCAAAGGATTTGAGCATAGCAACTTTCAGCTGCAACATATTCAGCTTCAGCAGTTGATAATGCAACTGAATTTTGCTTTTTGGTAAACCAAGAGATTAAGTTACTGCTTAAGAATTGGCATGCACCACTTGTGCTTTTTCTATCTAGTTTATAACCACAAAATCAGAGTCAGAATATGCAATTAGATTAAATGGTGAGTCTCTAGAATACCATAATCCTACATTTTTTATTCCACTTAAGTATCTAAAATTTTTTTTTACTGTAATTAAGTGAGATTCTTGGGATCAGATTGATATCTAGCACATAAGCATACAACAAACATGATATCGATCTACTAGCTATTAAGTAAAGTAAAGAACCAATCATACCTCTGTAAAGCTTTTGATTTATTTTCTTACCATCTTCATCTTTATCAAGTTTGCATGAAGGACTCATTGGTGTGCCTTGGTTTAACAACTTTCATACCAAACTTCTTAAGAATTTTTTCATGTATTTTGTTTGGTTGATGAAAATACCCTCTCTTTCTTGTTTGATTTGGAGTCCAAGAAAGAAATTCAGTTCTCCCATCATACTCATTTCAAATTCTCTCTGTATTAACTTTATAAAATCTTGACAGAGAAGATTGTTAGTACCACCAATACTATATCATCAACATAAATTTGTACCACTAATAAATCTTTTTCTTTTCTTTTCAAAAATAGGGTTTATCAACATTACCTCTAGAAAAATTATTTTTAATCAAAAATCTACTAAGTGTATCATACAAAGCTCTAGATGCTTCCTTTAAACCATAAAGTACTTTGTGTAGTTTAAAAATATGATTTAAAAATTTATGATCCTCAAAATCAGGTGGTTGTTCAACATAAACTTTCTCATTTATAAAGTCGTTTAAAAATGCACTTTTCACATTCATCTAAAATAAATTAATATTCATGCAACATGCAAATGCAAGTAGTAACCTTATGGCTTCTAATCTAGCAACAGGTGCAAAGGTTTCATCAAAATTAGTACTTTTTTCTGATTATATCCTTTGCAACTAATCTAGCCTTATTTCTAATAACAATTCCATCTTCATCTAACTTATTTCTAATTACCCATTTGGATCCTATAACTAGATAATTTTTAGGTCTATCTGTTGCTGCCAAATCACTTGCGATGAGCGTCGGGTGAGCTGAGATCTTCACGGGCCTTCGGGAATGCAGAGAGGTCACCGACTTCCTTCGAGAGCCTGCAAAAGTCCTGGACTGGTGGTTCCGATGGGGACCCTCCGATGCCCAAGTCAGTGGGTTGTAGAACAGGAATGTGGTATATGAGTAGAGCTTTAAAAAGAGAGAGAGATCGAGTCCCCTCCTCGTTGTGAGTCGGGGTCTTTATATACCTGTTCAGGGGTCCCGCTTATCCTTCCGTGATAACAGCCGGATCTTCTCTTCTGTTGAGATCGGCTTCATAGGTTAGCATCGAGTGGTTAGAAACGTTCGCGGATATCGGCAAATGTGCAATACTTGTAACTGCCCGTGATTGGTAAAAGGTGGGCGAGTGGATCGCGTTATAGTTTTAAGTCCGTTCAGCATTGAAGTTTGGCTTCATGGTTGGAATTGCGTCAATGGCTGAGAAAGCTGGAATTGGAGCCGGGGCCGAGGCCGAGGCCAAAGCCGATGCTGGAGCCGAGGCCAGGGCCAGGAGCCGATGTGGAGCCGAGGCCGAGGCCAGAAGCCAATGTTGGAGCCAAGACCGAGGCCAGGAGCCGATGCCGAAGCCGAGGATGAGGCCAGGAGCCGATGCCGAAGCCAAAGCCGAGGCCGAAGCCGAAGCCGTGGCAATGGCCGAGGCCGAAGCAAAAGCCGTGGACGAGGCCGAAGCCGTGGTGTGGCTGTTCATGGCGAAGGAAAAATCCGAGATCGAGAGGACTAATGTGACAGCCATAAATGCCTTAATACACAGGAGAGAATAAGGCAATAACTGCCTTAGAGCAAGTGATGCTCGTGGCCTTTATGAGGCCATAAATGCTTTAATATTGGAGTGAATAAGGCAACAAATACCTTAGAGCAAGTGATGCACGTAGGCCGAGGCCAAAGCCAAGGCCGAGACTGACTTAGATGAGGCCGAGACAAGTTGAAGTTGAAGTGGAGAGCCTGGGACGGGCGACTGGCTCGTTGTTGGGAAGAAACCCGAAGCCGTGGGGGTCCGGTGTGGATAGAATGGGATGGCCCAGAATTCCCCCTGTACCGTCAGCTAAGCTTAGAGAGAGATGAGAGGCCTACCGAGGTTGCCTTCTCCCCCTCTCATGCTTTTCTCATGCCTTCTGGTCCGAGCTATCAGAAGTTACCCCCCTTTCTTTTCCCCCGCCAGGCTCGTTTATCATTCAGGCTTATGGAAGCAGAGAGAGAGAGCTTGGGGCTGCCATCGAAGAAACCATCCCTGCTTCCTCCGGCTCAAGTCTGTTGAGAAAGCTAAATGGATGGGAAAGGCCGTTGAGAACAAAATGTCGAACAGAAACGTGAACAGAATATCGCGCTTGATTTTCTAATTTGAGAAGACCATTTCAAGAAACAACTGCCACTTATGGGCCTGTTAACTGGCCCCATCAGATGCCCCCCATAATTTTTAAGCTTGGGTAATGCAAATATACATGCTCAAGAAGTGTAGAATATTAGGTAGTTTTGAGGGTAAGTTGACTGCCACTCAAAGTATCGTATGCTAAGTTTGGGGGGGATGCTCGTCAACTAACCGGCGAGGCAAAAATGAAACTGATGGAGCTGCATTAATGCCGCTGAGGTTTGAGAGGTAGAGCCACTAAGGCTGCTATAATGCCGTCAAGGCTAATAGAGCCGACGAGGCTGCTATAATGCCATTACGGCTGATAGAGCCGATGAGGCTGCAACAAAATCGTTGAGTTGATAGAGCCATCGGGGCAGAGCGATAGAGCTGCTAAGGCTGAGGCGAGGCCGAGGCCGTATGAGGCTGAGGGGACAGCCGAGTGCCGAGGTCAAGGCCGAGGTGACCGAGCAAAAGCCGACTGGAGCTGAGGCCGACTGTAGCCGACTGGGACCGAGGCCGAGATGGTCAAGTGAAGGCCGTTGGAGCTGAGACCGACTGGGGTCGAGGCCGACCGGGGTCGAGGCTGACTAGGGCTGAGGCTGAGGTGGACAAGCGGAGGTGCGCGGCGAAGCGGGACAGAATGATGTCGGGGCGGGGCCGGGCCGACTTCTTCCTCTCTTTGCGGTGCCTTGTGTAGACATCTTCACGCTTCCCTTGACTGGCGGCCAGCAGTCTTCTTCCGATGCAGAGCCCGAAAGCGGATGCCCGTCAACTGTAAGTTGGAGAGTCGGTTTCTCCTGACTATAAGTTGACTTTGTGTCTTCTTTTGTCATGAGATTGGAGTGGGTGCCCGTCAACCGATTGGCCGTTGGCTGCTGATACAGAGTTGAAGCCGCTGGGGCTGAAATGAAGCCGTTGAGGATGTGATGAAGCTGCTGAAGCAGAGTTGAGGCCATCGAGAGCCTTTTGAATCCCAGAGGGTGACCCGAGAGTCGCTATGATAGGACCATGCTCGGAAGCCTTTAACCCCGAGGGCAACCTGAGAGCAATTTGTTCTCGAGAAGCTTCGATCAATTCTGGCCATGTCATCGACCCGGGCTCGAGCGGCGGCTGCTTCCTTCCGGCGAGTCCGCAATTGTGGGTGGCTCGAGGCAGGTATCTCAATGAACATAGAGATCGCTTGTCGTCTACAAAAGATCAATTAATAAAGATTTGATTCAAGTCAAATACAAAAGAAGATGAGACACAAAGGTTCACTTGAAGCACGATGGTGTAGAGAATTTTGAGGGTA
>UESW01001417.1:125795-156892 GCA_900491605.1 Calamus simplicifolius | reverse complement strand
AGAGAGAGAGAGAGAGAGAGTAAAGAACACGTTGTGGTCAGTTGCGCCCGCTGGATATGATCCTGTGGGTTTAGGAAATTACGGGAGCATGTGGAGATGGGGAAATTCTATTTGACCCGCGTCTTTTGCTGAGAAGCTCCCCATGTTAAATTATGAAAATGATATATTTGCTTCTAAAATTTTAAGATCAAAATATCCTTCTTACTAAACAGCCCCCTCCCTCCCTCCTTTCCCTCCCCCCTCAACAGCCCCTCTGAGCCCCCTCCAAACAGCCCCCCTGAGGCCCTACAACCGTCCTCCCGCCTCTCTCATTTCGGATCAACATTAGATCATTGATTGAAGCGATTTCAACCTTAAATTAAGCAATGGATAAGCAATTAATAATTTATGAAGGTGCTACGGTCGCAAATGTTAGTTTATATCTCCGTCTCAATTTTTTTTTTCCGATTCGTGCGTTGTTCGGCCCTATGTGGCCGAACAGGTTAGCTCTATTCGGCCACACAGGACCGAACAACTTAAATATGTTCAGCCCTGTGACCAAACAGAAGTCTTATGTTCGGCCCTCAGGGCCGAACAGAAGATCAATGTTCGGCCACACAGGGCCGAACATAATGTTTATTCTTTCTTTTTTTTGGTTTGATTAATTATGATTAGGGTTTAAAATTATTATTTGATCGTGCAGGACGATGCTTCGACTGAATGCAGCGTGATTGGCTCCGATTGTGTGATAGATTACACAAATGAATTTACAACTTACGAGGTAAAATTTAATTGCATTTATTTTCATATTATTTGACTGAGCAATGTTTAAAATTGTCTACCAACATAAAACTATTTATTTTATAGATATTCAAAAGTAGAGAAGAAATGTGTAATTGGTGTCGGGAAGTCGGAAAGAGGAATGGATTTGTCGTTATTATTAAAAAATCCGATTTGGGCAGCAATGTTAAGAAACCAAGAATTATTTTTTCTTGCGAGAGGAATGGTACTTGCAAAAGTAAACACATAAAGGAAAAGGGAACAAAGACCAGGGCCAGTGGCACTAAGAAGTGTGGATGTCCTTTTGCCTTAAGAGGGAAGAAATTGGACATTGCAGATGATTGGATGTTAATGGTCATTTGCGGTATGCACAATCATCCAGCTGCAAAGCATCTCGAGGGGCACTCATATGGGACGATTATCTAAGGAGGAGACTACAATGCTAGTAGAGATGTCGAAGATTTTGGTTCGGCCTAAGGACATTTTATCTATTTGAAGCAAAGGGATGCCCTCAATGTTACGACAATGAAGACAATCTACAATGCACGGCAGAAGTGCAAGGCTGTAGAGATTGCTGGGAGATCTCAGATGCAACATCTTCTTGGTAAATTATCTGAGTGTAAGTACATTGAGTGGCATAGGAATTGTATCAAGTCTGATGCTGTGCGTGACTTATTTTGGGCACACCCTGGCAATATAGACTTGTTACATGCATTTCCTCGTGTGTTGATAATGGATTGTACTTACAAGACGAATAGATATCATCTTCCTCTCTTAGAGATTGTCGGGGTAACATCAATTGACCTGATATTTTCTATTGCTTTTGTGTATATGGACTCTGAGCGAGAAGATAACTATACATGGGCATTAGAGAGATTGCGCAGTCATGGACGATGATGCGATAACTATACATGGGCATTAGAGAGATTGCGCAGTGTCATGGATGATGATGCTCTGCCTGAGGTGATAGTACAGATAGAGACTTGGCTCTATTGAATGCAATTCAGAGGGTATTTCCTACGGCAACACATTTACTATGTAGATAGCATATTAGTAGGAATTTTGGCCCAGTACAAAAGGTTATTTGAAACAAAGGAGAAATGGGATAAGTTTATAATGACTTGGAATATACTTAGTATTGTCCACCACAGAAGATGAGTTTAATGATCACTGGACAAAACTCCAGAGAGAGTTTACTACCTACCCAAATGCTTTACGGTATGTGTCAGAAACTTGGCTGAGCAAGTACAAGGAAAGATTTGTTGCAGCATGGACAGACACATGTAGTCACTACGGGAATTTGACAACCAATAGGTATCACAAGGAATTGATAAATTTAAGAAATTTATAATTTAATTACGCAATTGTTATCTCCCTTTTATTAAATTTTATTTACTTTTCAGGGCTGAAAGTGCACATGCAAGGCTGAAAAGATAGATTGGATTAAGCCAAGGGAATTTCGAATCATCTTGGACAAAAATACATAATTTAATTGAGTTACAGCATAGTGACATTAAAGCCTCATTTGAGAAGAGTTTGACGGTCGTGCAACATAACTTCAAGCCTACTGAATTCAAAGAACTGCGAGGTTTCATTTCTATAAGTGCATTAAATCAGATCCTCGCTCAAGCGAACCGAGCCAATTCAGTTGGTATTGATGCTTCAGTTTGTGGGTGTACTATTCGGCGCACACATGGTTTACCATGCGGCCACGAGATTGCATGGTTCAGGATGGAAGGTTGGCCAATTCCCTTGGATTGCATAGATCCTCATTGGAGAAAACTTGATATGATGCCGGCTTCAAATGTACAAAGTATTCAGCTGAACTGTGAACCGGAGTTGGATATAATTGCTCAGAAATTCAAACAGTTAGATGGGTCTTCGCGATTGCAGATGTTAAGAAAATTGAGAGAGATTGCTAGCCCAGAAAGTACTTCTCTTGAAGAACCTGCCAAAAGGATTACTCGTTCAGTTGGTCACGGCCGTGCTTCATTGAAGGTTGATACATCACCCGCGTGATCCTTCTACCTTTGAGTTGATTCTTTCAGGACAAGATAGTTATTCTCCTTGTACGGGCACTCCACCAGTAATGCAAGTGCCAAAGAAGTAGCCAAGGAAGAAGGTACAAAGCATTTCTTTCACTAAGTAAGGGACCATGCTGGTACATGCCGGATGCATGCCGATATGTGTCGGATGCATGCCGGCACATGCCGGCAACTTTCGGAACCCGTGCTAGTCGCGTGCCGATTCGTGCCAGCACATGCCGGCAACTTCCAGACCCCATGCCGATATGTACCGGACCCGTGCCGATATGTGCCGGACACGTGCCGGCACATGCCGGCAACTTTTGGAACCCGTGCCGGTCGTGTGCCGGATCCTGTGCCGGTATGTGCCAGACCCCGTACCGGCAACTTTCGGACCCCGTGCCGAACACGTGCCGGCACATGCTGGCACCTTCTGGACCTGTGCCATTTGTTATTACAAAGCGAATGTTTCTGTTGCCGTCTAATTCATTCGTTAATGGTTTGCAGGTTTCTCGTCAGCGAACCCGGTCATATAATAAGCCAACAATCTATATTGATCAAATTCCGATGGGTTGTGGCCGTTCATCCAACATATCAAGGATGTTAAAGCTAACGGCAACTGCAGATTTAGAGCAATAGCTGACTTGCTGGGATTTGGAGAGGAGGATTGGCTCCGTCTTAGAAAGGATTTATTGAATGAGTTGCAATGTCATTCAGAGCACTATCGTGCTTTATTTGCTGTCGAAGGGAGGTTTGAGGAGATTGAGCATGCATTATCATATTTTGATAATGCTCCATCTTTTGATCGGTGGATGACTATGCCGGATATGGGGCACGTTATAGCGTCCCGCTATAACGTTCTCCTATACCACCTCTCCTTGCAATAATATCTTACATTCCTACCTCTACGATCGGTGCCTCTTCCTCCTTTATCCCAAAGACATTGCAGTGGCATTCATTAATGGCAATCATTTTGTTGAGGTATTAATTGAACAACTCTTAATCATGCTTAAATGACTAATAATTCATTATGTTTACTAATTTATATATTTTGTAGGTGTTTCTGTTACCGAGTCATCATGTTCCCCCAATAGCAAGCAATTGGCACAAACATCATTTACGATCGTTCGTCGGATGTCATTATTAGCGAGACTATTGAGTTTTAGATGTCCTTTTGCTTGCAACAATCAATTTATATAATGTATGACATATTTATATTAATTCAAAAGATTTTCATTCAAATTGAGCTGAAAGGAAGTGAATTTTCATTCAAATTTCAATATCTTTTACAAAAGATGCATTATGTGCTAAAAGATACAAAATACATGAGGTATATCAGGGATCCCCACCACACCATCGTCGACGCCTGTACTGCTATGGCGATGCATAACTAGGGCCAGGAACATCAGGTTGAACATGCTGCACCGTAGAGATATGCTGACCCTGCAACACATGTGCCATCTGCGATATGACATCGTACATGTGCGTCCCCTGTGACGCAGCAGCCTCCTCCCGATCTATATCAAGTATGTCAGTGCAAAGGCCAAGCGCATCTGCAATACGCTGGCCTAGCACGTCAGCATCAGTATCATCGGGACGTGATCGGGAGTAGATACTGGATCGACTCTCCGGAGGGTGAACAGCCAGATGCGTGATCCGAGAAAACCACTCCAAAAATCCTGGTACGCAATCTGAGGGTCGGGTCACCGGATGGCTCCTGCTCGCTGTGCTCAGCAGGTGATCCTCCCACCTCTCCCATAATTGCTCATAGAAGACGTACCGGATGCGGTATGAAGCTGTTGTCGATCCTCTGCTGGCTTGCTCAGGGGCTAGTGGCGCATGGGGGATCGTCTGTATCCTATCGAACTGTCGTAAAACCCTTTCAGGATGATAGGGTTCTACGACATCTATGCACTTTAGGCATCCACTAAAGAATGCAATATCAAGGAACGGACGATCATCCTGGATAAGACGATGGGGATCCCAAACTACTTGCATTATATTAAATCGTAATAAGTTTGATAATGTATGACAAATTATATAAATACACAAGTGCATGGTCCTATGGTACATACCTCATCTGCCCTCAGTATGTCCAATGACTCACGTAGAATTACCAAATGGTCCATCGTAGAACGGGGTGGAGTGCCGGGAGTCCATCGGTGTACGCGAGGCCTAGCATCAGTATAGTCTAGGGCTGGGTGAGGAGTGAGAAAGGGAAAATCTCATAAATCTATGTATGGAGAAGCATCATATATCCACTGATCTGTCTAATGGATGCCCTAGACACAATCCCCAACTGCCGATATAAATGAACCAAGGCACCCGCACCCCAGGCATATGTGCTCACTCTATCCAAATGTCGTAGCAGAGAAAGATAAGCTATAGGCACCCTCGTCCTGCTCTTATCGACAAAAAGTGTACACCCTAACAAAAAAAGCAAATACGCTCGCGCTGCACAGTCTATCCTACGGCGGCTATCTCTATCTGATACATTATGGAAATGACTCTTCAGCCACTCTAACCTCACAGACTGATCGCGGACAGATATAACCTCCTGACGTGCGTCATCCCATGATACATCCAATAGCTGCACTAGTAGGTCCTCGGCATCCCGATCACTCATCCTATCTGTAGACAAGGACACTGAGGCACCCATGATACTAATCCCTAATATGGCGGCAACATCATCCAATGTGATTGTCATCTCGCCAAAGGGAATATGGAAGGTGTTCATCTCGGGCTGCCATCTCTCTACAAAGCCCGAGACAAGAATCTTATTGGCGAACCGATAAGAGAAATGCACTAACTCTAGAAGACCCGACTGCTAAACTATACTCCTGAATCTCCTATTCGATTGCCCTGATGCCCACCACTACCACTCACCTACTTTGGCATCATGGCTCATGCACTTCAGTGGAGTCCGTTCCTGTGAAATATAAATGGATAACATGAATAACACATAACAGCATCGAAATAATACATTAAATAAAATACGGTAGAACAACGAACAAATACCTGTTGCCTCTAGATGGAGGCTGCAATATGTGTCCTGAAACTCCTAAGGACATACTCATCCTTAGGACCGCCTGGACAAGGACCATCCACCTCATCATCATCAACATCCATAGCTGGGATGTCCTCGTCTGCTATCTCATCTGGGGACGATGGTGCAATAAGATCCTCAGAAACCTCAGGAACCTCAATAACCTCAGGCACCTGGGTTCTACGTCTCCTGGCAGACGCTGTGAGTCTAACTCGTGAGATGCCAGCATCCATATCTGAAATATTACAATATTCATTAGTAAAAAAAATATATCAAAATAATATTTTTTTAATTAAAAAATATATTAATATATATATAATATATACTTTATAATAATATACTTGATTATAATTATATACTTTATAATATATTATAAATTCTAATATACTTTATATACTTGATTATTATAATTATTATTATAATATACTTTATTAAAATTATATTTTATAATTACATCAAATAATATTTTATTGAAAATATATTAATAATAAAAATATATGATTATGTTAATTATACTTTATAATTTACTTAATTATAATTATAATTATAATAATTATATAGTATATTATAATTATAAATATATAATAATATAATTATATTATATATACTATATTATTATATTATATTAATAATTATAATAATTTTAATTTTATAGAAAATTTATTTAATTCCGTTCGGTCCAACTGGCCGACCGGATTTCCCTCTGTTCGGCCAGCCAGAGTCGAACAGAGCTGGGAGGCTTGGCGAGGGAGGGATCTTGGGGGGACGAAGGGGTAGATCATATGGCGGAGCTATCGGACATATATGGACATCGAGAAGGAAGGGATCTTGGCAAAAAAAAAAACATCTTGGGATAGATCAAGGAAAGGAGGAAGGAAGGGAGGGAAGGAGGGAGGGAGAGGAAGGGAGGGAAAGAGGAAGGAGGAAGACTTACCTTACCTGTCGGAGAGAGCGATCCGCTGCTGGAGAAGCTGCCGCCGGGGAGCACCGTGAGCGAGAAAGGTGAGCACGAGCAACAAGGGAAGGGTCTGACGCGGGGGAAGGGGGGCCAATAGCAATCTTAAGGGGGCTGCTGGGAGGAGGGGTAGTTTAGGAATTTTATAAAAATAGAGGGGCTCCTCAGCAATATTAGAGGGCTACTGAGTAAAAAAAAAAATTAAGGGGGCTCCTCAGCAATATTCACGGGCCAAATAGACGCTCCCGTGGAGATGGGTTTGCCGGTTTCCTCCGTCAAACAAGAAACCTCAGCTTCTAACCTTATTTCCATTAGGCTTGCAGGGCCGTTGGCCTCCTCCGTCCCTCTACTTGACCCCAAAGGTTTAAACAGAGGGAAAGTAATAATAATAAAGAGCCTAAGATCCCATAAAAATACATCAGTTGGGGCAATTTATGCAAGTTACGGAGAAAAAAATATTATTTAGTATTTTTTTCTTAATGCTGCTTAAATTAATTATTACTTTTATTTTTTACTTTCATATACATATAAGTACTCAATCACACTTTGATTGATCATTAATTCAGGCTACAACAATAGATAACTTGTTCTTTGGAATGATTTTAGAATTTTGATTCAATTTTATAGTTGCTTTCAATTTGATTTAGGCTTTTGTTAATTTTATAAAAGAAATTAAAGATGTTGACAAGGATATTACTAAAGCAAGGATGATGTGCTCCGCATAATTTTTTGTCATTGCTCTTGCATTAGAAGTTTCAAGGTGAATTAAGCCATAAAATTAACTTGATATATATCTTGGCTGTAGAGGCATTTAAGGAGTAAATTTTGTGTGAGATTTTGCAGTAATAAATAGAAAAGAGCCCCAAATACTAGATATATTATGTGATACAGAGGTAAACAGTTTAATGCATTCTATAACTTGGATTATAGCTGTTGTTACTATTTGAATTGGATTGAAAGCTTTGTTTAAAAAATAAGCATCATCGCAAGCTTCCAAATCCACAGTAGGATAGGAATATTTGAGTCTTACTCGTTAGGTCATTCTTAGATCTTGTAGTAAGAAAACTCAGAGGAGTAATAAGAATATTGTTGCTAAGATAAGCCTATGGAGCTTGGATAATGAAGGAATAAATGATCAAAGTATTCAATAGGTGTGTCCTGGTTTCTATACAGAATGGAATGCCCCCACTGTCCCCTCCCATCCGGATGGCCAGTCAAAAATTTATCTTAGTTACATCATTCCCAAACATGTGCTCCAACCTATTAAGTCTGCATACCCTTTCACTGCTCTCTGGAATTTTGTTTTAGGCTAACATAGAACTGTTCCAGATTAACATGAAACTTCTATTTTAGGATTCCTAACATCTATCAGAATCTTCAAATAACTAAGGCCGGTTTAAATCACTATATTAGCTCAATTCAAGATTTTCTCAAGCAGAGTTCAAACCTATGTTGAGTTCGAACTTAATTAATTAGTAATTTGGTTCATCTCTTCCGTAGATTTAAGCTCCTCCTCTAGATTAAAAGATTCCTAGATTTCTCCACCGGTTCCCATATTGAACCTCCAAAGAAACCCCAAAACAAAAAGCCAAGGAAATCAAATTCGACTTACAAACAAATGATGATCACAACAAACAGAACCCTTTCTAGGCAAACAAAAGCAGCCATAAAATCAAAAAATTCGCACGCAAAATACAAAATAAAATAAAAATTTGGCTAGGGCACAGAGCTTTACCTCGAGAGACAAGGGCTTTATGGAAGAGTCGGAGGAGAGGGATGTCAAGGATGGCGAGGTCGGCAGTAGAGGTCCGCGGCAGCAAAGGTTGCCGGCAGCACCACCGATGGGGACAAGACGGCAGTGAAAAGATCGGTGAAGCTAAGGCACAGTGAAGAGCGATGAAGCCAGATCGTGGAAGGCTAAAAACTAAGAGCTAGGGCACGATGAAGGAGATCGGCGGAGTCAGATGATCGAGGGAGAGGGAAAAACGGGAGCTAGGGCACAGAGGAGCACGGAGCGGCATAGGAGACGAAAAACGGGAGCTAGGGCTTCATATTTGATCGAAGGAGCCAGATCTGGGGGGAAGGAGTAATCTGAGCGGTTGATATCCCGACGCTAATAAGTGTCGTTAGATGCCGACGCTTATAAGCGTCGTTATCTGCCGATGCTTTTTACTAGCATCGGAAAAACCGAGTGATACGGCAGCTTTCGACGCTTATAAGCGTCGTTATCTGTCGACGCTTATCCCGATGCTTTACCCTAGCGTCAGAAAAAAAAAAAAAGAGTTGGAATACGAATACTTTATTGTAATGAGGCCTCGCTAACCTCCTTTATATACCATTGGACAAAGATTCACGTCAACAAGAAAACTAGATTAAAAAATTACATAATATATTCATGAACAAGCGCATGTTACACTAAAACTACTCATTAAAAAAAATGGTTAAATGATGTATCATGTCGCCTTTCCCTAATTCCATCCTTTTAATCGTCTCTCCCCTCAGCTTTTTCATGATTTTCTTCTAGCTCTTGCCACTTTATGTTCTTTGTTATAACTTTATCTTCGATTACTACAAGAAAAATGACTTTTGCCTACGATTTTTTTCGTAGGGAAAGATAAAGAAATCGTAGGAAAAGCCTTTCCCTACAATTTTTGTCGTAGGCAAAAGATGAAAAAAGTCGTAAGCAAAAGTGCGTCAGAAAAGCCTTTGCCTACGACTTTCAAAAATCGTAGACAAAGAGTAGACCTTTTCCCTACGATTTTTTTCGTAGGGAAAAATTCATATTTTGTAGGGAAAGAGTGATTAGAATTTAAAATTTAAAATTAAAATTTAAAAACTTTTGCCTACGAAAATAAAAAATTGTAGGAAAAAATTAAAAAAATATTTTTTTATCCATGTCTTCCCCTACGATTTTAAGGAAAATTGTAAAGAAAAGTTGGCTAATAAAATTTTTAATGATTTCTTTCCCTACGAAAAACATCAAAATCGTAGGGAAAAATCAAAAAAAAAATTTATTCACATCTTTCCCTACGAAAATTCTTAAAATCGTAGGGAAAATTTGGCCAATAAAATTTTTTAATGATTTCTTTCCCTACGAAAATCCAAAATCGTAGGTAAAAATTTAAAAAAAATATTTTTTTATTAACATCTTTCCTACGAAAATTCTTAAAATCATAGGGAAAAATTAGCTAATAAATTTTTTAATAATTTCTTTCCCTATGAAAAACCCAAAATCGTAGGAAAAAAATAAAAAAATATTTTTTATTTACATCTTTCCCAACAAAAATTCTTAAAATCGTAGGGGAGAATAGTAAGGTGATTTTTTTAAATTATTATTTTTAACCATTTTTACCTATGAAAATAAATTCAATCATAAATTTGAAAATCGTAGGGAAAGGTCTACACCTTTCCTACAAGTTGCATGAAAATCGTAGGGAAAGACTTTTTAGAAAATTATTGGCAGGTGATTTTGCCTCCAAAAATTTGTTGATCAAGAATAAGTCTTTCCCTACGATTTTCAAAAAATAATAGGGAAAGGCTTTGGACCTTTCCCTATGATTTTTGAAAATAGTAGGGAAAGGCTTTGACCTTTTTACTATGGAATCTTTGCCTACGACTTTTAAAAAATCGTAGGGAAAGATATCTTTTGCCTACGATTTTAAATTCGTAGGTGCAAAAATCGTAGGTAAAAGTTATTTTTCTTGTAATGGATCAATGAAATAGATAAATTCTTAAATTCTCTATTTCTTCTAAAGCTAAAATTAAGATCGCAATATTACGATGAAATGAGTTCGGTTACATCCTCCTCTAAAAGAGCTGTCACCGACCTAATTGCAAGAAGCTATGAATGACATGATGCGCACATGTGATCAAAGGGCCATTCTTCATAGATCCAATGTATCATGCGGCTCATGAACTAAGCTAATCATGTGTTGAAACGTAGTCATGGGATTAGAAATGCAGGTAGACCCACAGTGCATAGTTATTGATTGACATGATTTACGAACAAAAAGTAGATCCATGGGATTAGAGATGCAGGTGGAGCTACAGGTACGCTTGTTGGTTGACCTGGCTTATAAGCTACACGATGGTAAATTAAGTTTATCCAAAAATTACTCATGTTTAAGGCTGCTTATAAATTATATGAATCGTTGTACCCCCTATTAACGTTGCATGCAGCTAATGTTTGACGTCAATTCACGTTAGATGAATTAAATGCCTTCGAATACAGTATGCATCGTAGCACCTTCAAGTGATGTGTTTCGGCATGCAGTCATACTAACCACGTCCGACACAAGCTTGCCACTGGTCATTCATGAAAGAGAACGAGACCTCAGTGAGCAACGGTGGGCAACACGTTATCTCATGATGACCACTTACGACATCCTTGCTACCTATTCATGTCCATAGAATGTCCCCTATCTAAACGGTTCGGATGGTCACGGTTTTCTTATCCATCATTGAATCCAACTACTATCCACGACAAGATGGTGGATTCTACCAACATTGGGTTCTTCCTTCCTTCTCTATCTCATTCATGTGCGCACCACATGCCCGTTGTCGGAAAATTTGTTCTCTTGCTTTAGTTCATGGAATCTGAAGCGCCTTTAGTTCTTGTCAATCTTTGCAAGTTTCAGTGCCACGTTTAACTATTCAACTCAACATTAGAATACAATTAAAGGAGAACTGGCTTCTTTTGTCGACTCTGATCGACATCAGGTTCTCAGATTGCGATTTATCTTTCTTTGTTGACCACAATCAATCTATGATTGCCACCTAATCCATCTTTAAAAGAAAAAAGAAAAAAAATTAGAAATTACATAAAGAAAGATTACATGGAGAAGGAAGAAGGCGAATCTATGAGTTTCAAACGTTTTGAGAAAGAGAGATTAAAATCTTAGAAACGTTTAAAATGAATCTAATGAAAACATTGCTACAAGGTTTTTTAGATTTATTCAAATTTTTAGGATCAAAAATATTTTTAAAAACGGTTTGATCAAACATATTTTTTATGCTATAGGTTTGGACGTTGGGTCGTATTGACGCCAAGTCACTTTTCTTGAGCGCAGGAGAAACGGACGTCCTCCTCGTCGGACTCCTGCAAGAAAAGTCCTCGAAGACCGGATGCTCCGGTTGGGACATTCCAACGCTAAGTAAGTCACTCGGGAACATATGAGAACTGTCTAACCCCTAAGAAGCTAGACGATTGGGGCTTAACTAGCAAGAAGGAGCTAGGAAAACTAGAGTTCATGGATCCCTACTTACAGCGTGAGCGTATGCTTTTATACCTATTCGAAGATACACACTTTCATTCCCGAAGATTGCTGATTTCCAAGTGCCCCGTTCAATAACGGACAAAAGATGAGGTTGACAGTGACAGATCGTACTGTCGTCGTGCATGCCGGAGGTGTCCTACGTCACCTGCTAGTGCGGCCTCACAGGTGTCTCGCACTGGTGGTTGTACGTGGTGCACGCCACCGTCGGATGTGACCGCGCACAGTTGCGGGCAGGTGGTAAACCGTATGCTGTAATGGGGTATGGCCATGCACAGTGACAGACATATGATGGACCATACGCCGTTATGAGGTATGGCCGCACCCTGCTATGGATGTGCGGCGGATTACGTGAGTGTGCCAGGTGGCCCAGAGCAGGCCGGATCATGCATCGGGCACTGTTCATGCAGCCCGAGACCGAGGGGGTCTCGAGGGTTGAGATACTGTTCATGAGGCCCGGGGGCTATGGCTTGAGGCCGAGGGCGGAACTCGAGGCCAAGCACTGTGCATGCAGCCCGAGACCGAGGGGGTCTCGGGGGTTGAGATATACTGTTCATGAGGCCCAGGGGCTATGGCTTGAGGCCGAGGGCGGAACTCGAGGCCAAGCACTGTTCATACAGCCCAAGTCGAGGGGGTCTCAGGGGTTGAGATACTGTTTATGAGGCCCGGAAGCTGTGGCTTGAGGCCGAGGGCGGAACTCGAGGCCAAGCACTGTTCATGCAGCCCGAGAACGAGGGGGTCTCGGGGGTAGATACTGTTCATGAGGCCCGGAGGTTGTGGCTTGAGGCCGAGGGCGGAACTCGAGGCCAAGCACTGTTCATGCAGCCCGAGACCGAGGGGATCTTGGGGGTTGAGATACTATTCATGAGTTCCGGGGGCTGTGGCTTAAGGCCGAGGGCAGAACTCAAGGCCAAGCACTGTTCATGCAGCCCGAGACCGAGGGGGTCTCGGGGGTTGAGATATACTATTCATGAGGCCCGGGAGCTATGGCTTGAGGCCGAGGGCGGAACTCGAGGCCAAGCACTGTTCATGCAACCCGAGACCGAGGGGTATTGGGGGTTGAGATACTGTCCATGAGGCCCGGGGGTTGTGGCTTGAGGCCGAGGGCGAAACTCGAGGCCAAGCACTATTCATGCAGCCCGAGACTGAAGGGGTCTCGGGGGTTGAGATATTGTTCATGAGACCCGGGAGCTGTGGCTTGAGGCCGAGGGCGGAACTCGAGGCCAAGCACTGTTCATGCAGCCCGAGACCGAGGGAGTCTCGGGGGTTGAGATATTGTTCATGAGTCCCGGGGGCTATGGCTTGAGGCCGAGGGCGGAACTCGAGGCCAAGCACTGTTCATGCAGCCCGAGACCGAGGGGGTCTCGGGGGTTGAGATACTATTCATGAGGCCCGGGAGCTATGGCTTGAGACCGATACCGAGAGGAGGGCTCAGGAGGCGAAGAGGGCCTCCGTCAGTCGCCGTTATCGTTTATTCTGACGGCGCTGGATCAGCCATATCAGGTCGAAATGTTGATTCCTTGGCTAGCATCATTGCACGTCATCCGAAATGAAGACAGTTCTTGGATCAGTTCTTGCACGTCATCCTCTTCATGAGAAAGAAAACGTTGCAGGCATCGTAACATCATAATTTTTAACAGGCATCATAGCATCATAATTTTTCTTTCTTTCCGCTTAGAAGTTTCAAAGTGCGATAGCTTACATAGGAAGTTTCATTGATCTTAGATTCCCTTGTATTACATGCTAAGTTCTCCACAGATGTGAGAAACAAGTAAATTCTTTTGTACAAGTGCACGATAACTACATGTCCTTCATATCCACATGTACAGTGTCGACATCGAACGAAAGTAGCACAAGACATCACAAAAAAAAGTAATACAAGATAAATAACTCCAGGACCGAAGAGATGTTTACTGGATTCATCTCTTTTGCTACCATATGTTGTATTTCTCTTATTTCTCTTCTTGATTTTCTGAGCTGGGGTTAATGACGAGATGATCCATCTGCGATGACCAATTCCGAGAGTTTGTTCATGAACGTGACGCACCAGCTGGCAAACAAAAAGGAGTCTACTTCTCTCATGGCATGATGATCTCTCTCCTCATAAACAAGTAGGAGTACGTGGTCTCTCATGAACTCGATCGCATGCCTTTTGCTTCAGACCCTCTCATTATCCTCAGCCTTTTGCAAGAGGAGATGAACATACTGTAAATTAAACAAAGAGAAGTCTCTGAGCTAATTGAAAAGAACGAAGAGTAAAGAGAAGACGATGAGACACGAATACGTATACAAACAAATAGTTAATTACTTACTCCCATGGTACATCTCCAACCAACATCCAGTCACCGTCTTTGTCTTCGTAGGTGATGGCATACTCCGATCCATTGCACCCTTCCATCCCTGAAAGCTCGCCTGAAAGAGATTAAAAAGAATAGTAATTAATCATCAGTTTGTTTATTCTGATGTGCTTTTAATTATGTGATTAATTACTTTGTTAGCAACATGCATGCATGCTTCTTACCTAGAGAAAAGCATCCGAACATGTTCTCCAAGGCTTCTCTAAGTTCCTTGTAACCATCGTACACCTTGAGATCGATCTTTCTCAAGTAAGGAGCTCCATCCATGCTAACTTTCACAAACAATCCGGCCACCTCTGCCTCTACCTTCCTCGCTATGAAGCTGTTCTTCCTATATGATCGAATTGGAGGCCATCCAACAACTTGTGCCCTGCGAGTATATTAATTACTCACACCCATCAGTATATAGTATATACCCCAACAAGCTTATACCACACCTTAATATTCTCAATTAAGTAACCAGGATCCAAAACTTACTTAGCCTCGGGTGCAGGTTCTTGGCCACTCCCCTCGCCCGGATGACGCTCCTTGTCGGCCTCTGGGAGTGCCCGTTTGCTACCCCTCGTGCTCGCCGGTGCCGCTTTCTCCGGCACATCGGTCCCGGGCAACCCCAGCCTTAGCTCGGTGGCCTCGAGGTTGTTGAGATCACTCATGTAGGCCGCTGCACCTTCCATTCCCTTCTTCTAGCTTGACTGCAACCGTAACCAATCACCAGGATATGTACTAACTTTACACACGAAACTCGACTTGTGTGTAGTTTTCCAGCTGAGGAGGACGGAAAGGTGATGAGAAAAGTGAGAGGCTTGTGTTTGCTTTGAGGGTGGTGAGAGTCCACAATGGGTGGTTGTTTTATAGTCGTTTGAGGGGAGGAATGGTTGGAGAGGAGAGGAGGCATTGAGGCAACTTCTCTGGGCTCTCTTCCTCTGAGAGTGAAATGCATCGGAAGTGAGGGCGTGGAAAACCGGGCCGGTCGGCGGAACGGGGCGCACCCACGAGGGCCGTGCCGGTCTATTCCGAGGCACCCCGGCCGACCATTTTGGACTCCCCGGTCTGTATCGGACAGCGGAGATTCCTTGGATCGCGCTCCGGATCGGATGCGGCCGTCCGATCGGGGGGCAGCCCATGTGAGGGCGGGCCCGCGGCATGGCCATGTGGTTGGGCGAGCCGGCGCGGCTTTGGCGCTACCATGGTGCGAATTGGGGTGGCACATGACCTGCTTGCAAAATGGTCGGTTGGCCTACCACCCTCCCAATTTCTCATGAAAGGAGTCTTGCATGCAGGAGATGGTGTATGAAATCTTTGCATGGTCTTGGTGGAGTTTGAGATGACCAGATCAACCAATCAAGTCATTCTTACCATTCGATCGGTGGATTAATTGATTCCCGATCGAGCAAAATATCATGAGAATTTGTATAATCTTATAATAACCATGCATGATAATATGATATAAATATGATTTCTTATGTCTAAAGACTTTGACAAAGTTGTGCAATTAGGGATACAATATGGCAAGTTAGGTCTTATATGCCGGTTAGTTTGCCTTTGCAATATTGTTATTTAATGGTACCAAAATGGTCCCCTTGGATTATAGGTTGTAGTAATGGCCAAACTAATTAATAATGGTCATTGGCCAATAGATTTGTAATGTTTTTTGCATAACGAACATGATGTTATGCTTTTCTATATTTTATAATTTTGATAATCATTGCTAAAATCTAGGCAAGTGGGGATTAGATTATTGTTTTGATTAAATATAAACATTGTGTCTGCTAACCACTTCTTGGCATGGTTTAAAATATCACCAGTTGTTAAAATATTTATTTGATTCAGGAGACTTAGTCCTATTCTTGTTTCAGCCTCCACTTACCTGTAATCAAAGCACGTTCCTATCAGTTCTTGTAGCCTTCGTTCTTCAATTATGATGACTTGCATTGGTCTGCTTAATTAGTACCCGTTTCAACTAAGTTATGCTTCTTTTCTTTGTTATATGTCGGTTTAAAATTTATTTTATTTTGTTTTATTTTTCTACGGGCTACCGTTTGGCTGAGGATATGGGTGAGGCAAAGGGGAAATGGAAGAGGTCACTAGTTTGTTTTGGCATAAAGCCTTTCAGATATCTCAATTAATTGATTATTAAAAAGGATGTTCAGTGCGTGAAGATTCTACGATCACAAGATCTGAAGAGCGTCAATATACACAATTTTATCCTTGTGTTTGGTTGATTATTTCTATGTTTAGATCATAATAAAGTATTCTTACTATTATATCAAAGCTTACTCTCGAATATAGCTTTAAATACGTTTTTAAGAGGTCTAAACTTTAACTGATATATATAAGGTTTCACTGGTGGACATGACTTACGTGCATTTCAATATGTGCTTGCCCTTCAATTCCTTTAACAATTCTATTTAACAAGTGACATACATTGTCATGATTAAGTGAAATCAAATGCTAAATACCTAGTGAGTCTTACCTAAGTTTTATTCTTCATCAATTTCCAAATTCAGGTAGCGAACTTCTTATAAAACCAATGTTACGCTGGTTTCACTGTAATTACTTAAGTTTTTAATTGAGAGGAAAGGAGAGGGAAACAACTTTCTAAATAAAATAAATCTAGATTTTAAGACTTTGCACCCCCGACCTCAAACCCGGCCAAATGAAAATATACTCAACTACAAACAACATCCCATAAAGAAGTTTTGCATCGAAACACCTTATACTTCCTCTCCTTTTGTATGCTCCAGCTAGTCCCACACACTTCAAATCTCTTTAGGAACCTTTCATAATAATTAGAAGGCTAAAATATGCTTTTGGTCTTTAAACTTTTGCTCAAAACTTATTTTAATCCTCATAATTTTTATCGGTATAATTTAGTTCTTCAAGTATTAAAAATATTACAATTATAACATTTCGATATATATATATATATATATATGAGATCTGTTAAATCCATACCTAAATATCTTATAAATTCGAACAAAGACATCACGGATCAATCAAAAAATATAGAAGAAAAATGGGGAGAACAAGGGGATTCGGAAGAACTCATGCTACATGTGCGATTGAAGATGATGCAAGGCAGATACCTCCAAGTTTGAGATGAAGGCAAGCATCGGGTAGGAAACCCTAGCCTCGGGGAAGAAGGCAACCCACTAATCGAATAAAATGGAATGGCTAAAATGGTAGAGAACCAAGGGAGTCGAGTGAACTCACGCGAGAGGTGCGATTGGAGATGAGACAAGATGGATTTCTTCAATTTTAGATGAAGGGAAGCATCGGCTTTTGAAACCCTAGTCTTGAGGAAGAAGACGAGAAGGGATCAAGTAGAATGGCCGATGAATCAAAGAGAGGGTAATAGACAATTTTTTTTTTCAGCCACTGTCCTTGGAATACGTGTTGACTCCTTGTTGATTTTGATTATTACAAATAATTAAGTATAGTATAATGTGTTTATTGTGGAGACAAATATCATTAGTTAATATAGTGTACCAAGAAGAGAAGAAGATGGTTCAAAGTTCTATCTCAAAAGTTATGAATCAAATAAAGTCATCTCAATTTTTTCACAGGTTCAAAGAAAGCTGTCTGGGAGCTTTGTTGAAGAAATGCATCCTTCCCCAGCCACCTGAACTTGTGTTTAGCGTGACATCTTGTTGTTTGGCTGACTAGAATCATTTTCCAATCAACTGGATGGTCATTTCCTTGATGCTGGCCGAACCATCCTTGATTCTAGCTGACTGGGCATCAAATCCAGCCAACTATATTTGTTCTTACAGTCACCTGATCCAACCATGCTTGATTCTAGCTGATTGGGCATCAAATACAGTCAACTAGATTTGCTTATATAGTCACTTGGTTGAATTATGCTTGATTCTAGCTGATTGGACATCAAATCTAGTCAACTAGATTTACTCTTACAGTCACCTGGCCGAACCATGCTTGAATATAGTTGATTGGGGATCAAATCCAGTCAACTAGATTTATTTGCTTAGTGGCTTGGCTGAACCATTATTCAATCTAGTTGACTGGGGACCAAGTCCACTTAACTGGATTTCTACGAATATTTCTCCTGGCAGATCCATTTTCCAATCTAGTTGACTGGGGATCAAATCCAGTCAATCAGATTGCTATGAATATTTGCTATGCCTGAACCATCTTTAAATATAGTTGATTGGGGATTAAATCTAGTCAACTGGATTGCTATTTCTGTTTTCTCTAGACCGAAGGCTTCATTAATCCAACTGACTGGAGGTTGCTTCCAGCCGACTGGAGTTTGGGAAAAACTCTTCAATGACTATTTTCTAGTTTTCATTTTTCATCCCATTTTTTCTAACGGTTATTCAACAGCTAGATTTTTGAAATGACTATATAAATATTTCCTCTAACCGTGTTTTTATAGGAGATTGGTGAGGAGATTAGAAGTAAAAAATAGAGAAAAAAATCGTATGAAAAATAGAGCAAAAATATTGTTGAAAATTTTTGTGCTGAGTTATTGTTGTGCTTTCATTTGAGAATCATTATAAGAGTTATTGGGGTGTTTATTCAAATAGTTGAGAGCATTTAAAGAATAGATCCGATGCATTCAAGAGCTTTCAAGGTGAAGTTTCAAATTTATTGAAGGCATCATCTAAATCTCCAACAACCACAAGAAGGCTTCATTCATTCCTCAAAGCTCATCCAAAGGAAGAAGCCAGAATCTTCAAAATTTGCAAAGTGATTTTTCATTGTTTGATTTGCTCATTTTAGGAGTTTCTTGTAATTAAACCTTGCTATTTTTATGTTTGGTTGTATAAGGGCCCCTTGTGCTCGTAAACAAGAGGCTAGCCCAGTAGGCTAGGTTATGTAAGGCATTCTTGTTCCTGAAAATAAGAGGACTAGCCCGGAAGGCTAGGGGTAAGGCTCCGTTGTGCCTAGAAACAAGTTGTTAGTCGAGGTGGCTAAGGTTGTAATCATTTGAAACGATTGGAGTGAAATTCCCAAGGGGTTCTTGGGAAGTGAATGTAGGTGTTGGATTTGGCACCGAATCACTATAAACCTTTTTATGTTTGTGATTGCTTGATTGTCTCTATTATCTTTTTACTTTACTACACATCATTTGTAATAAAATTTTGATTTTTTGTTAAGTACACATATCGCAATTATTTTTTAAGAAATCTAATTCATCCTCTTTATATGGGTAATAATAGGATAAGTAAGAATAGGACTATTCTATTGAAGGAGTATAAAATATAAATTTTAGAATACGAAGGTTTTATCAAAATATAGATTTTTGGGGGAGAAGGCCATCACTTTTTTTTCTCCTGTTTGGGGGGAATAGCGCGGAATATGGCACTACTTGGGCGTTTCATCATGGGAGACCACGCTATTCTCCGTCGGTGGATCGAGATCAGATGGTTGATATTGAGAATTTTCATCAGATTACGATGCACCACAACAGGTGCTGATGGCGTCAAGCCATCTTCCTCGAGCGTCGAGAAAGACGGACGTCCTTCACCTCGGAGTCCTGCAAGAAAAGTCTCCGGGGACCGGTGGCGCCGGTGGGGACCCTCCGACGATCAAGTCAGTTGCTTGGGCTCAGACAAAGAACCGCTCCAGCGAAGAGGAGCTGAGGCGGTTAGGGTTTTTGCTGGGAGGAAGAAAGCTCAGAAAAACCAGAGTTCAGATCCCACTTACAGCGTGAGCATGTGCCTTTTATACCTGTCCGAATACCCCAACTTGCGGCTTTGGAAGATCTCCATCGTACGTGTGACACGTGTCCGGTAGCTGTGTAGGCGTTCAGTGTACGTCGCCGGTTGATATGACGGGCACCATTGCTAGAGGTAGCGAGTCGTACGCCGTAGCGAGGCATGGTGATGCACAGGGACATGCAACGCGCCAAACACCGTTATGAGGCATGGCCCTCCGTAACGGGGCACAATCACGGGAGTACCGAATGGTACGCGTGGCAGGGCATGGTCATGCACAGGGGCATGCAACGCGCCAAACATCGTTATGAGGCATGGCCCTCCGTAACGGGGCACAATCACGGGAGTACCGAATGGTACGCGTGGCAAGGCATGGCCATGCGCTGAAAATCATGTGAGCACCGTGCAACCTGATAGTTGTTTTCCTTGGCAGTTGAGTCGCATGATGACCCCACCCCCCGACCCCGAGGGGGTGCCGGGGGTGGGGGAATGACAGTGCACCCCGAGACCGGTGGGGGCCTCGGGGTTAAGAAATGATGACCCCCCCCCGACCCCGAGGGGGCCGGGGGTGGGGAATGACAGTGCACCCCGAGACCGGTGGGGGCCTCGGGGTTAAGAAATGATGACCCCACCCCCGACCCCGAGGGGGTACCGGGGGTGGGGAATGACAGTGCACCCCGAGACCGGTGGGGGCCTCGGGGTTAAGAAATGATGACCCCACCCCCGACCCCGAGGGGGTACCGGGGGTGGGGAATGACAGTGCACCCCGAGACCGGTGGGGGCCTCGGGGTTAAGAAATGATGACCCCACCCCCGACCCCGAGGGGGTACCGGGGGTGGGGGAATGACAGTGCACCCCGAGACCGGTGGGGGCCTCGGGGTTAAGAAATGATGACCCCACCCCCGACCCCGAGGGGGTACCGGGGGTGGGGGAATGACAGTGCACCCCGAGACCGGTGGGGGCCTCGGGGTTAAGAAATGATGACCCCACCCCCGACCCCGAGGGGGTACCGGGGGTGGGGGAATGACAGTGCACCCCGAGACCGGTGGGGGCCTCGGGGTTAAGAAATGATGACCCCACCCCCGACCCCGAGGGGGTACCGGGGGTGGGGAATGACAGTGCACCCCGAGACCGGTGGGGGCCTCGGGGTTAAGAAATGATGACCCCACCCCCGACCCCGAGGGGGTACCGGGGGTGGGGGAATGACAGCTGCCGTTACCTTTTCTGACGACGCTGGGATCAGTCATATCAGATGCCCCCTCGCCCCTGGGGCGAAGCGGGTCCCACCGCTGAGGCTCAAGGGGCGTTCTCCACGTGGCTGATCCCTGTCCTCCTTTTATGCGGACGGTGCGGGGAATGTAAGGAGGCGGCCTTCCGTACACTGTGCCAGCCATGATCACCCTCGAGAATGAGGACTGGCTCTTCGGAGTCCGCGCGAAAAGGCGTATCATCATTTCCTCTCATTACGGCGACGTCAGCGAGGTCCCATCACTGGCTGGGGGCGTGCCGCACCACGCGCGGGGCGTTCCTCGAGGCGAACCGGCGTATGGCAAGGAGCCGCGTGGCCGACGAGACATGGCGGGACGTTTTGAAAACCAATAAAGCTAGGTGAGGGGGGTGGACTGATGCCACACCGCCTTGCCATCGTCTTCTTCCTTGCTTGCTCTCCAGTTTCTCCTGCGACCTGCGAGCTGCGCCCGGTTTTCTTTGCCCTCCCAGGTTAGCTTCCCCTGTCTTATTCATGAGTTCCCCCTCCTGGACCTCGGAGGACGGTTCTGAGGACCGTCCTCCCTCTGTGAGGCGCCATATCTCTCCCACTCCTTCTCCCCCACTTGAGTGGTCCTCTGATTCAGAGGACCACGTCCCTTTGGCCCGGCGACGGGCCACCGGTGGAGCCCCATCGAGGGGCCACCGGCTGAGGGCCGGGACCTCCTCGAGGGCGGAGGAGTCCCCAGAGGGGACGGCCTCCTCAATGAAGCGGTCGGACCTGGAAAGGATCCGGGCCCGCTACAGAATCCCTCGGGAGATCGAATTATTCCCGCCAACTCCTGACGACCGGGTCATCTCCTCCCGACCCGGTCGGGTAGCTCTCTACGAGATCTGCCTACAGGCAGGTCTTCGTCCCCCTTTTCATCCTTTTTTGTCAACCTCCTGACTTTTACTCCTTGACCCCTCCCAGCTAGTCCCGAATTCTTGTCGGTAATTAGTGCCTTCGTCATTCTCTGTCACCGTCTAGGTATCACCCCTAGGATTAGTTTATTTCGCAATTTCTATTCCCTCCGAGCCCAAAGGGGTGGTGGCTGTTCCAGCCCCGACCCAATAGGGTTCTGAAGCTCCTCCTGCCTTCATCAATCAAGGGGTGGAAACCCCGCTTCTTCTTGCCAACGTCGACCAAGTCCGGCCCCGGTGGGGAGACCCCGACCTCCGAGGGAACGCCGTGGCTGTTCAGCCTGGAGACCGGGAGGCAATGGGGTTATTGCTGACCACCGAAATTCCCCGGTACACCTTGCTGCTATCGGAGGACAACTTGGAGTCGGCGGGCCTCGTCTCCCATCGGGGTAAGCCTTCTCCACACTTAGCCAGAAATTCTCTCCTCTTCTTCTTTTTTTTTTTTTTTTACTGTTCTGAAAACCTAACTTGTGTCATGCAGCAATGAAAATTCCGACTGCGAAATTGATAAGGGCCGCCAAGAAAAGGGCCCGAGAAGGGCCGTCCAGGGGCCAGCAGGCCCCGGCCCCGAAACGCCCGGTGGTCCGGGCCTCCCTCCCGCACCAGTCTCCCCACCCCCGGCTCCGCCACACGTCCCAGCGTACCGGAGGTCGACCTTACGGCCGACACTCCACCGGAGGTGGGAGCGACAGCGGGAGCCACCGCCGAAGAGCCAGCAGCGGGGCGCACGTGCCAACCGAAGAGCTCCCGGTCCCCGGGGGAGCGACCCCACCAGACGCTGCCAGGGACTGGGGCGAGGGACCATCCGGCCCCGCGAGCCCACCCCCGAGGGGCCGCTTGGGAGTGGCCCGCACAGAGCCGGGGACATCCGAAACGGCGGAGGGAGGCGAGGGCGCACCCAGGCCGCCCCGAGACTCCCTGGACGACGGCCATTGGGCCGAGCGGGTCCTGGGTCCAGTCTTTGATCTAGGATCATTGAGGATCTCAGTCATCAGGGGGCGGGTGCATTCTTCCGGGACTCTTACGCCGCCGTGGTCAAGGTAAGCAATCTTTTCGTTTTTCCCTTTATACATATATATTTGCTGACCTGGGCTTATGCGTGCAGATCGCGCACTCCCTGAGGGCTGCCAGGGAGGTAATCCAAGGGGGAAAGAACGTTCTGCGGGAGACGCAGAAGGAGTCGAGGAGGCCCAGCGCCGCGCGGAAGAGGCAGAGAGGGCGCTGGAGGCGGTCAAGGACACCTGCGCGAGCGAGGTGAGGGCCGCCATGAGCCGGGCGGAGATGGAGGCCGACCGTACGCGCAGCGCTTTCTCAGATGACGGAGGCTGAGAGCGCGGTCATGGCCAGAGATATGCATATCTCTGAGTTGACCTCAGCTCTCCAGGAGGCCGAGGACCGGGCGGGCGCGGCGGAAGAAGCAAGAGTGGCAAGGGAGGAGACCTGCCGGTGCGAGGAGGAGGAGCCGCGCTCGAGAGGAGATAAGCCGCGCTCGAGAGGCTGAAAGGATCGCGGCGGAGGCCCTCGCTGCGGAGAAAGCTCGGGCTGCCGGGCTCGTCGAGGAATACAAGGCGTCTGAGCGTTTCGCAGACGACCTGGCCGAAGCTTCGGCCGCTGTATTCCTTGACGGGTTCCAGCACGCCAAGGAGAAGGTGGCCAGGGATTTGAATTTCCCCCGGGCCCTGGAGGTCGAATTGGAACAGTTGTCAGACCAGGCCCCTTCCGACGACGAGCCCGCACCGGCAGAGCCATGAGTTCGCGCCCGATTTTGCTTTTTCTTTTCTTGCTTTTGTAAGCCCGACTACGTCGGAGTTTTGTAGGTTAATGAAAATACCTTCACAATGGTTGTTGACTTCATTGATATGTGGCCCCACGTTCCGGGGGACACCTGCCTTATGAACCCAGTTAGAGCTTGATTAGGCGGTAATAGGGTCGATTGAGGTAACCTTCAAATTCTTAAGTCTCCCAGTACCAAGTGGCAACAGGCCAAAAATTGGGCTCTGCCAGTGGTACAAGTGCAGGGCTTTGAGGGCTTTTGTTGTTGAGAGCCAGTGGCACACTGCTCTGCCAGTGGTACACTGGGCTTTGTGCCTGGCTGGCTGGCTTTAGAGCCAGGGCTTTGATTGTTGAGAGCCAGTGGTGGCACACTCTATTGGGTTGAAGTTTGAGTGCCGAGGCTTTTGTTGTTGAGAGCCAGTGGCACACTGCTCTGCCAGTGGTACACTGGGCTTTGTGCCTGGCTAGTGCAGGGCTTTGAGTGCCGAGGGCTTTTGTTGTTGAGAGCCAGTGGCACACTGCTCTGCCAGTGGTACACTGGGCTTTGTGCCTGGCTAGTGCAGGGCTTTGAGTGCCGAGGGCTTTTGTTGTTGAGAGCCAGTGGCACACTGCTCTGCCAGTGGTACACTGGGCTTTGTGCCTGGCTAGTGCAGGGCTTTGATTGTTGAGAGCCAGTGGCACACTGCTCTGCCAGTGGTACACTGGGCTTTGTGCCTGGCTAGTGCAGGGCTTTGAGTGCCGAGTTTGGACCAGGCTAGTGCAGGGCTGCCCAGGGCACAGCTCTGCCGAGAGCCAGTGGCACACTGCTCTGCCAGTGGTACACTGGGCTTTGTGCCTGGCTAGTGCAGGGCTTTGAGTGCCGAGGGCTTTTGTTGTTGAGAGCCAGTGGCACACTGCTCTGCCAGTGGTACACTGGGCTTTGTGCCTGGCTAGTGCAGGGCTTTGAGTGCCGGGCCGGGCTTTTGTTGTTGAGAGCCAGTGGCACACTGCTCTGCCAGTGGTACACTGGGCTTTGTGCCTGGCTAGTGCAGGGCTTTGAGTAGTTGAGAGCCAGTGGCACACTGCTCTGCCAGTGGTACAAGTGCAGGGCTTTGAGTGGGCTTTTGTTGTTGAGAGCCAGTGGTGGCCACACTGCCTGCCAGGGTGGTACAGCCAGTGGGCTCTGCCAGTGGTACACTGGGCCTGGCTAGTGCAGGGCTTTGAGTGCCGACGGGGCGCCGGGCTTTTGTTGTTGAGAGCCAGTGGCACACTGCTCTGCCAGTGGTACACTGGGCTTTGTGCCTGGCTAGTGCAGGGCTTTGAGTTGAGAGCCAGTGGCACTGCTCTGCCAGTGGTACACTGGGCTTTGTGCCTGGCTAGTGCAGGGCTTTGAGTTGCCGACGGGGCGCCAGGGCTTTTGTTGTTGAGAGCCAGTGGCACACTGCTCTGCCAGTGGTACACTGGGCTTTGTGCCTGGCTAGTGCAGGGCTTTGAGTGCCGACGGGGCGCCGGGCTTTTGTTGTTGAGAGCCAGTGGCACACTGCTCTGCCAGTGGTACACTGGGCTTTGTGCCTGGCTAGTGCAGGGCTTTGAGTGCTTTTGTTGTTGAGAGCCAGTGGCACACTGCTCTGCCAGTGGTACACTGGGCTTTGTGCCTGGCTAGTGCAGGGCTTTGAGTGCCGAGGGCTTTTGTTGTTGAGAGCCAGTGGCACACTGCTCTGCCAGTGGTACACTGGGCTTTGTGCCTGGCTAGTGCAGGGCTTTGAGTGCCGACGGGGCGCCGGGCTTTTGTTGTTGAGAGCCAGTGGCACACTGCTCTGCCAGTGGTACACTGGGCTTTGTGCCTGGCTAGTGCAGGGCTTTTGTTGTTGAGAGCCAGTGGCACACTGCTCTGCCAGTGGTACACTGGGCTTTGTGCCTGGCTAGTGCACGGGGCGCCGGGCTTTTGTTGTTGAGAGCCAGTGGCACACTGCTCTGCCAGTGGTACACTGGGCTTTGTGCCTGGCTAGTGCAGGGCTTTGAGTGCCGAGGGCTTTTGTTGTTGAGAGCCAGTGGCACACTGCTCTGCCAGTGGTACACTGGGCTTTGTGCCTGGCTAGTGCAGGGCTTTGAGTTTGTTGTTGAGAGCCAGTGGCACACTGCTCTGCCAGTGGTACACTGGGCTTTGTGCCTGGCTGGCTGGGCTTTTGTTGTTGAGAGCCAGTGGCACACTGCTCTGCCAGTGGTACACTGGGCTTTGTGCCAGGGCTTTGAGTGCCGAGGGCTTTTGTTGTTGAGAGCCAGTGGCACATGCCGAAGTGGCTTTTGTTGTTGAGAGCCAGTGGGGCCAGGCTGGCTAGTGCAGGGCTTTGAGTGCCGACGGGCGCCGGGCTTTTGTTGTTGAGAGCCAGTGGCACACTGCTCTGCCAGTGGTACACTGGGCTTTGTGCCTGGCTAGTGCAGGGCTTTGAGTGCCGAGGCTTTTGTTGTTGAGAGCCAGTGGCACACTGCTCTGCCAGTGGTACACTGGGCTTTGTGCCTGGCTAGTGCAGGGCTTTGAGTGCCGACGGGGCGCCGGGCTTTTGTTGTTGAGAGCCAGTGGCACACTGCTCTGCCAGTGGTACACTGGGCTTTGTGCCTGGCTAGTGCAGGGCTTTGAGGGCTTTTGTTGTTGAGAGCCAGTGGCACACTGCTCTGCCAGTGGTACACTGGGCTTTGTGCCTGGCTAGTGCAGGGCTTTGAGTGCCGACGGGCGCCGGGCTTTTGTTGTTGAGAGCCAGTGGCACACTGCTCTGCCAGTGGTACACTGGGCTTTGTGCCTGGCTAGTGCAGGGCTTTGAGTGCTTTTGTTGTTGAGAGCCAGTGGCACACTGCTCTGCCAGTGGTACACTGGGCTTTGTGCCTGGCTAGTGCAGGGCTTTGAGTGCCGACGGGGCGCCGGGCTTTTGTTGTTGAGAGCCAGTGGCACACTGCTCTGCCAGTGGTACACTGGGCTTTGTGCCAGCAGCTAAAATTGAATCTTGTTAGCATTGAATAAGGGGTGAAAACCCAAGCAAACACGGATGATACTTAACATGAAAAGAGGGATACATTACTGATAATACCGGCGGAGGTTATCCGCATTCCACGTCCTAGGGAGTGGCGTCCCATCAAGTTCTTCAATTTTGTAAGCCCCGTGGGAGCGTCTCGGTGATCCGGTAAGGTCCCTCCCAGTTAGGGGCTAGCTTGCCTCCCTCAGTTGGCTTTGAGACCTCAGCCCGTCGAAGGACTAGATCTCCTGGTAGGAACGTCCGGGGGCGCACGCGTGCGTTGTAGTATTTCGCGGCCCGTTGCCGGTAGGCTGCCATTCGAAGCCGCGCCCTGTCCCGCACTTCCTCCACCAGGTCGAGGTTGGCTCGCAGTTGGTCAGGGTTACCTTCTTCACTATAAGCCTCCACCCGGGGGCTGGGTGCTCCGATCTCCACAGGGATAACAGCTTCAGAGCCAAAGACTAAGCTGAACGGCGTTTCGCCAGTGGGGGCTCGAGGCGTTGTATGATAGGCCCATAGCACGTTGGGGAGCTCCTCTACCCATCGTCCCTTGCAGCCATCCAGTCGAGACTTCAGTCCCTGGAGGATGATTCGGTTGATCACTTCAGCTGCCCCGTTGGTTTGAGGATGCCCGACGGAAGTGAACCTCTGACAGATACCCAGCTCGGAGCAGAACTCCCGGAAAGGCGCATTGTCAAACTGCCGGCCATTATCAGTGACTAGTGTGCGCGGCAGCCCGAACCGACATATGATTGACTTCCAGAAGAAAGATCTCACTTTGCTCTCGGTAATCTTGGCCAGAGCCTCAGCTTCAACCCACTTGGTGAAGTGGTCCACCGCCACCAAGAGGAACTTCCGCTGCCCGGAAGCCGGGGGAAATGGACCCAAGATATCCATGCCCCACTGGGCAAAGGGCCAAGGCGCCACCAGGGGGGTCAGGTGAGATGTCGGCTGTCGCTGGATATTGGCATGACGTTGGCAGCTATCACACTTCTTGACAAGCTCGGCCGCGTCCTCCTTCATTGTCAGCCAAAAGTACCCTTGGCGCAGGGCCTTGTAAGCTAGGGCTCTGCCCCCCAGATGACTCCCGCATACGCCTTCGTGGATCTCCCTGAGGATATAATCTGATTCAGTTGGCCCCACACACCTGAGGACCGGGTACGAAAGATCTCCGATAAAGCTTCCCGTCCATCATCAAGAATCTCGGGGCCCTTCGTTTGAGCAGCTTGGCCTCAGCGGGGTCCTCCGGGAGAGTGCCGTCAGTCAAGTACCGGATGTAGGCGTCCATCCAGGAGGGCTCCTGCTCCACCGGCAGCACTTCATCCGCGGCCTCAATGCTTGGGACTTGTAGGTGCTCCACGTATGTTCTTCCCAACGTCCCGTCGACCGAAGTGGCCAAACGGGACAGCGCGTCAGCCCTGGCATTCTCCGCCCTGGGGATATAGCTGACACGGAAATAAGAAAAATGAGACGCCTGGGACTGCACCTTGCTCAAGTAGCGGGACATGGTGGGGTCCCTAGCCTCGTACTCCCCGGCGACTTGTCCAGAAATGAGTTGAGAGTCCGTGAAGGCCCTCAAGCGCCCCGCGCCCAGCTCCTTAGCTAATCTCATCCCCGCCAGCAGGGCTTCGTACTCCGCCTGATTATTGGTCGCCAGGAACTGGAATCTGAGAGCATACTCCACCACGTCTCCCTCCGGGCTCGCGAGAATGAGTCCGGCTCCGCTCCCTTGAGAGTTTGCCGCTCCATCTACATGCAGGATCCAGTCCTCCGCCTCTCCAGATGAGGGAGAGTCCCAGGCTCCTCCGGTCGCGCCTCCTCCACGTCCTTCTCGGTCCAGGAGCACTCGACTAGGAAATCCGCCAACACTTGGGACTTCATGGCTGATCTTGGCCGGATGGACAGGTCGAACTCGCTTAGCTTGATGGCCCATTTAGCCAGCCGGCCGGAGGTGTCGGGGCGAGACAGGATAGCTCGCAGGGGCTGGTCCGTGAGCACCACGATGGGATGGGCTTGAAAGTAAGGCCGAAGGCGCTGAGTAGAGACCACCAAGGCGAAGATAATCTTCTCAGTTTTTGAATACCTGGTCTCAGCGTCATGGAGTACCTTGCTGGTATAATAGATTGGCTTCTGGGCTCCGTCGGTATCCATGCGCACAAGCACGGAGCTAACAGCCTCGGGGGAAGCGGCCAGATATAAAAAGAGCTCCTCTCCATTTTCAGGCTTGGACAGTAGCGGAGGAGTGGAGAGAAACTGCTTCAATTCTTCAAAGGAGCCCTGACACTCTTTCGTCCACTCGAAGCCGTTAATCTTGCGCAGCGCCTTGAAAAAAGGTAGGCACCTCTCCGCCGACCTTGACATGAAACGACTCAAGGCCGCCACCCTCCCCGTCAGGCGCTGCACCTCCTTCTTGCTGACCGGAGGCCGCATCTCCAGGATGGCTCTGATCTTGTCGGGGTTGGCCTCGATCCCGCGCTGGGTCACCATGAAACCCAGGAACTTGCCAGCCGCTACTCCGAAGGCGCATTTGTGGGGGTTGAGCTTCATCCGGTACCGGCGCAGATTGTTGAAAGTCTCCTCGAGGTGCTACATGGTCTTCTGCGTTGGTGCTCTTGGTCAGCATGTCATCCACATATACCTCCATGTTGCGCCCCAGCTGATCCTCAAAAACCTTGTTCATTAATCTTTGGTAAGTAGCCCCGGCGTTTTTCAGTCCAAAGGGCATCACCCTGTAACAGTAGATCCCCTTCTCCGTGACAAAGGAGGTTGCTTCTTCATCTGCTGAGCTCATCTTGATTTGATTATACCCCGAGAACGCATCCATGAAACTGAGCGTCCCATGCCCGGAGGTGGCGTCTACCAGCTGGTCGATTCGGGGGAGCGGGAAGCTGTCCTTGGGACACGCCTTATTGAGGTCGGTGAAATCCACGCACATTCTCCAGCTTCCACTGGCCTTACGAACCATCACGACGTTCGCCAACCAGTCGGGGTAGCGCACCTCGCGGATGTGGCCAGCCGCCAACAGCTTCCGCACCTCCTCGTCAACAGCCTTCTGCCGGTCCGGGGCAAAACTCCTTTTCTTCTGCCTGACGGGCCGGCACTCCGGTCGAATGTTGAGCTGATGTGTAATCACCTCCTCCGGGATCCCGGGCATGTCGGACGCTGACCATGCGAAGACGTCGGCGTTGGCCCGCAGAAAGGTAAGGAGCCGGTCACGAGCTTCGTCCGGAAGTAAGGCTCCAACTCGAACCGTCTGCATGGGGTCCTCCCCGAGGGGGAAAGTGAGCAGCCGCTCGGCCGGTTCCCCCCTCCTCTCCAGGTCTCGCGGGTCAAGGGCCTCGGGTGTCGGTGCAGATGGCGGTGCAGGGCTGCCTCCTGGGGACTGGGGGCCAAGTGATAGCAAAGCGCCGGTAGGCCCTGCTCTCCTCGCATCTCGCCGACCCCTGGCGGTTGGGAACCTCACAAGGAGCCGCTTGGTGGATATGACGGCATCCAAGAGGTTGAGCCCGGGCCTCCCAAGAATCGCGTTGTACGCCAGGGGCACACGGACTACCAAAAATTTTATAAGGACAGTGCTTTGGCACGGAGCCGTTCCAGCCGTTACGGGAAGAGTAATTTCCCCTCGACCCTCACAGAATCTCCTGTGAATCCCATCAAAGGCGTGACGACAGGTCGAAGTAGATCATGCGACAGATTCATGCGAACAAAGGCATCGTAGTTCAAAACATCTACGGAGCTTCCACTGTCGACTAGGATTCGTTTTACAGGATGTTTAGCAATCGTCATGGATACGACGACGCTATCATCATCTTTATTTACAACCCCCTCCAAGTCCTTTTCGAAAAAAGGAATTACAGCTTCCACTCCTCCCTCTCCCCTTGGTCTCTTCGACGGGCCTCCTGCCCCCCAGGAAATCATCGCCACTGTCTTCTCCGTCGGGGTGTTATCAATCACCGGCGGTGCAGGCGCTGACGGGCCAGGAGCTCCCGGGTTGTTCCTTTGGACAAACTTCCTCAGATGGCCTTGTTGAATGAGGTCTTCAATGGCTTTCTTCAGCTGCCGGCAGTCGTCGG
>UESW01001417.1:91988-125770 GCA_900491605.1 Calamus simplicifolius | reverse complement strand
CGGGGAATCTTCGGGTTGATGGGAGGAGGGCGTTGCAGATAGGGCTCCCCTTCGATCTCGAGCAGGATCTGGGATATTGGAGCAAGCAACGGAGTGTAGGGCCCGTCCCACGGTGCAGGAGGTCGAGGATGGTTGTCGAGCCGGCGAGGAGGCTCGGGCCTCCTGGGGCGGGCTTCCGCAGGTTCTGGCTGGGTTGGCTTCCGGGGTATACTTCCGCCGGCCTCCCGCCGGGAAAAGTCAGCTTCGTCCGCCCGGATATACTTCTGGGCGCAAACCAAAAGCTCGGAGTAGGATCCCGGCGGCTTTTTGTCAAGGGAGTATGCGAAGCGAGAAGGGCGGAGCCCCGCTTCAGCGCCAAAGTTGCCACCGAGTCCTCCAGGTTATATACCTCCAAGGCTGCCTCCTTGAACCGGGCAACATAGTCCCGCAGGGGTTCGCCATTCTTCTGCTGCACAGCGAACAGGCTATCTACCACCCTTGGGATCTTCCAGCAAGCATCAAAATGGGCCAAAAAGGCCGTCTCCAACTGGCGGAAAGAGTCGATACTCATGGTGGCAGGCGAGAATACCATGCCCGAGCAGCTTTTTTCAGGGTAGCCGGGAAAGCAACACACATGAGTGAGTCAGCGGCTCCTTGAACTTGCATAAGTACTTTATAGCTCTCCAAATGATCCAGAGGGTCGTAGTCCCGTCGTATGGGTCCAGTTGAGGAAGGCGGAACCTGGTAGAGATAGGCTCTTCCATGATGCGGCGAGACAGAGGAGGCCGACTGTCATAATCAGTCTCTGGCAGGTGAGTGATTCGACGGCTAAGCTCCTCCAGCTTCTGGTTGTACTCCTCGAATCGACGCTCAGCTCGACGGGGCATCCGGCCATCAAAGGAGCCCCCCCCGAAGATTCAGAAGAAGAGCGGGGGTGGCAATGCTGGCGCTGGCGCTCCACCTCCTTTCCGTGCCGCCGTTTAGGGGAGACGCTGGCGTGACGAGAAGGAGACCGGGGCCTTTTGGATGCCTCTCGGGGATGTGGCTTGGCCGGGGATCGGCGAGGATGCTCTACAGGGACCGGCGATCTCCGGCGGGAGGAGTGTTGGCTAGGCTGCACCACTCCAGGGACGGACGGGTTCGGCTCCGGTTGCCGCAAGGCCGCTTGCTGCTGCTGCTGCATGTCTTTGATCACCGCCGCTAGCGACTGGACCTGGGTGGCCAGGGCAGTGAATCGATCTTCTTGAAGTGGCTGTGGAGCAGACGCAGGAGCATCATTCCGCGGAGCAGAAGGCCCTGCCCCCTGGAGATTCGGAGGTTCTGAATAGATGGATGGGAGAGCCGGGGGGGCCTCCGCGGGTGGACCAGCCCCGCAGCGCTGCCCCCAGCGCGACCGGCTGAAGCTCCCTTCGTCCGAGTAGTCACCATAGCTTCAGAGTCTTGAAGAAGAAGGCAGCTGGTTCGATATCTTTCTTGCGCCCCCCTACCTGGCGCGCCAATCTGATGACGCCAAGTCACTTTCCACGAACGTCGGGGAAAACAGACGTCTCGCTCCTGGAAATCCTGCAAGAAAAGTCCCCGGGGACCGGAAGCTCCGGTGGGGACCCTCCGACGATCAAGTTAGTGGCTTGGGTTCAGACAAAGAACCGCTCCAGCGAAGAGGAGCTGAGGCGGTTAGGGTTTTTGCTGGGAGGAAGAAAGCTCAGAAAAACCAGAGTTCGGATCCCACTTACCGCATTCCCTTCCTCTTATAATTGTCCTAATGCCCCACCTTTCGTCTAGGGGAGATTACTTTCGTACTGCAGCTACACGTGCCGGAGACGTCCCTTGTACCTCCTGTTGATGTGATATCACACGTGTCCGGCGGTCGCGAAGGTATGCAGTGCGCGCCGCCGGCTGATGGGACGGAGTATAGCTGCAAGTAGTAGCGTGCCGTACGCCGTAGCAAGATATGGCCATACACAGGGGCATGCAACGCGCCAAACCTCGTTATGAGGCATGACCCTCCGTAATAGGGCACAATCACGGAAGTACCGAAGGGTATGCTGCGGCAAGGTATGGTCATGTACTGAAAATTACGCGAGCACCGTGCAACCTGAAGGTTGCTGCGTTTCTTGGCAACTGTCGCATGTTGGTCGCAGATGACCCCACCCCGAAGGGGTATCGGAGATGGGGGATGATAACACACCCCGGGACCGGTGGGGGCCCCGGGCTCATGGGATGATGACCCTACCCCCGACCCCGAAGGGGTGCCGGGGGTGAGGGAATGACGATGTACCCCGGGACCGTGGGGGCCCCAGGGTTAAGGGATGATGACCCTACCCCCGACCCCGAGGGGGTGCCGGGGGTGAGGGAAATGACGATGTACCCCGGGACCGGTGGGGGCCCCGGGTTAAGGGATGATGACCCTAGGGATGATGACCCTACCCCCGACCCCGAGGGGGTGCCGGGGGTGAGGAAAATGACGATGTACCCCGGGACCGGTGGGGGCCCCGGGGTTAAGGGATGATGACCCTACCCCCGACCCCGAGGGGGTGCCGGGGTGAGGGAAATGACGATGTACCCCGGGACCGATGGGGGCCCCGGGGTTAAGGGATGATGACCCTACCCCCGACCCCGAGGGGGTGCCGGGGGTGAGGGAAATGACGATGTACCCCGGGACCGGTGGGGGCCCCGGGGTTAAGGGATGATGACCCTACCCCCGACCCCGAGGGGGTGCCGGGGGTGAGGGACATGACGATGTACCCCGGGACCGGTGGGGGCCCCGGGGTTAAGGGATGATGACCCTACCCCGATCCCGAGGGGGTGCCGGGGTGAGGGAAATGACGATGTACCCCGGGACCGGTGGGGGCCCCAGGGTTAAGGGATGATGACCCTACCCCCGACCCCGAGGGGGTGCCGGGGTGAGGGAAATGACGATGTACCCCGGGACCGGTGGGGTCCCCGGGGTTAAGGGATGATGACCCTACCCCCGACCCCGAGGGGGTGCCGGGGGTGAGGGAAATGACGATGTACCCCGGGACCGGTGGGAGCCCTGGGGTTAAGGGATGATGACCCTACCCCCGACCCCGAGGGGGTGCCGGGGTGAGGGAAATGACGATGTACCCCGGGACCGTGGGGGCCCCGGGTTAAGGGATGATGACCCTACCCCCGACCCCGAGGGGGTGCCGGGGGTGAGGGTAATGACGATGTACCCCGGGACCGGTGGGGGCCCCGGGGTTAAGGGATGATGACCCTACCCCCGACCCCGAGGGGGTGCCGGGGGTGAGGGACATGACGATGTACCCGGGACCGGTGGGGCCCCGGGGTTAAGGGATGATGACCCTACCCCCGACCCCGAGGGGGTGCCGGGGGTGAGGGAAATGACGTTGTACCCCGGGACCGGTGGGGGCCCCGGGGTTAAGGGATGATGACCCTACCCCCGACCCCTAGGGGGTGCCGGGGTGAGGGACATGACGATGTACCCCGGGACCGGTGGGGGCCCCGGGGTTAAGGGATGATGACCCTACCCCCGACCCCGAGGGGGTGCCGGGGGTGAGGGAAATGACGATGTACCCCGGGACCGGTGGGGACCCCGGGGTTAAGGGATGATGACCCTACCCCCGACCCCGAGGGGGTGCCGGGGGTGAGGGAAATGACGATGTACCCCGGGACCGATGGGGGCCCCGGGGTTAAGGGATGATGACCCTACCCCCGACCCCGAGGGGTGCCGGGGGTGAGGGAAATGACGATGTACCCCAGGACCGGTGGGGGCCCCGGGGTTAAGGGATGATGACCCTACCCCCGACCCCGAGGGGGTGCCGGGGGTGAGGGAAATGACGATGTACCCCGGGACCGGTGGGGGCCCCGGGGTTAAGGGATGATGACCCTACCCCCGACCCCGAGGGGGTGCCGGGGTGAGGGACATGACGATGTACCCCGGGACCGGTGGGGGCCCCGGGGTTAAGGGATGATGACCCTACCCCCGACCCCGAGGGGTGCCGGGGGTGAGGGACATGATGATGTACCCCGGGACCGGTGGGGGCCCCGGGGTTAAGGGATGATGACCCTACCCCCGACCCCGAGGGGGTGCTGGAGGTGAGGGAAATGACGATGTACCCCAGGATCGGTGGGGGCCCCGGGGTTAAGGGATGATGACCCTACCCCCGACCCCGAGGGGGTGCCGGGGTGAGGAAATGACGATGTACCCCAGGACCGGTGGGGGCCCCGGGGTTAAGGGATGATGACTCTACCCCCGACCCCGAGGGGGTGCCGGGGGTGAGGGAAATGACGATGTACCCCGGGACCGGTGGGGGCCCCGGGGTTAAGGGATGATGACCCTACCCCCGACCCCGAGGGGGTGCCGGGGTGAGGGACATGACGATGTACCCCGGGACCGGTGGGGCCCCGGGGTTAAGGGATGATGACCCTACCCCGACCCCGAGGGGGTGCCGGGGGTGAGGGAAATGACGATGTACCCCGGGACCGGTGGGGGCCCCGGGGTTAAGGGATGATGACCCTACCCCGACCCCGAGTGGGTGCCGGGGGTGAGGGACATGACGATGTACCCCGGGACCGGTGGGAGCCCCGGGGTTAAGGGATGATGACCCTACCCCCGACCCCGAGGGGGTGCCGGGGGTGAGGGAATGACGATGACTGCCGTTACCTTTCCTGACGGCGTTGGGATCAGTCATATCAATGATAATTAAATATGGCAAATGGAAAAAGTAATGTAACGAAGGCCCAGTGCACATAACTAGTTGTCAACGGAGGAGAGAAAAATATCCAAGACTTCTCGAGCAAGTTCATTATATGAATATAGCCTACCAAATCATGCAGAGTAGGCCCAGAAAACATAATTAGCAACAGTTTGTAATCTTGCTCTGGCAAACAAGTGGTGATTTACCACCCAGCAAGAGCTACTAGTACAACCCTTGCTACTTCTAATTCATGACAGAGCTTCTGAATCTAATTCCCATATCAGTACACAAATCCATGATTGAGAATGATAAAAGGCCCAAGTTGATACAGTGTCAAGCCTAGAGAGGTAGCTGATATCTCTTCATTGCTTTAAAAGCTTACCCAATTTTTGAGGAATTTTCAGGGCCCTTCATAGAAGGCCTGTGCAAACGCTTTCTCCCCTTCAAGACTCTGCATCAATGTAGTCCTAGTTTGGATTGTGCCTAGTTAACAATCCATCTGAGCCAGAAACATTTGACTAGTTGTGCTGATAGGACCAAGAAAGGAACTTTTATGTGACAGCTTGGGTTCTCACAATCCTGGCACCCTACAAGAAAGATTGGTCAGTAACTTATGCCTTATAGTCTTCCATTAACACATTTATTATCAATCAACAATACATTTCATATATCAGATGGTCTGGTGTTCTTTACCACTAGTTCCATCGAATCCGAGTTTCAGACAACATCAAGAAGGTTTCAATGCTAAATTTCAATATTCAGGGCTTCTGAGGTTAATATGCGTGGGTTGTCATACCATCTAAATTTTCCATGCATCAAGACCTTCAAGAACACGAGGACTTACAGCCAATAAATTGACATCAAAAAGTTTGTTCAAGAAAAGAAGCTACGTTATGTAGCAGAATATATTTGTTATGGGAAATTAGAAATATGGTACAAAACTACAAAGTGTTTTAAAAGAGCCCAATGCAGGTATCCTACATTCCTCGCTTTTATGTACTCAAATATGGAGAAAGAATTAAACCATATAGCGATGTCAGGTAACTCTCTTTGCTTTTGTTGTAGATACAAGACACATTTCATAAAACACATTTACTGACCAAAAAATCAACACTTGTATAACAAAGCTCTTGGTAAATATTATGCACAGGAACAAACACAACCATGTTAGATCTATCAATGGTGATGCTCCAGAATTTATATGCAGCATCATATTTGTTCTTACACCTACAACTTGTTTAAGATTTTGAGTTAAAACTGACATGATTTTGTTAAATTCATCTTAATGAAACTAAACAGATGAAATTGCTAAAATTACACCAATTACAACACCAATCAATAATTATATATAACTTTGGAAAGGAACGTAGGAACCATTGATCTGATTAAAGCACAATGAGACTTCCTACAGGAAGGAAGCAAAAAAGGAAAAATGCAAAATGTCGAAAGGTAGAATTGGTCACTAATAAAACTGTTTCATCAAGGGAGACAATATTCATACAACCGTTTGAAGAAAATTGAAATGATTTATGTATACTTGGATGGTTAATCCCAGATGGAGAATGTTTTAAGCATCCATGCAACTCATCAAGTCCCTTTCTTGATATAGAGCTAAGGCAATTCACATCAAGGTCCATCTCAAAGAAATTCTACTTTGAATCCTTAATAAAACTAAGATGATGGAAGAACTGCAATATACAGAAGAAGGATGCTGCAAGTTAAAACTTGTTAACAATGTACTAAAAAAATAACAAACATATAATAGAACTTGTGCTTGAATCTAGCCATGTTAGTTGTGCTGCAAAAAGAGTAACTGTTTGCAGAATGAATGGTGAAGAAGAAATCCTCAAGGTCAGCCATTCTGGTTGGGACATAATTGTGATTGTAAATGTTAATAGTTGAGTGCAAAAGACAGGAAAACCAAACTTTCAACTCACAAGTGGCTTAACAAGGTAATGATATTTGAAACGTTTGCAGTGATAAGAAAAAAGAGCTAATGGTTCCTTACCTGCCGAAAGCAAAAATATGTTGAGGGTGGGAAAGCATTAGTTTTTCATTACAAGCATGTACAGGCTTCTAATTCTGCACCACTCAAATGGACATACCCAAGTTTAATCGACACAGCCATTGTTTCCATCCCTTTTTTGTTGAGGAACGTTCAAGTCCATTGGCAAACTTTTGAGCTTTCTGTTCACCATTTACAAATATCTGGAAAGGACTTTATGGTATCAGTCTGTAAGAAGACATTGCACCAAGAGGAAAATATCTGTAGGATCGATAAGCAACTTATTCTAATGCTATGTTGAATTTGAGGAGAACTCTCTTTGTCACATATTTGGAATAGTTTGAAATTGAATGCAAGAACCCTCCCTTCCCCATTGCAATCACCAAGGATCATAGCAATGGGATATATAGGCAGCTGCCAGAAGAAATGATAAGACAGACCAAACAAATTTCTTTCATACATTTTAATGCAGGGATTATCAAAATAAATCTGAAGCGTACCTGAAAATTAATAATCAGTAGCCTGGGTATTTTATCAAGCATGGTTTGGAGCAGGAGATTTCTTCTTATTTCTCTAGTGAAATTGAGTGAATCACACAAGTCAAAGAGCCTCAGATGCATATTGCCACCTAATAATGTGTATGAACTTAACATAAATTCAAGTTAAGAGCAACTCGTACCTGCAATTAAATAGCTCTCTCACTGACTCTTGTGCGTTCTGTTCCGTGTCACAGCCTTCCATCTTCATGATGCGGAGGCTGGTGTTGAATGCATAGGAGCTCTTGGAGGTGAACTAGGATTTACTTCCGTTGTGGGCATACACATGACTAACGTGCTGGATCTTGGCCCAATCCAGTCCATCCTCGAGATATCTTCAGAGCTGCTGGGTGCTGGCTGTAATTTCTAGCTTCCGGAGTGTCCTAAGCCGAGGCTGCTCTTCTTTTAAAATCCAGTTCGGTAACTTGTTAAATGAGTTTTGGCCTCCGTATGAGAACACCCTGCACCATTTGTTAATTATCCTATTAAAGCCAAGTTTTAAATTAAAAGTACGTTCCAATAACATAATAACAGCGATTATAAAATAAACTCATATTCAACGACATTAATTACATGAAATAATAGAACAAAACATTGGAAATAAAGATGATAAAATGTAAGATGTAAGACTCTTGTAAATGCATTTTCGTGAAGCTAAGCGTACAAAACAGCCAAAGTTTCATGCCAATGGCAGCAGCAATCAATGATTATATTAAAAATATTTTCTTTCTTTTTTTTTTCTTTCTTTTTTTTCCTTCAGCTAGAAGGATGGCAAGATCCATCCTGTTCCATTTTACAGAAGTGAATCGAAACACAACCATATAGAATTTTCAGACAGGAATGCTCTGGAACTAGCTGATGGGTTAATGCACAAGGCAACACCCAACCTGTGGGATTGAATGACAATTTGACAAAAATAACAAGTGAGATCCATTAACCTGATTGAGAAAAATTGGAGGTGGCTGATGGGATATTTCAGATTGACATCCATGTTTCAAGCGTTCGAGAAATTCTGTGTACTTATTTGTTTTGTAGCTAAGGCAATGAATATTCAAGAAATTTGTTGTCTTCTTATTTATTTTGTAGCTAAAGCAATGAATATCCAAGTTTACGGAAAAATGTTTTGAACCTGGATAAAAGATTCATTATTGTAAAACCACAACATACAGAAGCATGTGCTGAACTAGGAAATGGTCCAATGCATGCAGTGGCCATGTATGAAACTTATATACAGAATGTGAGACTACAAATGATCAAGTAAGACGCACTGCCAATGACCATCTTTTTTTCAAAAAATGGCAAAGAAAAAATAACAAAAATCGAGCCCATTTGGTTTGATGCTTTCCTAATTATATTTATTATGAATTGGCACAAAAATGAAAAAAAAAATTATACTTTCAAAACCCACATGAAAGAAAATTGGTAGCGGAGAGAGTTGTTGTTCTCTCACCAGGGAATAAAAAATTGTATTGCAGGCAACCATGCACTGGTTTTCATTATATGCATGTTGGAGCTTCTCTTCCACGCTGCTTAAATAATGATCTTTAGGATTGACAAATTAACCAGCCATTAATGTTTTCAATTTTCCTCCACGTGAGGATGGTAGAAGCCATCGAAGTAACTTTAAACCTTTCCATGCCATCATAAAAATCTCTGCAAGAGAATAGATAGCATCAATAGATAGGAATCTAGTCTATCAAAGTTACATCATTACTAAGAAGGTGTTCATAAGCAACTTACCAGACCTATCCTGATGATACTGAGGAGAAATCTCTGTCAGAATCATTAGATAATTTAGCATATAATTCAAGGCCCATCACATTTTCATCGTGGAGGATATAGCAAGGAGGTAGCTATCAAGAAATAATTTTAAAAAAAATTAATACTAAGCAAGCATCAATTATAGATAACAATACAGTGGATTATTGCAGTACATGTGAAACATACCCAAGTATTATTGTTCAGGGGCGGCTCAACTTAATTTCTCATGCACCTTCCAAGATGGATGGTCGAAGTGCTGAACAATGGAAAATGGTTCGGAGCAGACTACTTACGTCTGCATTAGAATTCAGTAAAAGTTTGTGTCAGAAATTTTAAATGCATAAACTAAACTAAACAGAGATTAAGTTTGAGTTTGAGCAGCGTAATACCTGAAATACCCATGCCTTTGATTTTGTCTCAGGTGTCATCATCATCTTTCATATATTGTTCATCATCGTTAGGTTGGTATTGAATGAGAAGGGAGTGTTGGAGATGAACTTGGATTTGCTTCGAGTGCGTGCGTACACATACTCGATGTGTTGGATCTTGAGCCAATCTGAGCCACCCGAGAGGCATTTCCGGAGTAGCTGCTCGCTGGCAACGATTTCTAGCTTCTTCAAAGTGAGAAATTGGGGCTGCCCTTGTTCTCCTCCTGAAAACCACTGCGGAAGCGAGTCCGTGGTGAGATCTTTAAGCCTTAGGAATTGTAGTGAAGAAAGGTTTGAAATGCCACCTAGTGTTTCCAGGCTGCCGCAATTTGTTATGACCAAATTTGTCAAACAAGTGGCGTAGTGACCAAGGAAGGCAGGAAGATGCGGCAACTTTGGGCAGGCATTGAGTATCAAATCTGTCAAACGGGGAAAGATTCTAACGCCATGCTCCTCCTCACACTGCCATGTCTCCCAGTTGTGCATCTTTTCCAATTTCAGCATCGTCAACTTGGGGAACAAATCTCTTCCTCCGCCAGGATCAGCTTCGTATCCCAAAAATTCGGGTCCTATGGTTAGGATTGCGGGTGCCCCTTTATCCAAAGGTAGTCCAAACTGGGGAACTTTCCAAGAGGTGGGAGTTGTGCACATCTGTGACAATTTGTGAGAACTAACCGTCTTAGATTTGAAGGTGCGAGCCAACGCTACCATTGCTTACCATCCAACTGGGGTAATGGAGACCGAAGAAACCACCAATTTCAAGAACTCGCATAGATTGTGGTGATGGACAGAGTGCCACCTCGAAAACCTCCTCAATCCTCTTTGTCTCTTCTTCTCCATATCCAGCTTCACTTGACGTGCAGCGAAGGTATAGATCCTGGAGGTTTGCCTTATTTTGCAGTATGCTACCTTGCCTTACAGTGGCGTCGGTCCATCCCCTCTCCAATTTTTGAATTTCTAGAGACCTAAGCTGGGTCAAAGATCTCAATTCTTCCAAGGTACACCAATTATCACGAGATTGACGGTGGCCCTGATTGCCATTGTTCACCACGAATCCAAGTAAAACGTTAAGATTGTGCAGCTTCCCAACTTCTGCAGGTATAGCTTCCAATTTTGGTGCACGAAGATTGAGGCATCTTAGATTGCGTAATTTCCCGATGGCTCTAGGAAGATTACGCAGATCTGTGCAGCCATAGAGGTTCAAGAATTGCAGATTTACTAGGTTCCTTATGCTCTTTGGTAGCTCGTTTGTATCTGACAGGGAGAGATCCAAGTACCTTAGCTGTACGAGAACTCCCAATGATTCTGGTAACCTACTGATCCTTGAATCTCGAAGCATAAGGACTCTTAGATGCTTTTTTCTCTTAATCAGATCATTGACGTCATTTTCTTCCATTGCTAATCTTCTAGCATCAGAGTTCTCAAAGAGTCGTCCCATCTGGTTGTATCGACCACTACTTTGGACTTCTCCTCTGAAACTACGGCGCTTAGGCGACGCAGCTTCACTGAGGAGGAGCAACCCTGGCGTTGTTCATTTGCATCTGTCATAACAAAACACCTCGTCTTGTGTTAAGAAAAGAGCAAGAGACCGCAGTTTGTCATGCATGGTGCACGCCATTTAATCATTATATGTATGATGTGGTTGTAGAAGGTGTTGGGAATACATCCTCAATCACCCTCGGAACAAATATGCGTGCACAATCACAGAAAAATATACCGATCTACCACAATCACAGAATATGCGGAATAAAAATAAACACCACACAAAAACACCAAATTTACGTGGAAAACCCCTCCAATGTGAAAGGGAAAAACCACGGGGCAAATTCCGAGAGCACTTCACTAATCTTAATAAAAGATTACAACTTTTCTCCTAATTTCTTTTTGCCCAAAAATTAGGAAACACTTCGAACTTAAAATAATAGTTGATGTGGGTACAAGAAGGATCTCACCAACGTGTGGTTGCTCTTCCGTGCCCCCAAATCTGCTCTCAGACTCGTCCGTATCGACTCCTGAGGTTGCACAGGATTTTTCCCAAGCCTGGGCTTCTCTGGATCTCTCTCAGGCCGCACACGGCTCTCCCCCAATCTGGGATTTTTCTTCTCTCGTATCTCCCACATACGGATCTCTCTCCCCTCCTTTATTTTTGGGATTCTTTTCCCTTTTTGAAAACAGCTCCGTAACAAACTGTGATGCAGTTTGTTATCATGGGCTCCGTAACAAACTGTGAGTTTGTTATCATGGGCCGGTTCCCTCCCCACGTGGAGGGAGCACCCAACAATATCTCCCCCTCCCGACTACGTGGGGAAATCCACCAAGCCTGCTTTCTTTCTACAAGCTTCAACCTTCTTGATAGGTAATGACTTTGTCATTATATCTGACCCATTATCATCTGTATGGATCTTCTCCAACAGCAACTGCTTCTCTTCCAGGACCTGTCTGATCCAGTGATAACGCATATCAATGTGCTTCGACTTGGAGTGAAAAGTCGGATTCTTGCTCAGGTGAATAGTGCTCTGATTGTCACAATAGACCACATAAGTATCATGTCTAACACCCAGCTCCTGAAGAAATCTCTTCAGCCACAATATCTCCTTGCATCCTTCTGTCACTGCTATGTACTCGGCCTCTGTGGACGATAATGCAACACACTTCTGTAACTTGGACTGCCATGAAATTGCACCTCCTGCAAATGTAACCAAGTAACCGGATGTGGACTTCCTGGAGTCAACATCTCCTGCCATATCTGCATCTGTATATGTCTGTAACACAGGTTCTCCCTGTCCATAACAAAGACTCAAGCTAGTTGTACCTCTCAAGTACCTCATGATCCACTTGACTGCTGCCCAATGCTCCTTTCCTGGATTCGCTAGGAACCTGCTCACTAAGCCAACTGCATATGCTAAGTCTGGTCGGGTACAGACCATAGCATACATAAGACTACCCACGGCTGAGGCATAAGGGACTCTATTCATCTCCTGCTTCTCTTCCTCTGAGGCTGGGCTCTGCTCTGAACTCAGCTTGAAGTGTCCAGCTAGTGGACATGCCACTGACTTGGCATTGCTCATGCTGAATCTCTGAAGCACCTTCTCTATGTATTTCTTCTGGGACAACCATAACCTGCATGCTTGTCTATCCCTGAATACATGCATCCCCAATATTTGTTTCACTGGCCCCATATCCTTCATATCAAAAGCTTTCCCTAACTCCTTCTTCAGTGTGGCAATCTTGCTGGAGTCCTGCCCAACAATCAACATATCATCCACATATAAGAGAAGGATGATAAAATCACCTCCAGGGAACCTTCTAATGAAGACACAATGATCTGTGGTTGTTCTTTTATAACCAACCTGTACCATGAAAGCCTCAAACTTTCTGTACCACTGCCGGGGCGCCTGCTTGAGACCATACAGACTCTTTCTGAGTCTGCACACCATGTGCTCCTTGCCTTTCACCTTGAAACCTTCAGGCTGCTCCATATAGACCTCTTCCTCTAAGTCACCGTGCAAGAATGCTGTCTTCACGTCCAACTGCTCTACCTCCATGTTCATGCTAGCTGCCAATCCTAACACCGTCCTGATTGAGGTCATCTTCACTACTGGAGAAAATATCTCATCGAAATCAACTCCCTTCTTTTGTGCAAAGCCCTTCACAACTAGTCGTGCTTTATATCTAGGCTGTGAGCTTTTCTCTTCTGCCTTTACCTTGTAGACCCACTTGTTTCTGAGTACCTTTCTCCCCTTGGGCCTAGCTACCAAGTCATATGTATGATTATGCAGAAGAGAGTCCATCTCCTCCTGCATAGCTCTCTGCCACTGCTCCCGCTGCTCACTGACATGGGCCGCCTCATATGACTCTGGCTCATCTGCATCTGTCAACATGATATATTCATGCACTGAATACCGACTAGATGGTTGCCTTGCTCTCGTGGATCTCCTCACCTCTGTCGGTAGCTCCTCCTCAGGGATCTGAATCTCCTGATCTGTATCCTCAATAGGTGTAGGCTGCTGCTCATCTGCACCCTGTACTGGCTGTTTCTCTGGCTCATCTGCATGAACTGCTGGAGGACTGACAGGCTCTATATCTACTGGGCCATACATATCTGACTCAGACTGATGCTCTGCCCTCTTGATGTCTTCTATGGTTTGATCCTCATAGAATATGACATCTCTGCTCCTGACTACCTTCCTATCAACTGGGTCCCACAGCTTATAGCCAAACTGCTCATCACCAAACCCCAGAAAGATACATTGTCTTGTCTTGTCATCTAACTTTGTCCTCTCATCCTTAGGCACATGCACAAATGCCCTGCAGCCAAAAATCCTTAGATAATCATATCTGACATTCTTGCCTGTCCACACCTTCTCTGGCACCTCTCCATCTAGAGCTGATGAGGGAGATCTATTTATCAAATAACATGCTGTCTGGACTGCCTCCCCCCAAAAGCTCTTGGGCAACTTGGACTGGGAGAGCATGCACCTGACTCTCTCCACTATTGTCCTGTTCATTCTCTCAGCTACTCCATTCTCCTGTGGAGTCTTTGGCACTGTTTGCTCATGTCTGATGCCTTGTGCTCTGCAGTACTGGTGAAAGACTCCTATGTACTCTCCCCCATTGTCTGTACGAATGCATCTCAACTTCTTTCCTGTCTGCCTCTCCACAAGCCTGTGAAAAAACTCAAAAACTGCTGCCACCTGGTCCTTGGACTTTAAAACAAAAACCCACACCTTTCTGGAAGCATCATCTATAAATGTGACGAAATATGAGGCTCCTCCTAAGGTCTTCTCCCTCATGGGTCCGCACACATCTGAGTACACTTGCTCCAAAAGGCCAGTCTTCTTCTTGGAGCTACTCTGAAATGTCACCCTGTGCTGCTTACCCACCACACAGTGGGTACAATCACTGAGAACTCTGTCCTGTATCTCTGGTAAGACCCCTGCCCTGACGAGAGTTTGCAATCCCTTTCCGCCAATATGGCCTAATCTCTTGTGCCACAAATCTGCAGTATCATGCTCTGCTGCGCATACCTCTCCCCTAACCAAACTGGACTGCAACTTGTATAATGTGCATGATCTCTGTCCTTTGGTAATCACCATAGCACCTTTGATTAACTTCCATTGATCTCCCCCAAACTGGCTAACATATCCCTCTTCATCTAGCTTGCCTGCTGAGATGAGATTCATCCTGAGATCTGGAACATGTCTGACCTCTTTGAGTATCAATCTGCTGCCTTCACGGGTCTGGACCACTACTTCTCCTATCCCACATATTTTGGAAACACCATTGTTTCCCATTCGGATCACACCAAGATCACCTATCCTGTAGGATGTGAAGAACTCTCTCCTGGGTGTGGCATGATAAGAAGCTCCAGTATCCACCACCCAATCAACCTGATTTGATGTGGTGGCTAAGCACTGATCAACACATTCTGTAAATAGAATGATGTCTTCTCCTGAGGCAACTGCTGCTACCTCTCTATCTTTCTTATCTTCTGCCTTACCGCCTTCATTGTTCTTCTTCTTTAGCAGTCTACATTCACTTTTGTAGTGTCCTTTCTTATGACAATGGTAGCATTCGATTTCCTTCCTTGGTCTGGATTTGCTTCTGCCTCTGTTGTTTTCTTTTCTAGTAAACTGTCTCCCTCTGCCCTCTGTGACAAGTACATCTGTCTGTGTTTGAGACTCTCCAGTTCCCTTCCTTCTTTCCTCCTCATTGAGCAAGCTGCTAGTAGCCTGACTCATGGTGATAACTCCATCAGGGGCGGAGTTACTCAATGACACCACCAGTGTCTCCCAACTATCAGGTAGAGAACTCAACAACAGGAGTGCCTGAAGTTCATCTTCCATAAGCATCTTCATTGTGGCCAGCTGGTTCACAATGCTCTTCATCTCATTTAGGTGCTCTGCAATTGATTTTCCCGGCTTGTACTTCAGATTTACAAGCTTTCTGATTAAGTATGCTTTGTTTCCGGCAGTTTTCCTCTCATACAACCCTTCTAACTTCTTCCATAGTTCATAGGCTGAGGTTTCATTTGAAATATGATGGAATACTGTGTCATCCACCCATTGCCTGATGACACTGATTGCTTTTCTATCCATAGTAGCCCAATCTTCATCATCATATTTTTCTGGCTTCTCTCCCATCTTCTCAATCGGCTTGGCTAAATCTTTGCAATACAAGAGATCCATCATCTTTGGTTTCCAAATCAACCAATTACTGCCATTGAGACTAATCATCCTGCTAGTATTAGTGGTAGAATCCATCTGTGGCACGCTCAAATAATTTGTTCTGGGCTTGCAACCAGGCTCTGATACCACTGTTGTTGGGAATACACCCTCAATCACCCTCGGAACAAATATGCGTGCACAATCACAGAAAAATATACCGATCTACCACAATCACAGAATATGCGGAATAAAAATAAACACCACACAAAAACACCAAATTTACGTGGAAAACCCCTCCAATGTGAAAGGGAAAAACCACGGGGCAAATTCCGAGAGCACTTCACTAATCTTAATAAAAGATTACAACTTTTCTCCTAATTTCTTTTTGCCCAAAAAATTAGGAAACACTTCGAACTTAAAATAATAGTTGATGTGGGTACAAGAAGGATCTCACCAACGTGTGGTTGCTCTTCCGTGCCCCCAAATCTGCTCTCAGACTCGTCCGTATCGACTCCTGAGGTTGCACAGGATTTTTCCCAAGCCTGGGCTTCTCTGGATCTCTCTCAGGCCGCACACGGCTCTCACCCAATCTGGGATTTTTCTTCTCTCGTATATCCCTCATACGGATCTCTCTCCCCCTCCTTTATTTTTGGGATTCTTTTCCCTTTTTGAAAACAGCTCCGTAACAAACTGTGATGCAGTTTGTTATCATGGGCTCCGTAACAAACTCTGATTCTGTTTGTTATCATGGGCCGGTTCCCTCTCCACGTGGAGGGAGCACCCAACAGAAGGCTTCTCTGAACCAACTCCCTGAAATATCCTTCACCTATCTCTTTCGCCATGGTATCTCCTTGGGCTCTGACAAATCCTTCCGAGATCCAATGTTGAACAACCTGATATCTCCTGACTAGAGAGTCCTCAGGGAATAGAGAGCAGTAAAGAAAGCACTGCTTCAGATGGGATGGTAGATCCTCATAGCTCAGGTACAAGGCCCCTTCCACCCCTTCAGGAAGGTTGCTCAAAGACCAAGCTGAGCTTTTCAGGACTTCCTCCCATCTAGTCTTGTCCTTCATGCACAGAACCCCTCCAACAGTCTTAATGGCAAGCGGGAGACCGCCACATTTCTCAACCATCTGCTTCCCAATTTCCACTACATTCTCCATTTCTTCCTCCTCACCACCTAACTCCACGTTCTTACAAAGCAATTCCCAGCCTTCTTCGGGAGACATCAGTTCCACCGGATGGATAGGCGCTGCGTTCATCCCTCTGGCGACAGCTTCATTCCTCGTTGTGACCAATATTCTACTGCCACTCGCACCACTTTGCAAGGGATTTCTTAGCAAATCAGTCCATACTTGTGCGCTCCATACATCATCCAAGATAATCAAGAATTTCTTATCTCTAATAGCACTTTCAAGATTGGGCTCGAGATGAGTTCTACTATAAGTCTCATGGAAATCAACCTTTAAGCTATTAAGGATATCTCTTAGTAGACGAATATCTGTAAATTCCTTTGAGACACAAACCCACGCCCTCAAAGCGAAACTGGCTTTTATCTCTTCATCATTATATGATTTGGGCTAGGGAGGTCTTGCCTATTCCCCCAATCCCCGTAATAGCAAGTACTTGAATGTCTCTTTGAGTTTCCTTGGTTAACATACGCACAAGTTTTCTTGTATCCTCAACAATCTTCTTTCCAACAATATCAGACTCAACCAAAGGAGATGTTATACGACTTATTCCATAGGAAGTAGTAATTGATGAAGTGGATGATGATGGTAAGTGGAATTGTTCTTTTTCTTTATTCATATCCTCTAGCCTATGATTGATACTTTTAATTCTTTTACCAATACTGTGGCGAATTGGTAACTGAGCAAAGCAAGAACAAAGCAAGGGAAGGTTTGGGCATACCAGCAATGTTTTTGTTGATATTCATCGATGGTATCATCTGCATCATACATGACATCCTTTAGTCGGGCCACCCAATGTTGAAGAACAGGGTCATGAATCATCTGCTTCTCTGCAACCCTAAGGACTCCCTTAATCAAGCTTGTTTTGTCAGATAGTTTTTGAAGTTCTCCTCTCACCTCTAACAGCATCGTGAATTCATTCATAATCAAGGTAGCCAACCTCTCAGCAAACATCTCTACGAACGTTTCAAGAGCCATTGCTACCCTGTTTTCTAGTCTCTCAAGGAAGAAGTGAAGTTTTAGCACGGAAGGCCATGTAATGAAAACTTTGTGGGAGGTCACAATTCCTTTCGAAGCATGTATATCCTTCTTTTGACGATTGGCATATGTGCTTTCTTCTCGTAAAGTAACTGCGTTACTTAAGATGAAGGCAGTAGGAGCAGAGAAATAAAAGCAAGCCAAGAGTTGTGGTATCTGGGAGCACATCCCACATATCTTCATAACGGTGGTGAGCATTTTAAAGATTTTCATTTTGTTCTTTCCCAACAGAATCTCTTTCGTTATGAGTTGGAGTTATCTTTTAACATCGTTTGCCATAAAAAGCAGCCCAAGCTGTCGTTTACCGTTTGCTTCGTGGAGAAGTCATGCTGCACGCATCTATATTTGCTTCCTTAATTTTTTTTTTAAAAAATAATTTATGTGCACAAATATAATTTGTATGAATTGAATATTATAATGAAATTATCTATATTTATGTTAAAAAATATTATTTAAATTAAAACGAAATTTTATTTTAGAATTAGTATTTTAATTATATTATGAATTCTATTCTTATGTAATTATTGATTGACTTAATTATGCTAAATTACAAATGGTATGAGCATGTTTTTTGATAATTAGCCTCGTTAGATTAGTCCTTCATGGTTAGAAACATGATATGAGATTTTATCCCATCATGAACTAAAAATGTAACCCGAGGTTATTGCTTTATCTTGTGTTAAAAGCATAACACCCTACTTAGAAGGCTAGTTACATGAATTAATTACAAAAATTGAGGACCTTATTTATTTTAAGAGACTAAGCATGAAAGAATATGCCAAGTCACACATGTGATTATAATTGAAGCATAATGAGGCGCCTAAACTATAAATTATATGGCATTGCAAATAATTCAAGAAAAAGCCAACACCAAATATGTTTAGAAATTTCAATAGAGCCATCGACAATTTGCAATAACTATTTTGTTTTTCATAAAATGTGCTGAACTTTCAAAAGAAATTAAGAAAAATGACAACTTTCATCACCACCAAAAGTTGCATTGTTTTGTTATATTTTGGTCAAATGCAAGATATGCTTCTGTTTCATTATAATGGATCACAGTAACCTCATGATGGGTGCCTTATAGTTTAAATGTAATGCAATGCATCAACTTTAGATAATATCAAGACAAGCATCAATGTTGTACTAACATCTTATCATGCATAAGGTCTTGACCTTGCAATGATCAAAAGGAATGGGATTCACTGGGATTTCTTTGATTGTCTAGCTTTAGTACCCTCGTGAAAAAAATAAAAAAGAAAATGCAAAGTTAAATATGGGGGCACAGTCACTGAAGCATTTAGAATAGAATATACATATTTCAATGGTATACATTATAATTTAGCTGCCATCATGGAAGACTTTTGCTTTGCATTACTAGTAGAGGTGATATTGAGATAGGTCTGAATTTAGATTCAATAATAAAAATATGTACTACATTTGGATCGGATACATATTGGATTTAGATACCCATCAAGCACCAAATATTATCTTCTGAACAGTTGGTCAAGCTAGATCTTATAAGTTGTGACTTACTTTATTAATGATAATGTATAATACATGCTACAAAAGTTATATTCTGATTCATAAACAACTATCACTGGTCTCTCACACACCCCATAGCACAAAAAAAGAAGGTAATTTAATTATTCTAGTTTAAGTAACATTACCTAGATCTAATCCAAAAGTTTCAATGATTTGATTTCATACGCAGTCTATTTATCATCATGTTCAAGTTTGAACCAAATTGAGATCAATTGTCCCAATAGGTTTCCAAGTTGTAAGTATAGCCCTAATTATTAGAGAAGATAATTTGCTATTTTCATTATTTTATTTACTATTTATATAATGTTTCAAGCCTACCTACTGATCTAATTAACCTGTTAATAAACTGGACCCACGATCCTTAAAAAACTCAAGTATAAGTTAATTGTTAATAGATGAATTTAATTTATAACTCTTAAAATTATTTTTTTTCATTCAATGTGAGAATATTCATACATGAGGTCCAAATATCTTAATCACTATGGTGACAATTTTTAAACAAGAGTGCATTGGTTATTTTTTTTTGCATTTGTTTCTTCTCAGCAAAGAATTCGCTACACTACGATTATTTTTCAAGAAAATTACAATGAATCTCCTCTCAAATTTAATTAATTTATAAATAATAAAAAATTTAAAGATTTCAAAATTTTCATTTTAGTACACAGGCTAATGGAACCGTTAAGCTATTGAGCAAAAAATAAATTTACTCTTATAAAATAGTGTCAGTTATACTTTGATTTAGACTTCAAAGTCTAGTTTGAAGAATAATTTAGGTACTATTTGTTGATGCCAAGTCACCTTCTTCAAGCGCCAGGAAAAAACGGACGTCCTCCTTGCTGGACTTCCTGCAAGAAAAGTCTATGGAGACCGGATGCTCCGGTGGGGATCCTCCGACGCTCAAATTAGTCACTTGGGGATAGACTAGAACTCGCTAGCCGAAGAGGCTAAAGAGTTAAGGTTTTTACTAAGAAGAAGACTGGAAAAACTCAGTTTTCGAGAGAGACACTTACAGTGAGAGGTTGGTCTTTTATACTTGCTCAGAGACCCACCTTTCCGTCCCGAAAGATCGCTGATTTCGGGGAGCCTCGTGTGATAACGGACAAAAAGGTGAGGCTCGACATTGATGGGTCGTACCATCACCGTGCGCGCCGGAGGCATCCTACGTTACCTGTCAGTATGGCTTCACAGGTATCTGGCAGCTACGGTCGCATTTGGTGCGCGCCGTTGCTTGACATGACCGCGCACAATTGCAAGTGGTAGTGAATTGTACTCCGTAACGGGGGATGGTCATGCACAGTGACACATGCAATGCACCATACACCGCTATGAGGTATGGTCGCTAGCAGCCCGGGCACACAGCGGGCCACATGGGCACGCCAGGTGGCCCAAAGTTATCGTTTGGTTCGAAGGCCGGTTCACGTACTGAGCGTTGCTCCCATGCCCTGAGATCGGAGGGGGTCTCGGGGGTGACATGATGGTTGTGCACCCCGAGACCGGAGGGGGGTCTTGGGGTTGAGATGCAGTGACCTCACCCCGAGACTGGAGGGGGTCTCGGGGTGAGATAATGCTTATGCACCCCGAGACTGGAGGGGGGTCTCAGGGTTGAGATGCAGTGACCTCACCCCGAGATCGGAGGGGATCTCGGGGTGAAATGATGCTTGTGCACTCCGAGACCGAAGGGGGGTCTCGGGGTTGAGATGTGGTGACCTCACCCCGAGACCGGAGGGGGTCTCGGGGGTGAGATGATGCTTGTGCACCCCGAGACCGGAGGGGGGTCTCGGGGGTGAGAGGATGCTTGTGTACCCGAGACCAAAGGGGGGTCTCAGGGTTGAGATGCTGTGACCTCACCCCGAGACCGGAGGGGGGTCTCGGGGGTGAGATGATACTTGTGCACCCCGAGACTAGAGGGGGGTCTCGGGGTTGAGATGCGGTGACCTCACCCCGAGACCAGAGGGGGTCTCGGGGTGAGATGATGCTTGTGCACCCCGAGATCGGAGGAGGGTCTCGGGGTTGAGATGCGGTGACCTCACCCCAAGACCGGAGGGGGGTCTCGGGGGGAGATGATGCTTGTGCACCCCGAGACCAGAGGGGGATGTCGGGGTTGAGATGTGGTGACCTCACCCTGAGACCGGAGGGGGTCTCGGGGGTGAGATGATGCTTGTGCACCCCAAGACCGAAGGGGTCTCAGGGTTGAGATGTTCGGGGTCTTACCGGATGTTCGGCAGAGCTAAAGTTTGAATGACCCCTTGGAGAAGGAGTCCTCTAGGCTAATGCTTGGCAAAACCAACACTGATGTCGGATAAGGAGGAGGTTCCGGGGCTAGGGGGGACTTCTGTTAGCTGCCGCTACCATTTATTCTAACGGCGCTGGATCAGCCACATCACCCCGAGATCGGAGGGGGGTCTCGGGGTTGAGATGTGGTGACCTCACCCCGAGACCGGAGGGGGTCTCGGGGGTGAGATGATGCTTGTGCACCCCAAGACTGGAGAGGGTATCGGGGTTGAGATGTTCAAGGTCTTACAGGATGTTCGGCTGAGCTAAGAGTTGAATGACCCCTTGGAGATGGAGTCCTCTAGGCGAACGCTTGGCGAAACTAACACTGATGTAGGATAAGGAGGAGGATCCAGGGCTAGGGGGGACGTCCGTTAGCTGCCGCTACCATTTATTCTAACGGTGTTAGATCAGCCACATCAGGTGCCCCCTCACCCCTAAGGCAAAGCGGGCCCCATTGGCAAGGCGAAAGGGGTGCTACCTCCTACGTGGCTGATCCCCGTCTGCATCTGTATACAGATGGCATGGGAAATGTGAAAAGGCGGCCTCTTTCATCCACTCAGCCTGCCACGATCGTCCTCGAGGCGAGATTAACTCTTCAAAGTCTACGTGGAAAGCCGCATCATCATTACCTCTCACAGTGGCAACGTTAGCAAAGTCCCATCATTGGCCAGAAGCGTATCGTATCACGCGCTGGGCAACCCCCGAGGTGAGCCAGCCTATGGTGGGGATCCATGTGCTGATGAGATATGGCGGGACAATTTGAAACCAAATAAAACTCGAACGGAGGGTTGAATCTGGCCACACCACTGCTGCCATCGTCGTCTTCCTCTGAGCCTCTGCGTTTTGGTCTCCCCTGCAACCCGAGAACCTGCGCTTAGCTTTTCCTTCCTTCAGGTAAGTTTTTTGTCTCTTCTAGACTCCTCCATTCCTTCTTTTATCCATGAGTTCCCCGTCTCGGACCTCGAAGGACGATTCGGAGAATCGTTTTCCCTCTTAGAGGCACTGCGCCTCTCCTGTTCCTTCCCCCTCTCCCTCACTTGAGTGGTCCACCGATTCGGAGGACTGCGTCCCTCTGGCCTAGCGGCAGGTCACTGATAGGGCTCCATCGAGGAGACACCGGTCAGAGGCTGGCACCTCCTCGAGGGTGGAGGAGTCCCTGGGGGGGACAGCCTCCACGGTAACAGGCCATGATTTGATGAAAATCCGGGCCCGTTATCAGATTTCTCAGGATTTGGGCTTTTCCTACCGACTCCTGATGATAGAGTCATCTCCTCCCAACCCGGCCGAGTGGCCATTTACGAGATTTGCTTGAGGGCAGGCCTCCGCCCACCCTTTGCTCCCTTTTTCATCAATCTCCTTGAATACTATTCCTTGACTCCTTCCCAGCTGGTCCCAAACTCCTGTCAGGTCATTAGTGCCTTTGTCGTTCTCTATCATAGCCTTGGTATCACCCCCCGAATCTCCCTCTTTCAGTCCTTTTATATCCTTCGGTCCCAGAAGGGTTGGTGGCTGTTCCAGCCCCGACCCAACCGGGTCCTCAAGCTTCTCCTTCCTTCTTCGATCAAGGGATGGAAATCTCGGTTCTTCTTTGCCAGCTTAGACCAAGTCAAGCCCCGGTGGGGAGACCCCGACCTTCGAGGCAATGCCAACTCCGCCGTCCATCCTGGAGACAGGGAAGTGTTGGGTCAGTTGTTGGCTGCCGAGATCCCTCGATACACCCTGCTCCTGACAGAAGATAACCTCCAGTTGGCGGGTCTTATCTCCCACCGGGATAAGCCATCTCCATACTTAGCCAAAGTTTTGCTTGGTTTTAATTTTTTTTTTTGTCTGACCTTGACCGATATCATACAACCATGAAGATCTCAACCCAAAGACTCCTGAAGGCCGTCGCCAAGAAGAGGGCCCAGAAGGGCCAAGTAAATGCCAATGAGCCCCACCCCCAAAACGCCCGACAGCTCGGGTTCCCGAACCACCAGCATCGCAAGACCCCTCGGTCACTCCGAAGATCGACCTCATAGCCGACACCCCGCCAGAGAGGGCGGTGACCGAGGGGGTATCAATGGAGGAGCCATCTGCGGAGGAGCCGACAGTGGTAGAGGAGCCCAGAGTAGTGGAGGAGCTCCTTGCTCCTAGTGAACCGACTCTCCCCGAGGTAGTCAGGACCTGGGGCGAGGGGCCATCAGGGACAGCAAGCCCACCCCCTGAGAGGACGCCGAGGAGTAGCTCGCATGCCGAGTCGAAGAATGCTGAGGCAGCCAAACGGAGCAGGGCCAGACCAGGGCTGCCCTGGGACTCCATCCTGAACGATGAGCATTGGGCAGAGCGGGTCCTCTCTCCAATCTTCATGCCCGAGGTCCTGGAAGAGCTTAGCCACCTGAAGGCAGGTATGTTCTTCCGGGAGTCCTACGCGGCCCTCGTCAGAGTAAGTGGTCCTGCCACCCTTTGCTTCTATATTTCCCCCTTTTCTCCTTTTTTTTTACTCAGAGCTTGCATGCAGCTTGCGCACTGCCTAAGGGCTGCGAGGGAGGTGATTCATGGTGGGAAGGCCCTTCTGCGCGAGCACAGAAGGAGGCCGAAGAGGCCCGGCAGCGCACGGAGGTGGCTGAGGGGGCCCTAGAGTCGACCAAACCGCTCGGGCCGATGAAATAAGGGCTGCTGAGAGCCAAAGGGAGACCGAGGCCAACCGTCTGCGGGCGGCACTCCACCAGATGATGGAAGCTGAAAGCGCCGTGATAGCCAGAGACCTGCACATCTCTGAGCTGACCCTGGCCATCCAAGAAATTGAGGGTTGGGTGGCCGCGGCTGAGAAGAGAGTAGGGTCGGCTAAGGATAAGGCAAGGACAGCGGAGGAGAAGGCAACGGCAGTGGAGGAAAAGGCAATGGCAGCAGAGGAAAAGGCAAGGACAGCGGAGGAGAAGGCAAACCAAGCCGAGGAGGAGGTGAGCCGTGCCCAAGAGGCCGAGAGGGCTGCAGCGGCAGCCCTCGCCGTGGAGGAAGGAATTCGGGCCGTTGAGGTGGAAGCCGCTGTCGTGGCCAGGACCGCCGGAATCATGAAAGAATACAAAGCGTCCGAGCGCTTTGCAGATGACCTGGTGGAAGCCTCGACGGCGGTGTTTCTTCAAGGGTTCCAGCACGGGAAGGAAAAAGTTGCTCGGGACTTGAGCTTTCCTCAAGCCCTGGAAGTCGAACCAGATCACCTCTCGGATTTGGCCCCCTCCGGATGATGAGCCCGCGCCGGCTGAATCGTGAGCCTCCATCTGTATTTTATTTTTGCAAGTTCGACTATGTCGGCGTTTTGTAATCACTTTAAATTAATGAAATATATTTTTCCTCCAAGATAAATTATCTATATGCGACACTTATCCCAAATTCATTGGTTAATGACGCGCAACCTCTCGGTCCTATTAGTGCCAAGGGATAACCCTCAATTCATGCGTAAATTACTCCATCTTAGACATTTAGGACCGAACCTCGGGGCCAGGAAGGATAGGCTTCCTGGGGTTGAGGCACCGAACTTTGGAGGTTGAAGTAGGCAGGTTCCTAAGGACTGATGGCACACCGATCTACCTGGGGTATGGCGGGCCTTGTGCCTGGCTGGCACATGGCTTTAGGTGCCGACGGGAGTCGGGCTTTGTGCCTGGCTAGCCCAGGCTTTAGGTGCCGATGGGTGTCGGGTTTTATGCCTAGCTGGTCCAGGGCTTTAGGTGCCGACGGGGGTCGGGCTTTATACCTAGCTGGTCTAGGGCTTTAGGTGCCGACGGGTGTTGGGCTTTATGCCTGGCTGGTCCAGAGCTTTAGGTGCCGATGGATGTCATGCTTTATGCCTGGCTGGTCCAGGGCTTTAGGTACCGACGGGTGTCTTATGCCTGGCTGGTCCAGGGCTTTAGGTGCCGACAGGGGTCGGGCTTTATGCCTGGCTGGTCTAGGGCTTTAAGTGCCGATGGAGGTCGGGCTTTATGCCTGGCTAGTCCAGGGCTTTAGGTGCCGATGGGTGTCGGGCTTTATGCCTGGCTAGTCCAGGGCTTTAAGTACCGACGGGGGTTGGGCTTTATGCCTGGCTGGTCCAGGGCTTTAGGTGCCAACGGGTGTTGGGCTTTATGCATGGCTGGTCCAGGGATTTAGGTACCAACAGGGGTCGGGCTTTATGCCTGGATGGTCCAGGGCTTTAGGTGTCAACGGGTGTCGGGCTTTATGCCTGGCTAGTCTAGGGCTTTAGGTGCCGACGGGTGTCGGGCTTTATGCCTGGCTGGTTCAGGGCTTTAGGTGCTGACGGGTGTCTGGCTTTATGCCTGGCTGGTCCAGGGCTTTAGGTGCCGACGGAGGTTGGGTTTATGCCTGGCTGATCAAGGGCTTTAGGTGCCGATGGGTGTCGGGCTTTATGCTTGGCTGGTCCAGGGCTTTAGGTGCTGACGGGGGTCGGGCTTTATGCCTGGCTGATCCAGGCCTTTAGGTGTCGACGGGGGTTGGGCTTTATGCCTGGCTGGTCCAGGGCTTTAGGTTCCAACGGGTGTCGGGCTTTATGCCTGGCTGGTCCAGGGCTTTAGGTGCCGACGGGTGTCGGGCTTTATGCCTGGCTGGTCCAGGGCTTTAGGTGACGACGGGTGTCGGGCTTTATGCCTGGTTGGTCGAGGACTTTAGGTGCCAATGGGGGTCGGGCTTTATGCCTGGCTGGTCCAGGGCTTTAGGTACCAACGGGTGTCGGGCTTTATTCCTGGCTGGTCCAGGGCTTTAGGTGCCGATGGGGATTGGGCTTTATGCCTGGCTGGTCTAGGGCTTTAGGTGCTGACAGGTGTCGGGCTTTATGCCTGGTTGGTCCAGGGCTTTAGGTGCCGACGGGTGTCGGGCTTTATGCCTGGCTGGTCCAGGGCTTTAGGTGCCGATGGGGGTTGGGCTTTATGCCTGACTTGTCTAGGGCTTTAGGTGCCGACGGGGGTCGAGCTTTGTGCCTGGCTGGTCCAGGGCTTTAGGTGCCGATGGGGTCGGGCTTTATGCCTGGCTAGTCCAGGGCTTTAGGTGCCAACGGGTGTCGGGCTTTATGCCTGGCTGGTCCAGGGCTTTAGGTGCCGATGGGTGTCGAGCTTTATGCCTGGCTGGTCCAGGGCTTTAGGTGCCGATGGGGTTCGGGCTTTATGCCTGGCTGGTCCAGGGCTTCAGGCAAAAGAACTCAGGAGCTAAAATTGAAAATTGTTAATATTGAATGAGGGGCGAAGGCCCAAAAGAATACAGGCACAATATTTAATGTGAGAGGAGAAATGCGCTACTGATAATACTGACGAAGGTTGTCTGCATTCCATGTCCGAGGAAGTGGCTTCCCATCAAGCTCTTCAATCTTGTAAGCTCCGTGACGGAGTGTCTCGGCGATCCGATAGGGTCCTTCCCAATTCGGGGCTAGCTTGCCCCCCTTCGTCGGCTTTGAGACTTTAGCCCGTCGAAGGACCAGGTCTCCCGGCAAGAAAGTCTTGGGATGTACGCAGGTGTTGTAGTATCTGGCAGCTCGTTATCGATAGACCTTCATCCGCAACCATGATCGGTCCCGCACCTCCTCCACCAGGTCAAGGTTGGCCCGCAGCCGGTCCGAGTTATCTTTCTCATCATACGACTCCACCCGAGGACTCGGGGAGCCTATCTCCACTGGGATAACAGCTTCGGACCCAAAAACCAGGCTTAACGGAGTCTCTCCGGTAGGGGCTCGTGGCATTGCATGATAGGCCCATAGAACATTGTGAAGCTCCTCCACCCATCGCCCTTTGCAATCATCCAGCCGGGTTCTCAATCCTTGGAGGATGATGTGATTGGTCACTTCAGCCACGCCATTAGTCTGGGGGTGTCCGACGGAAGTGAACCTCTGGTGGATGCCAAGTTCGGTGTAGAACTCCCAAAAAGGCGCGTTATCAAACCGCCGACCGTTGTCGGTGACTAAGGTATGGGGTAGCCCAAACCGACATATGATGGACTTCCAAAAGAAGGATCTCACCTTGTTTTCAGTAATTTTAGCAAGGGCTTCGGCTTCAATCCACTTGGTGAAGTGATCAACGGCCACCAGGAGGAACTTGCGCTGTCCGAAGGCCGGAGGGAATGGTCCCAAGATATCCATACCCCATTGAGCGAATGGCCAAGGTGCCACCAAAGGGGTCAGTTGAGACGCCGGCTGTCGCTGAATTTTGATGTGGCGCTGGCAGCTATCACATTCTTGACTAGCTCGTCCTTGTCTTCCTTCATGGTCAGCCAGTAATATCCCTATCGTAAGGCCTTGTAAGCTAGGGCTCTGCCCCCCAGATGACTTCCACAAATGCCTTCGTAGATCTCCTGCAAGATGTAATCTGCTTCAGCTGGCCCTACACACTTGAGGACCAGGTATGAAAATGACCTTCGATAGAGCCTCTCGTCCATTATCAGGAATGTTGACCCAATTATTGATTTTGATGATTAATAAAGGAATTGAGTATATTTACTTGATTACTAATAGATTTGATAAGTGTTTCATGACTTAAAAATATTTGATCAATATAAAGGTATAAACGTGTTTTGAATCAATTGCAAATCATAAGTTTCAAAGTTTCAGAACCTGGAGTCGACACCTAGAAATGCTGGAGCCGACCCCTTGGTCAGTCAAATATTCTTTTGATTTTTGATACGGACTGGAGCCGACACCTAGAGTTTCGGAGCCGACACCCAGAGTTTCGGAGTCAACACTTACAGTGTCTGAAGCCGACTCCAATGCGGGGATAGAATGCTTGTTTTTTTAGCATCTTGGAGCCGACACACACAGTCTTTTGGAGCCGACACCTAACTTTTTCGGAGCCGACTCCTTGATGAACTCAGAACTTTCTATTTTTGGATAAACAACTTGGAGCCGACACCTGAAAAGTTGGAGCCGACTCCATCCTATCTGGGATGAAATTTTAAAATGCCAGATCAGCTCTAACAGTAATATTTTCTTTTTATCTAACTTCTAACGGATATATTTTGTTTCCAGGTACACTCCAACGGCTAGTTTCTTCCCAAAAATAGATTGAAGAAAATCTATAAATAGGAAGAACGCCCGTTTGAAAAAGAATAACGAAAGGAAAAATAGAAAATAGAGAGAATATTCAAGTCAAAAATCTAAGAAGTCTTGAGCCTGAAATCCACGAGAAAAGTATTCAAAATCAAATCCTTCCACTCCAAAAAGCTCAAAGAGGAATCCAAGGCATTCAAACTTGAAAAATCGGAGGATTCTCAAAAAGAAAGAAGAAGCTCTATTCTTAAAGATTTTCTAACTTCTCGTCTACTACATCTGCAACGAATCAAAGCTGAGGCCTGATTCAACATCTCCAAAGAGAAGAGGAAAAGAAGAAAAGAAGAAAAGCTCAATTTCAATCTACTTCAAACAGGCTTTTCTAACCCTATTCATTTATTTTGAATATTTGTTCATTTGAGGAGCTTTGTATTATTAAAAAATACTATTCATTCTTGTTTGTGCTAGTTCTATCAAGAGGATTGAACTAGTGGAGGTTGTATACCTCGGATCAAGCTAGATTAGCTTGAGTTTAGGGTTTTGTGCTGGTGAGCCCGGAAAACTGGCTGGGTTCATTATGATCCCTGGGAAACAACAAGTTCTGAGTTGTGATCTTGGAAAACAACTCGACTGTAATCAAGAGGATTATAGTGTGGACCCAAGTGAGTCTTGGGAGTGGACATAGGTGTTGGATACACCGAACCACTATAAAATCTTTGTGTTTGCCGTGCTTCGATTATCTCTATCTCTATCTCCTTGTTTGTGCTTCATATTCATATTGCATTTAATTTCATCTATCACAAAGCCAATAGTTTTTAAAGGGTTAAATTTTTTAAAGAACCCAATTCACCCCCCCCCCTCTTGGGTTGCCATCTGGGCCAACAATTGGTATCAGAGCTAGTGCTCATTGTTTATTTGATCACACGATCAAGAGCAAAAGATCCAAATGGCAGTTCAAGTTGGATCTTCATTTGCCGAAGGTCATTCTACAAATAGACCTCCCTTGTTTAATGGTTCCAACTATTCATATTGGAAAGCAAGAATAAGGATATTCATTCAAGCTTCTGATTATGAATTGTGGAGTGTTATAATTAATGGACCTAGCACACCCACACACATTGTTGATGGCTCTATTGTTCCTAAGCCCGAAAGGGATTGGAATGATAATGATAGGAAAATGGCTCAGCTCAATGCTAAGGCCATGAATGTCTTATATTGTTCCTTAGATGCAAACGAATTTAATCATATATCTACATGTAATTCTGCAAAAGAGATATGGGATATATTAGAAGTTACCCATGAGGGTACAAACCAAGTTAAAGAATCTAAGATAAATATTCTTGTTTATAAATATGAATTATTTAGCATGGAGCAAACTGAAACTATAGCATGCATGTACACTAGATTCACCGATATTGTGAATGGTTTGAAAGTCTAGGCAAGACCTATACTAACTCTGAACTTGTTCGCAAAATTCTTAGGTCACTACTAAGGACTTAGGAAGCAAAAGTGACAGCAATCCAAGAAGCTAAGGACCTCAACACTTTACCCTTGGAGGAGCTACTTAGATCTCTAATGACCCATGAGCTAACCATGAAGCAGCACATAGAGGAAGATGTTAAGAAAAAAGACTATAGCTCTTAAGGCTGCAGAAAGTAAGGAGAGCTACAGTATAATGATGATGATGATGATGATGATGAGACAGCTCTTCTAGCTAGGAAGTTCAAAAAATTCATGAGAAGAAAAAGACCCTTCCATAAGAAGAAATCAGGAATTAAAATGGAAGGAGAAAAAAAAAAAGAAAAGGACAAGGACAAAGAGAAAGACCCCTTGATATGCTATGAGTGTAAAAAACTGGGGCACTTCAGATACGATTGTCCTCAATTGAAGAAGACTTACAAGAAGAAGAAGAAAGCATATATTGCAACCTGGAGTGACAGCGATGAATCCTCTTCAGAGGAAGAACAAAAAGAAGTTGCAAACATTTGCTTTATGGCAAACGACGACGACGAGGTAAGTTCCGAAAACCCTAGTGATGAGTTTGCATTTGATGAATTATTTGAAGCCTTTAATGAACTAGTAGATGATTTTAAAGTTTTGAAAAAGAAATATAAATCTTTGAAAATGATAATTCAATTCTAAGTAAAGAAAAAGATAATCTTACTAATGAGACTAAGATGCTGAAATCTGAAAAAGAAAATTTGATAAAAGAAAAAGAATCAATTTCCAACGAAAATGATAAATTAAAGAAGGAAGTTTATAAATATAAGAATATTGTTGATAAATTTACTTATAGTTCTGAAAAACTTAATTTATTATTGATTAATCAAAGAGCTATATTTGATAAGGCTGGGTTAGGATATAGACCTAACATAAAATAAAAATTTGTCAAAAACTTTTTTAGAAAAGAACAAAATAGAGATAATATTACATGTCATTATTGTAACAAGAAAGGCCATAAATCTATGAATGTGATGCAAGAAAAAGTAACAAAAAATTAAGTAGCAAAAGCAAGAAAATTTGGGTTCCCAAAGGAACGATATTTTATGCTACTAACCATGCATGAAGGACCCAAGAAGGCTTGGGTACCTAAATATAAGACTTAATTATTTTTGCAGGAGTGTCTTGCGGCCAAAAGATCAAAGCGAAAGTGATATCTCGATAGTGGCTGCTCAGGACATATGAAAGGGTGACAAGGATCAATTCATCACCCTTGAGAGCAAAAGAGGAGTTGTTACGTTTGGTGACAATGGAAAAGGCCAAATCATGGGGTTTGGTAATATTCAAATAACTTCCTCCACATATATTGAAAATGTTTTATATGTCATTGGTTTTAAAACATAATCTTATAAGTATTAGCTAATTATGTGATAAAGGTTTAAAGTATCATTTGAAGCATCTGCCTGCACCGTTTCTAATCCCATTGATAATAGTATTATTTTTGTTGGAAATAGAAATGGCAATGTGTACTTGATTGATTTAGACAATTTGTCTACTAGTAACATTGCTTAGTTGCTAATAATGCTAATATGAATGAGATTGGTTGGTTATGGCATCGTAGATTAGGTCATGCAAGCACACACCTAATTTTAAAATTAATAAGAATGGATTTAGTAAAAGGACTTCTACAACTAGACTTTGAAAATAACAAAATTTGTGATGCATGTCAATTTGGAAAACAAACTAGAAATTCTTTTAAAACCAAAAATATTGTTTCCACTTCTAGGCCACTTGAACTACTTCACATGGATCTTTTTGGACCTACTAGAACCACAAGTCTAGGAGGAAAGAAATATGGTCTTGTGATTGTAGATGATTATTCTAGATACACTTGGGTACTATTTTTAGCTCATAAGGATGAGACCTTTCCATTATTTTTGAAATTCTTCAAGAAGGTCACAAATGAGAAAAACAATACCATAGTGTCTCTAAGAAGTGATCATAGCATTGAATTTGAAAATCATTTATTTGAAAACTTTTACATAGAAAATGATATTCATCATAATTTTTCTGCACCCAGAACACCACAACAAAATGGAGTAGTTGAAAGAAAAAATAGAACTTTAGAAGACATGACCCATACCATGCTATGTGAAAGCAACTTACCAAAATACTTTTGGGCAGAAGCTATAAACACGGCATGTTACATTCTTAATAGAGCTTTAATTAGGCCAATCATTAAGAAAATTCCTTATAAACTATGGAATAATAGAAAACCAAACATAAGTTACTTTCATGCATTTGGTTGTAAATGTTTCATTCATAATAATGGTAAAGATAATATAGGAAAATTTGATGCAAAATCTGACGAAGGCATTTTCTTAGGATATTCAACATCTAGTAAAGCCTATAGAGTATTTAACAAGAGAAACTTAATTGTAGAAGAATCTATTCATATAATCTTTGATGAATCTTTAGCATCGAGTTCCAGAAAGATTGATGATGAGGAAGATACAAACATTTTAGAAAGAGACATTAAAAATTGAATATAGATGTATCTTCGGATCATGAACAAGAAGCTAAAGATAATGATTCTCCTAGTGTTGATGTTGTTAATGCAAATCATAATGATATAGATCTTCCTAGAGACTGGAGATATACCTATGGTCATCCAAAAGAATTAATTATAGGTGATCATCTCAAGGAGTAAGAACTAGATCATCAATGAGAAACATCAATAATCATCTTGCATTTGTATCTCAAATTGAACCTAAAACTATTGAAGAAGCAGAAAAAGATAATAATTGGATGTTAGCTATGCAAGAAGAATTAAATCAATTTACTAGAAATAATGTTTGGACTCTTGTAGATAGACCTAAAGATCATTCTGTTATAGGATCAAAATGGGTATTTAGAAATAAATTAGACGAAAATGGCATAGTAATTAGAAACAAAGCTAGATTAGTTGCAAAAGGATATAATCAAGAAGAAGAAATTGATTTTGATGAAACTTTTGCATGTAGCTAGACTAGAAGCAATTAGATTACTACTTGCATTTGCATGTCATTTGCATATCAATTTATTTCAAATGGATGTCAAAAGTGCATTTTTAAATGGATTTATAAATGAGGAAGTTTTTTGAACAACCTCCTGGTTTTGAAGATCATAAATTTTCAAATCATGTTTTTAAATTGCATAAAGCACTATATGGTTTAAAACAAGCACCTAGAGCTTGGTATGAGAGATTAAGTAAATTTCTGATTGAAAATGATTTTACAAGAGGAAATATTGATAAAACACTATTTTTGAAAAGAAAAGACAAGGATTTATTAGTAGTACAAATATATGTTGATGATATTGTATTCGGTGCTACTAACAATTTGTTATGTTAAGAATTTGCTAAGTTAATGCAGGGTGAGTTTGAAATGAGCATGATGGGAGAACTCAACTTCTTCCTAGGACTTCAAATCAAGCAAAGTAAAGAAGGAATCTTCATCAATCAAGCCAAATACACAAAAGAACTTCTCAAGAAGTTTGGAATGGAGTCAATCAAACCACTTGGAACTCCTATGAGACCTTCATGCAAACTAGACAAAGATGAAGATGGTAAGAAAGTAGATCAAAAATATTACAGAGGTATGATCGGATCTCTTCTTTACTTAACAGCTAGTAGACCAGATATCATGTTTACTGTATGTCTATGTGCTAGATTTCAATCTGAACCTAAGGAATCTCACTTAATT